>JAZDUA010000031.1:600000-995000 GCA_038098605.1 Gryllus longicercus
GGTGTTTCAGAAGGTCGTGTTTTAGTTTCTGTGCAATTTTAAGTTCGTCTCGCCTCGTCTGTATTTGTAGCATCGTTGAACTCGTGGTTTACGTCGTATAATAGAATTTCATCAGGGAGGGTGAGGTGAACATTTCTGGAGTAAGATGTGGTTTTTCAGTGTGTTTGTCTTGTGTGGAGGGTTAGGTGATCTATGGAGTTATCTATGGATTGGGTGGTCGGGATATCTGAGGGGACGTGTATTGTCGTATACAGTATGTGTTTAAATTTTTTCCAGTCGGCTTTTGCTATTTAGGGGGCTTGGGCAGTATGTAGTTGGGGGTGAGGAGCTGCTAAAAAGTATTAGGAGGTGGTTAGATAAGTCGTAAAGGTCGTATTTTGGATGGGCAATGGTTAATAGTATTTGGGAGGAGTGGAGAATAATATCAAGGATATCGTGGGGAATATGTCGAACAAGGTGGGTAGGTTCAGTAGGGACCTTTATTTGGATTTGGAGGTTTGTGTTTATAGTGTTCTAATTGTCACTAGTACGTCGTCCCGTTACTAGTCCCTTTACTAGTTATGTAGCTTCATGAGGTCGCTTGCGATGATGAAGGGGTAGGGGAGGTTTTTAAGGGTATCTAGGTCGGAGTTGGGAATCGGTATGTGTGGTGTTTTGTAACAGATTATCAGAAGGATTTGGGATGTGGAGGTTCCATTCGGCGACTGCAGTGCATGCTAGAACGGTTGTCGGAGGGACTTGGTAAGAGGGTGTGGAATGGATCGTTGGGTGAGGATTGCCGTTCCGCCTCGAGCGGATGAGGTTCAGTCGATCCTGGTAGTGGCATAGTGAGGGATGGAAAAGGTTCTGTCGGGTGTCAGCCACGTCTCTTGTAAGAATAATATCGAGATGGAGTAATCTTTAAGGAATACAGTAAGGATAGTTTTTTATGCCCCCTCGCGCGTTTTGGAATTTTAGGTGGGGAAAGTTTTGGAGTGAGTTGTTTGGGGGTGGGTGGTTTAAGGTTTTGGCCATCTTTACCTGTCGTTCTCTGGTTTTCACTGTGAAAGGCCTTGTGGGTCGTAGGCTGGGAGGTTTAAGGAGCAGTTGATGCATTTTGCGGTGAATTGTATGTCAGAAGTATGGAAGGGACAGTCATCAGGTCGGGTGAGAACCAGCGCAGAGGGCGCAAGTCGTTTGTCTCATGCAATAGGCCTTCGTATGGTACAGTCTTTGCCAATTTCTGCATTGGGGTATTCTGTCTGTCATCTTGTACTCTGCAATAATCACTATAAAGTGGTCAATGGATCTTAGTGTTTTCTTGATGTCTGTCATTTCCTTTTTGTTTGTCCCTACTGTACACAGGCCCATTGGTGTCAATGTACCGTCGGCGTCGTGTCGTTGTATCTTAGTGATGTGGTATGTTGAAATTTTATGGGTGGTCACGTTGTCTTTGGTGGCAGTCAGGTCATATTTGCCAGGATTGTATTTTTATTACAAATTTGGGAAAGAGGGTTCAAGGGATTACGGGATTCAACTGGTTTAGGTTAGTGTGGTGGTTGGCGTATGGGTTCCTTCGTTACCAATCGGAAGCCGTCATCTTTCAGGAACACTTTTGTGGGTTGGTCGAGGTTGCGATGCGCGTCTGCGTTTGATTGGGTCACCTCAACGCTTTCGATGGAGGTCTCCGCTGGTGGTTCAGCAACCATCTCTCCCCAACCATCATCAAAGATTGTGTTAAGGAAACACCTGAGAGGCAACGAAGTAACAGCCAATTGGCGGTCTGGAGGGGCGCCCGTCAATGGTCGACCGTGGGGAGGGGGGAGTGCCCCCCCCCCACGGAGAGGCTCTGCATTGGCGGGTCGAGAAAGCACGTTTCCATGTGGTACTGAGGCGAAGGCCATCATCTCTTTTTAAGTTAATGGGCCTTCTTGATATTTCTAGGGCCTCTTTAATGACGCGTAGCCACCAACGGTCCTCAGAGCTAAGAGTACAGGTCTTGTTAAATTCAATGAGATGACTAGTTTCGGCGGCGTGTGGAGCTAAGGCCGAATTGTGTGTGTTCTTTAGTCGGTAATGGCGTATGTGTTCACGCATGAGTTCATCTATAGAGCGACCTGTTTGGCCGATGTATACTAACCCGCAGCTACAAGGGATTTCATATACCCCAGCGTTATCAAGTGGATCCACGCCGTCTTTTACCTGAACCAGGTTTCTCCCGATCTTGTTATGGGCGTAGAACACCGGATCAGATGACCGCTCTACGAAGCAGCCTCCGATCCTGTCCGTGACACCTTCGATGAAGGGGAGTCGAGCTGTTTTTCGGGTTGAGCTGGATGTCTCATTGTGGCGTTGGGTATTGGTGCGTCATCTCGTACGTCGTGGTTCCTCAAGGCCCGTTGTTTTGCGAACCTGCTGTAGCTGTTGGCCAGGAAAGTCTAAGTGTGTCTTTTCCCTTTTGAGGCTGTTACTGTTGCTGATGAGGGCGGCCCCGTGAGTAAGGGTGGTGAGTACCTCCCGTTTCGTGGCAGGGTAATGGTGTGATGGTGTAAATAGAGGCTCGTATGGGTAGGTTTTCGGTACACGGAATATCCGAGGGTACCGACGGGGCGTCTAGTGATCAAGACGGCGAGGAAGGGGAGCTGGCCATGTAGTTCTATTTCCGTAGTGAAATGGATGTGAGGATGGATGCTGTTTAGGTGTGCAAGGAAGGCTCGCAGAGACTCGTAGCCGTGGAGCCAAATGACAAAAGTGTCATCGACGTAGGTGGACGTAGCCTCGTGTCAGATTATCGATTTTAGAGGCGCGTTATCAAGGGCATGTCCCTCAAAGGCTCCCATGAAGAGATTCGCGGGGAGAGTGGTGAGCCCATGGCAATGCCTTCCAACATTAAAGAGGCCCTAGAAGTATCATGAAGACCCATTAACTTAAATAGCCGATTGACTATTACTTCGTTGCCTCTCAGGCGGCTCCTGAACACAATCTTGCTTTTCTTTAGTATTAATCCGTCTACAAAATCCCTCCCTTTTCATTGCCACCTTTCCTTTGCGCCCCACGTTTTCCCCTACTCCGCTATAACTCTGCTTTTCCTCCACCAATCATGTATCACCAACCCTTTCCTATTGGTTGTCACCTGGAAAAATCCCTCTCATTCTTTTTCTCCTCTATATAAGGTGGCCTCGCTAGCCATTTGACAGTGTAATGTAAATAGTGTCGTGTTGTGCGGTACGATATATGAATGAATATGTTGTATATATAGTTTAATCGTAAATGTGAGAGTGAATGAATAGAAATATAAAACAATAAAGAAGAAAAAACATTTTAAAGAACTTATAAAACATGCATTGCTAAATGCTCTATACGTTTTCATACCTAAGAAAATTTCCTCAAATTATTTTTACTAATGCTACTACATTACTACTACTGCATACAGAATCCAACATGTAAATAGGTTAGGGAGGGTAGGGATACCAGAATTTACGAAAACGTTCACAGAATACTTTTCTCTCAATAGTACGTCACATTCAGTTTTTCTGTTATTCACATTGAATACGATAAATAAAAGCCTCATAACTATTGCATACCAATGTTAAACAAAGAGAAGAATTCAACAGAATTCCACATTTCACTCTCTTATACTATTGTCGTTCAACAGTGAACTTCTGAAATATACATCCCCACATTGCTTCCCAAGGCAGTGTATGCAGTAATATAAAATGAAATTGTTCGTGAAAATTAATGGTACACAATTTTTATAATTTATCTTTCACGTAAAGTATTAGAATTAATGCTAATATAATCCAAACCCAAATTCAAAAGGAGCGCTTAGGGTGGATACCTGCATTTATTTCGATAGCCAGCAACATAAAATATTTCTAACTTTCAGAAATGAAACATTCGCGATCAGAATTTCTTGAACTAAAGAAGTAATTTGTTAGTGCTAAGTTAAATCAATATTCTTTCTTTTATAAGAATATCAATAGCTTTCAAATACTTTTCAACTTATGTTCACGTAGCATAGTAAATTTGAAGCGGGCGAGTCTAGTCACATTACACCAAAAATACTCGTATTTTCAAAAAACCAACATGAGCTTATTCGAAGGACTGTTTTTATGAACACATTTCATTAAGAAAAATGTATCTTCACAATTGTAGTTGTAGGAAGACGCCGAATGTTCTATTTTTTTTCGAAAAATCAGACATTTTAACGAACATGAGACTTGCCCGTGAACCATGAAGATGAAATATCTTGTAAGTAGTTCGTGGAGATAGAAAATGGACATGTGACATAGGGATATAAGAGAATAGGGAAGTAATTGAAAAGTAATTTTTTAGAGAGAAAACAGTAACATTTGTGGGATAATTAGGTCGCAAATACTAGTTAAATTTAAAAGTTAAATTCAGTGTGGACGTAAGATCTCCAGGTAGATTTATGGAACTGTCGCAGATTTCGATGATAACGTCAAGATTGCAGAGAAGAATCTTCAAATTGGAAGTTTAGATAATAAGCGGCGAAAAACTTCAACAAATATATTGTAGCAAGGCCAAGTTGTGTGTAATTGCAAGGAAACATTAAGATAGATATTGATTTTTTCGGTTTGTTTATAGGGATTCGATGGCTATCAAAAACTTCAAAATTAGGGAAAGAAAAAAACATTGTTGATCATCAAAACAAATTATAAATTAAAACAAAATGTTTCGCAGACGACACTTAGGGTCGCTGGCGATACAGTAAACGAAATTTACAAGTTGCTTAATGTATGAGTAAGTGTAGTAATAAATATTTCCTACGTATTTAAATTATTCACCAGCCAAATACTCGTATGAGCGATGTTTTCTAACCCACGAAGAAATGAACAATACCCTGAGAATGCATAAGTATGCTGACTCCCAAAACTTAACTTAAAATCAGAGCTAGCGACTCCAATTAATTAGAAATATTGAAACAAATTATAGAGGTAAATTGTGAATTACCACAATAGCACAATGAAAGACGGTAAAAATAAATAAATCGGGGAAAGTACATACAGGGAAATAAATAAACTGTATTGTAAATTTAATGATTATAAAATGAATTTTGATTCACTTCAATAGCATGCCCAACGCGGGGCAGTAGAGCAATATAAATAATTATTATAAAAGTGAGAGAGTAATGATTCACTTCAAATATGTTATTCTTATTTTTAACTTATAATTTCTCATTATAGTAAATCTGAATATTGAATGAAAAATTATTATTACTAATTTCTTGCCTTCATAAGAGGTGGAAGATGCTGTCGTTGTTTGAATCTCACCAGCCAAATCTGATGTTGATGTTGTTTGCTCTTGATGTTGCAAGCTCGTCGGTGCTGAAGAACTGTTAAGAAATTTTAATTCACTTCCACACCGCTTGTTCAATACATTTTTCTACTACTGACGAGGACTCCCAACCTCCATGTGCTTTCAACGAGAGCCACCGTTTGCGACTAGCATTGTGGCCAATAATCGTTGAAAATAATGACCTGTTTAGATCTCGAGAGAATAAAATTTTAACAATTCCGCTATATTTTTTGGAGTGTGTGTTCCCACAACTTTTTAGTCCATTTCCCATTTACATAATCTACGTAACAGCCTCTCGTTTCTAGGTTAGATAGATGTAGGTTAGCATATTTTTATACATATGCATTGAACGGAAGACAGTCTTTGGGTATTAAAAACATTCTGTTTTTTGTTTCTGTGCAATTCAGTATAACTAGCACTCCATTGCTCGTGGTTTTTAAATCATCAGTAGTCAATGACACAAGTCGTCTCGTCGACATACCCTAAAAATACCAAAAATTACAATAACTTATTAAGTAGCCATTTAATTCCAGCAAACATTCTAATATGTTTTTACGATAAAATCTTGGCCTTCTCGTAACAGTCCCGCCTGAGGCAACTTGTATCGATTTGGGGAAGATGGCATTGCACTCCTACGTGTTAAAAGCAAAGGCGTTTCTTATTTATTTTTTCTTTTAAGAATATGGTATTAGGAAAAGTATTGAAAGACACATAACCGATATCACAAATAACAGACTTGGTTGGTTATAACTCGGCTATCGCTTCCGTTTACAAACGTCAACCGCGTCTGTTATTTGGTGTTTATCGACCTATTGACGTTAATAATTATAGCGGACTTTGGGGTTTAGATTTAAGCTGTACTCATAAATCTTTGAATAAATATGTTCCTGTGTTCCCCTTGTTTCTTTTGTCCCATTTCGTCAATTTTGTCCCCTATGTCCCATTAGTTCCACTTGTTTCATTTGTCTCCCATTTTGCTCCATTGGCTCATTTTGTACCGAGATCCATTTCGTCCCATTTCCCCCTTGTCTCGTTTTGTCCCTTTGTATCGTTTCCCCCTTGTCTCACTTGTCCCATTGACTAATTTGTTCCCTTTCCCCATTTTGTCCTTTTCTCCCCTTTTGCAATTTTGTCTATTATGTTCCCATTGTCCCGTTTTGACCCCTTGTCCTCTTCGTCCTCCTTTCCCGCTTTGTCCTTTTGCTCCTTCCGCGCACTGCGAATATTATTTAAAAGCGGTACCAAGACCAGTTACCAAGCGGTACCAACAACTTTTGCCACTGAACATCGTGAGTAATGACAATTATTACCTCATGAAAGCGTGTAATATTTATTTTGAATAACTAGAAATAACAAAAAAGGAAGAAACACATCCTCTATTATAGAACATGTTACATAAATAACTATATTTGAAGTGTTTTTGTGACCCGCGATCACGTGCTCACTGGTACACAAAATGACAATGTCGCTCCCCTCCACTCGCAACTGTCAATCACCTACTTCATTTAATCGGACTTCTGAACGTAGCGTCATCATTCGTGTTTACATACGTGTAAATTACAGACAAGATTTACAATTTTGTTTACTTGATAAGTGAAATTCTTATAGTAAAATAGAATAAAACGTCCAATCGATGCAGGAAAAGTGAAGGGAGGTATAATCGAGGTACAGGATATGGAAGTGGAAGTAGGGGTTAATTCTGGAAGCGTCAACTACTTAACCACTTATCTCGTTTGTTATTTACCCCGTAACCTTAGAGTGCGTGATATCCCGGGAGTTGACAGTGCTTCTCCCCCGCCGATGTGTGAGGTTCGACGCCGACCTACAGGCCTGCTTGTCAGAGTTTCCCCTCCCTCAGCGGAGCTCCGTCGCAGCCTGGACAAACACTAAGCCTCCGACCAATTTCCAAGTGTGTGTGGCAGTGAAATTAACATAAATGTAAGTGTACATGTGTGTAAGGGAATACGAGAGGTCAAGAATGAGGAGTAAACGATGACCCCTTAGGGGGGTCTGCTTCTGGATTTTCCTGGTATTCAGCGGAGAAATCACGGAAAACTACCGACCATAATAGCCGGACGCTAGAAGTGTTCTCCACTCAATGGTTGAATTAAATGAAACCATAGGCTTTCGCGGTTGTTCGGGAAACCTCCTAGGCACGGATGCCAACGTTATGCTGTGGCCCTGGTGCTGCAACTAAATGTATGTGTGGCCTTTGAAATGAATTTCTGGACTAAGGGCATTTTTTCATAAGGAAGGTCATAGCATGACGGCCGGCATCTGTGCCTAGGGCGAGACGTCTCCCGGACAGTCAAGTAGATAATGGTTGAATTCCATGCGATTGCATAGAATATCTGAGAATATATAGAACTATTCTATAGATATATAGAACATGTACGCACTATTTCTTATATAGCATATATAGAACATGTAGAATATCTGCCACCGTCGAGACACGAAGTCTAGGACATCCCGGACAGCGTTAACGTTCAATATATTTCATTTTTCTAATCTTCTAATATCTTCTTACCACGTTTCTTATGGAAATTGAAGTGACATTGAAGCGCTTACCTGGAAGGCCTTGTATTCCTTGCTCGCCCTTGGGTCCCATGGGACCAGTCATCCCTCGCTCCCCGTCCCGTCCGGGCCTCCCGCGCCTTCCTTCCCTCCCAGGCAGCCCCATGGGGCCGCGCAGCCCCCGCGGGCCCTGCGGAAGCGAAAGGCATTATTACACGCGGAAAGTGCAATAACTGCATGCTGCTTGAGCTGCCCTTTTAGAGTCCAGATGATCTCTTAGGATCTACCCCATCACAGGCACCATATGACTGATCTGACATATAATGTTACTATATTATACTTTAAAACTGATTGAATATGATATAATACGAACTATATCTTTGGCTTCGTTTTTATTTGTTGCACTTTGCACAATTTAAAATTGATAGGTGAAAGGAAACAATTTTTTGCTTAACACCACCCGAAAATCGGATTCATCATTCCTTCTAAAGTCCACATAAATCGATTTGATAAAAATTCGATTTGACCTCAAATGTGAATATTTTATTGTCAATAATTTTTACTTTGTTCCAGAAAGTGCGTGCTTCGGAAATGAACCAGTATTACAGTTTCAGCTCTTAAATATATCCCGCAACTTGACCAAATAATCGATATTTACCATTTCTCCAATTTCTCCAGGTTCCCCCTTCAAACCTTCCGGTCCTACAGGCCCTTCCGGTCCAGGAACGCCTGTGAGTCCCATTGGCCCTTCCGGTCCACGCATCGCCATCTACAAACAACTCACGTTGAAAGTAAAGTTTCATTCAGCTATGCGTACGTAATGCAGTCATTTAACTCGCGCTATTTGAGCATCTTACCATATGTTGAGAGAGCATTTGCCGAAATTGGTCAGCTTGGTGATCCGGACCTTTTTCGTTGCCAGGCATGTTGAGCTAAATGACAAAACAAATTAAATTCTGTTTGAGGGATTTGTGTTTCAATAATATATTATTTAAATACAAAAAAGTAGAAATAGTTTGACCACATTTTTATATTTAGAGTCAATCTACATTTGTCCATTTATCTAATGCTGCTATCGTCACAATCTTCATTCCTCATTCCAATATAATTATACGTAATAACTTAATGTTATTATCACTCCCACAATCTCATTTGTATATGATTAAATATTTCTTTAAGATGTGTTGCCAGATGTGTTTAGAGGGATTCCGCCATGTTCGTTTCAGTTTCCGCCGAAAATCCGCTAAACTGGTAACGTAGACATAGTTTCTAACGTTTCAATACTATCAGGTAAGCGTTGCTTCAACTGCTTGAAAAGCACTAATAAAAACTGAATGCAGGTATGCTTTTTTGTCTACGTGGTCGTCTATATCACATTGCAAATGGTTTAAATTACATGTAGGTAACATAATCTTCCGCGCAATTGAGTGTCAAAGTCTTTAAGTATGCCAACAGTTTAGTTGGATCAACTGTATGAGATTCAAAGATCTTGTTCACTCTCTGGACTTCTGACAAAATAGGATTTATTGCCAGCAGATAAGCAAGGTTCAACTCATTTTGTACAGGCTATACAAAGTATCAGCAGCGAAACATTTATGTATGCTTCCTGCCATACCAACATGAGTTTTTAACTCTGTCCATTGATCCGTTACTTGCTTAACGGCTCGTTCTATCGAAAGCCACCGTGTGCCAGATATTTGTGGAATTTGTCGCGGTTCTTCTCCATCGTTAATCAGCTGATACAATTGCCGATATGTTGACTGTCTTAAAGTCGATTATGAGAACCAATTGTAAGTCTCTGATATTAAATATTCCAAGTGGCGTGGCTACGTATCAGACACAGCGTGAGACACCGCAAGCTGTAATGAGTGACAAATACATCGAATTAAAATTAAGTCCGGGACAATTTCTTTCAATGTCGCATAAACTCCATTGTTAACTCCTACCATTACACTCGCATTATCGTTGCCTATACCCCTTAATCGTTTTATATCTAAACCCATCAATTCTAATGTCTGTTTAACAGCCTCAACGATAGCATTTGCATTGCATTTTGCTTTAACTTTTGCAAGTTTTAAAAATGTGGACACTATTTTGCCGTGTTTTTCACTAAAATAAATGATTGACATTCCGAGCAATTTCGTAGAGGAAATATCTTTCGATTCATCTAGAAGTAGACTAAAAGGCCGATTCCCAATGTCAGCTAACAATTCTTATTCAAAGTGATGACTAAGAACATTTTTTATACCAGTCGCACATATTGTGCGATGCATTTGAACATTCGATACAGTTTTACTATCACATATAACGTCTTTATAAATATTATTTAAATGATCACAAGTCGCAATCGCAGAATGAGTTGCAACGAACAATGCAGTCGCTGCCTCCAGTTTCACGGTATCGATACGTTTTGTCGAGAAGGGTAGAGTCTTCTGCCTTTGCGATGAAAATGGTTCACTTGCAATGACATGCTTTTTGGATTTTGCATAATCTACTAGATCACTATGCTTGGCCGACAAATTGCATTTGCAAAACCTATTTGGAAAAGAAGAACCATCAACATGATTTGATAATTTTTTAGTTTATTTCAATAAAACGATCATTTTGAAATCATAAAATCAACTATTTACACGCAGAAAAACGATTTTTTAAATTGATAAACAAATTTTGTTAAACAAGTTTTGTCAAATTCTGTAAATTTTTTGTTAATTCAACCAAAATATTTTGTTAAACTAACAAAATAAGGTTAAAATGTTTTATCGAATTAATCTAATGTTTACATTGATTCGAAAAAACGGTTACGTTGAATAACCTTTAGTTTTATACAGCATTGTAGGCTTTCACGGCCGGAGTCAATATTCTTCATGTCTTCCGGGCTGATGGGCCGTGGTCCAATTGGCTTTGAGATACCAAACGTTTCGCCCACGACTGCGGTGGGCATCTTCAGTGGCGAGGTCTCGGGCGAAGTGTCCGGGACGGTGTCAGTCGCCAGTCAGCCACCGTCCCGGACACTTCGCCCGAGACCTCGCCACTGAAGATGCCCACCGCAGTCGTGGGCGAAACGTTTGGTATCTCAAAGCCAATTGGACCACGGCCCATCAGCCCGGAAGACATGAAGAATAATAACCTTTAGTTTTGTTGATTTTTTTGACAAAAAAATTTTGTGAAATCAACAAAGCATTTATGATGAAGGTATGTTTTTATGATTTAACAAAAGAGTTTTGACGCTTAAATAAAAATAAAATTATCTTGTTGAATCAACAAAACACTTCTCTATGTGTATTTATGTAAACAAATCCATGTCCGTTAAAATAATTACCTGCATCGAGCTTTTTGATAATTATTTGCAATCTCCATAATCCAGTCCTTTAAAATATTTTTTGTTAGCCATTGTTTACGGAAGGTTTGTTGAAACTTTTGTCCCTTTTCTTTTGGCATTATTAATTAACTGTTTATTTGTATCAATATAATAACACGAACTGCGTTGACCGACGTGTAACAGTTTTAGCTTACGAAATGATAACGAAAATCCTGACAGTTTCCTTCAAAATAATACTTAACAATGAAGTTAAAATAAATGTAGGTGGAGGTTAACGTTTAAATTCTTTAAATGTATAGAAAAGTTATGTGTTTGTTGTTAAAGTGTCACGCGCATGTTTTCTGTCGAGCCTAAGTGTCCTAAGTTTGGTACTTAAAGGGCTATAAAATCTTAGTCGCATGTGTCCTCTTACCATTTCGGAGAAAGTCTTATTGATACTTTGTATTTGTATTTTTGATAATATATTTAATAATTTTTAATTAACATTATCGCTACATTGCCCACCCCCGCTTGATAATAATATGTTTTTACTACTATTTTAATGATATTAGACTGATTCCTCATTTTCAATTCGTCAAATAATTAGTCCATCGGATGGCGTTTTCAGAATGATTAGTGAAAACGCAAAAAGTAAAGAATTTTAAATTAATTTTATTTTTGTTTTTTTCATTTGAAGTAGAAATACTGTAAATATAATTTTAAATTTAATTTAAATTGATTTTAAACTGAATTAATGTAAACATTAAAAGCAAAATCATATAAAAAAGAAACGTAATGTCCTTCCCGTTGTTAAAACTTCTTGTATGCTTTTAAACGTAAAAAAATGTAACGAAATTAGTGCCGTATTCGGTTAGCATTAAGAAAAAATATTGATAAAGGATGCACTTATGTGAACTGAACTGTCTGTCCTTTATTAATATATTCTCTGAAATCTAATCAAATACGCCAAAGGGCCAGCACACGTACTCACGACTACGACTAATAATAAGCAACTGTCTTTTTTTATCACGCATGAAATGCCGGATAGAAAAGGACAAGTGCTTATGAATGCATGAAATAGATAAGGACAATTGCTTATTCTTGGTCATAGCCGTAGTTATTGGCGTATTCGAGCCACAATATTTTAAAATAATAATAAAGGTCGCACTTTTGTGGACTGAATTGTCTGTCTTTTGTTATTATTATTTTAAAATGTTTCTGCGCGAACACGCTATATGTGTCCAGGCCTTAATAGTGAAGATTTGAAATTCCGCTTAATTTCCGGCGTTTATTCCGCTGTCCGTGAAACTACGCCGTACGAGTTATAAATCCCCTGAAAACGGCTGGAATTCCGCCGGTATGGCAACACTGTTAAGAAGAGAGCGAATACTCTGAATATTTTTTCAGAATTGTTTAAAACCTTGATAGGAAACTGCTTTTTTAGAGCAAACATTTTATAACCACACAATATAGAATTATCGAAAGCCTCTCTCCATCAATATTTCAGCGTTTTTAAAAAATTGGATTTGGAGCAATACACAGGTGTCTCAGAATAAATGTTTCAAATTTCCAAGGCATATAGTGGGTCGAATCATCACTTTTGCCAATGAAAATGTAGAGCGAAATTTCATACTACGTGTGCCACACTTCACATGTGACATTTGCCTCTTGAATTAACATGAAAAATTTCGTATGTAACATTTGCACCCTGATTGTTAGGCATCTTTTAATGTACAAGTGTTCTAGATGTCACGTTCGGGGACAAGTGAAGGCGATTTTGTGTACCTGCCAAACACTTGTGCTTTGAGCGTTGCCTAACAATTGGGCAAATGATGTGTAAATGACCTGTAAATGTAAGTACGTTACATGCAATTTCCACTATATGTTCATTGTCAATAGATGATTATGTTCGACCACTCTACGTGCCCAAGACGTTTGAAAGAACCCGTGTGTTTCGGAGACACATTTACTATAACAACTCTTGCAAATAAAGTCTGTATCTTATATTTCACCATTATTGACTTTTTCCGGAGTTATTTATACAGAATGCCTTAGAAAATATTTTACAAATTTCTAGGGCATGTAGGGTGATCGAAAATGTTCGCTTTTTGCCTAGAACATGTGGTGGGAAATCGTACATACAAGTAGTAACGCATGCGACATTTGTTCCTGAACGGTAGGCAACACATCCTACACTGATGCTAGTTATCACTCTGATGCACTGAAAAGATGTCATGTATCTACCAAATTTATGGAACTTCCCACCATACATTGATTGAAAAAAGGCGGTCACCTACGACCCCCCTAAGAATCCTAGATGTAACATTAATTCTGAGATATTGTGTATACTGCTAGCGGCGTGCGCTCGTACAGGAATCATGAAGACGTGTCCGGGTGGGCCTGGGATGCCCGGAGTGCCGCTGAGGCCGTCCCTGCCGGACTGGCCCTTGAGGCCGGGGGGGCCCGGGGGGCCAGGTGGGCCCATGATGCCCCGAGGACCAGGTGGCCCTCGCAGGTACGGAGTGTAGCCGTCGCTTCCGTGGCTGGCCACTTCTACGTAGCCGCCGCCGCCGTTGTAAGGGTCTTCCACTGGGGGCCAGCTCTCGTCACCAGAGCCCTCTGGCAACTGCATTCACAGAGCACATCAATTCCCATTTGGCTGCCATGTTTCATTAAGTTTTGACAGTTAATATTTGAGTGTTTGCACCGCGAGAAACATCAAAAAGTATAGTAAATGAATTCACATTTGAGCCTTTGCTCGGTACAAGTCATGCATAATAAATGAAATTTACTCCCAACTGTGACGGCCGTGAAAGCTACGAACTCTATTTCCCTTTAATGCCACATGTTGATGACATGGATTTCAATATACTTGTATAATTTTGTGTATATAGTAAACTGTATCTAACCATTCTAGGTGATTTAGTGCGTGGTTGCTAGATAAAGCTTTACACTACCATCTCCTATATTTCACTCAACTGCTAATCAACTTTGCGCAAATGAGTTTGTGACGCAAATGTTGAATAACTTTTAGTGAAGTTAGGTTAATCATTTATATTTAAAGAGTGGAATGTTACGATTTTATTAACCCTTCCTTAAAATCCTTCCTTCAATTGAAACAGATAAAACACAAATATAAATACTCCATAAGGAGTCACTAAAGTAGAGTTATTAGATTTTCTCAGTTTATTTGCTAATGTAAAAATAATCATATATTTATCATTGATTTAATTATTATGTATTTTGAGTAAAAAGAAATTTAGCTCTGAAATTTTAATATTATATTTGCTTGCCAGTTGTGCTATGAATGGTATTGAGAATCATACTTAAGAGTAGTTTCTTGTGTATTGCGATTGGAAATGCCACGTTTGTAGTTTAGAGGATAGGATGAATTGCTAAATCCAATTTCATTTGCAAACATTTCGTGGAAAGAAGGCCATAAGAGGGAATGGTATGGAGTGGAGAAGTACCTGCGAGGCGTTGAGGTGTCCTCCCAGGGATGATGCGGTGTAAAATGGTTTGGGCGTGGCCACTGGCCAGCTGCTCTCCGTGACGTCCTCTTCCTCCTCCTCGTCCTCTTCGTCCTCGTCCCCGTCGTCCTCGTCGCCGTCGTCGTCTTCATCGTCCTCGTCGTCGCCGTCTCCCTCGTCCTCGTCGGCGGCGTGGTCCCGCTCCCCGCAGTCGGGCGCCGGGCCTTCGCACAGCTCGTACGCCGCGTCGGGCACCCCCGCGATCTGCAGCAGCTCCACGTCCCCCTGCGCACACACGTTCCTCTCAGCCCTCACGCGCGCTCGCGTTTCGTCATCACGCTAATTCAACACTGCACAACGGAGTGCCGAGAAAATCTCACTTAAATTTTGTGAAGTTACTCAAAATAAAAGTTGGTGACGAATCTAATGTAAAATTAGGTTTTATTGTGACTACATTCCTATTAGATTAATCAATTAATTTAGACCAAAATGAAAGCAATACCAATATCAAAAGTAACCGACAGAGACGGCACCCCATCACACATCCATTTTCCACAACGCACAAGGGCATTTTCAGTTGTTTGAAATTTACCTAAAAAATATATTAAGAATATCTGATAAAAAACGTTTGGTAGTATTGTTTATAATTTTTACTTCACACGCCATTATAGATACCAATAATAATTTATAAATAGTTTAATCAAATATCTTGTAATGCATTTTGATCTTCTGTGTGAATATTGCTCTTCATCTCATGTATGTATATCTGTCTGGTATCTCGGTATAGCATCCAACAGTAGACTCTCATCATGTTTGTGTCATTGCCCCTGTTATATATTTGTCCATCTCCATAATATCTAGATGGAAACGTTCTCATTACTGCCCGCAGCAAGATTTTCAGGAAAGAAAATCAAGTGTGCATGCAAAAAGTGAATCTGCAAGCACATCAAATACCCAAAAGCTTTGAGACATACAGTTATGCCTTCGGTATTTGAGTTCAGTGTTAGAAAAAGTTGAACATGGAACAGAAACAATAGTATGTTCTGTCTCACTCAGGTGGTTTAAAAACAGAAACGAAACTTTAGGCCGATGAGTGAAAGGAGTTAAATCTGACGATAAGTTTAATTACATATTCATTTTTTTAATTTCTAGTCTCCACATCATTGGAACTCAAATCTGAAGGCTTTATTTATACCATTAGACTTCAATCTTATATATATATATATATATATATATATATATATATATATATATATATATATATATATATAGTGTGGTACCTATGATTTGTTTAGATCTCTCAGATTCATTCCGAAATAAGAAAAGTGAACAGTTTAACATTCTGTAATGTCTCTTTGATGTTTCTTAGTAGAAACTTCGCCACAAATTTAGCACAATTAGTTTGAGCTATTCGCACAGTTTCGTAAATTCTGGCAATACGTTTGAGGACTGGTTACAGCAAGACACAACAACATAAAATGCACCTGTCAGAATCAACTAAGTGAGCTAATGAAATAATAGAACTAAGCATCTACCAGAACTTGCTGCTAACGATGATATATTTGACGAAGAGGAGATTATCACTTCTCATGTGATAATTTTAATTTATACACGGCAATGAATTAACATATTCGAAGTATGTGAAATTCAATCTAATATTTATTTTTTAAATATTTTAATGTTGGTCGTAAAGAGAGGTAATGAATAAACCCTTTGCATTAGAGACAAATTAATTCCGTGGTGGTAGCTGATATCTTTTGGTAATCCATAATATGGTACAGGAAATAATCGTCCACAAAAGGTTTAATATTTTTTATTAATCATTACCCATACTTAACTTTCGGGAAACACTTTTCCCATCCTTTTCAGTGGGTCTCTAGCAAGGAGGAAAAAATTGAACTTTTGAGGAGAACTTTTGAGGAACAAGGAGGAACAAATTGAACAAAAGAAATACAGGGAATTTACTGAAAAAACAAACAAAAAAATAATATCAAATAAATAAAATTGGAAATACCTACTGCCCAAGCAACGTGGATCACTCATAAATGTTCACAACATGGTCAAAACTTATGAAAACTGCAAAACATGCTGGGTACATCTAGGAGGAAGCCATCTTTTGGAATGGAAGAAGAGGAGGCCAACCAATTGTGGGAGAGAGGGGGGGTGACAGAAGAGTAGAAAGGGTAGTCATAAACAGATTAAAAATTGACCGTGTTTCATAATGGAATATAAAACAGGACAGAAAATTAGGATTTTGCAAGATTCTAGAATTTTAAATTATATAAAAAACATATTTTAAACAAGTTGACCATTTAAAGACATTGCAAGAAGGGAAAAAATCAGGTCAAAAGAGTGATTAAGGGCTAGTTAATAAAATATTTAAAATGGGACTGCTTTTAATTAAGGAATGTTCATTCAAGACAGAAAAGTTAGTATTTTTGAAAAGTTTTAGAATTTCCAAGTTCACCAAAATGTTCATTTTTATGCATTTGTTGATTAAGTGAATGATTTTAAATTTATAATTAGGGTCAAAAGAATGATTAAATTGAATCAAATGATTGGCAAACGTGGAAGTGTCTAAATTTTGTTTTCAACATCTAATATGCTCATTAATTTTAACAAAAAAATATTCTGCCTATTTGACATACATATGCTGAATTACAGTTACTACAAGTTAGGTGATAAATGCCACTTCTTTCAATGGGGGGATAGATGATTTGGAACTAGGAAATAAAGATTGGAGGGAGTTTAAGGTTTTGTAGGCTACTGAAATATTATATTTAGTGAAACATTGGCCTACACGTTTAGATACTGGACGTATATAGGATATGCAAATAAATTTCTTTGGTTCGACAGGGCAATGTTGAGGAAAACCCTTATTTAAAATAATTTTTACACCGTTTTGGTGCATGAGTTTATTGACTGTCAGAGGATCATAACCATTATTTAATGCAATGGTTAGAATGATATTGACTTAATTATTAAAATCTATATCGGTCATAGGAGCCTGGGATTGTAGTCTGTTGATCCAGGAGTGGAAAACAGCAAATTTATGATGGTGAATGTGATTGGAATGGGAGGGTATGATTGTATCTGTATGAGTAGGTTTTCCGAATATTTTAAAATTGTGTTGAGTTTATAATAGTGATGGTTAAATCAAGGAAATTCTGGGAATGGTTCTGTTCAATTTCCATTGAGAATTTTAATTTGGAGTGAAAAGAATTAAGAAAATCAAAGAAATGGCTCAATTGCCTAGAAGTTCCTGACCAAAGACATATAATGTCATCGACATACCTGTAAAAATAAATAATGTTTTTGAGGAGAGAGTTCAAGCTACTAAATATGTTTTTCTCAAAATTATCCATAAACTGTTCAGCGAAAAGAGGGGAAACGTTGGAGTCCACAACTAATCCTTCTGCTTGAGAAATTAATTTGTTGTTGAAAGTGAAAAATAATGAGTTATACATACGTCAAGTAGTGTGATAAAATCTAGTTTCTCTAAGTGTCATAGATTTGATTTCATTATATGATAAATATAAATATCTTGGACTTCATTAGGGGGAATGCTGGTAAATAAATTCTTCACATTAAAAGAAACTAATTTTGCAGTGGGGAACATTAATATCTTTAATTTTATTAATGAGATCTTAGCAATTATTCAGTTTAAATCTAGGGTTAAAATGGGCGGGAGAATTGAAAAGAGGGTTCATATATTTGCAAAGAGGTGAAATACTAGAATTGAAAAAACTAACAACAGGTCTAATAGGAAAATTTTCTTTATATAGTTTAATAAGGCCATACAATCTAGGACATTGGGAATTCATAACCTGAAGGGAATTATTTTTATGCTGCGAGATAAGTGGGTTGGTTAATATGGTGTTCCTAACCTTTTGGTGAAAAGATGGAGAAGGGTCTTTGTCAAGGCAAGTAAATTCATTTTCATCTAAAAATGTTTGCAATTTATCAATGTAGTCATTTCTGTTTAAAATGACAATAGAATAGCCTTTATCAGCTTTGTTAATGAATAAGTTGTTGAGTTTCACTTTTTCAGGAAGAACACAAATTAGCCACTAAATACTTTATGTCGAATTATTGAGGGCTTGAAGTAAACATGAAGCTTGTTAAAGGTAATGGGCAAATCCTCTAAAACATGCAGAATACGTTAAATATAGAAGAAAATAAAAAGGAAAATAATATCACGATCGAAAGAATAATTCAGAAGAAACGGTATACACCTTCTCAGAGCAAAAATTCTTATAAATCTAATTTTAGTTCATAATTTCATGAATTTAATGTCGATATACAGGCAGGAAACCTAGAATAAAATCCAAAAATTTTTTAAAAGTATTTATGCTGTGTTTCACTTGTGACACGATATCTGAATGAATATTTAATATATTTTCATAATTCTTGTTCCAGAAAAGAAAGAAATAACTCATGCATTATGTACACTTCAATATTTTGTAACTCGTAAAATTTTAAATTATTACAACAATTTCGAGTTATAAAAAGTTAGTTTGGTATTATTTTCTTTTTTTTCTTTTGAATGCATCCTTTCGAATATTATACATTGGAATATTATATGTGAATCGCGTAATAATGTAAAAAATAACCCGTAAAATACAGAAATAATCATTTAAATGCCTCTATTAGTGCCCAGGTTATGACGCATTTCGTTAATCAATACGCAAGGAAAATGAACTTATCAGGAGAAGTAATGTAAGTAATGAAGTACTTATTGTTCCCCTGCAACCTAAGTTACAACTTCTCCTTCCCTATCTTTGTCTTACCTCTTCCTGTTCTTTCCTCACAAGTACCTTCTCCTGCTTTTGTACTCTGTGTTTTCTGTTGAATAGCTAGTGTTTTTTTATTTGCAAATACCTGTTGCAATTACAAAGAGGCATGGTATCGACGCCATCTTGAAAACAATTTATTATGTCTCTGAAAATATTGCAGATAGAAAGATGTCTTACAAAGGGCACAGAACTTCCCGTATTATTTTTCTATTTCCTTTGGTCTCGGCAAGCTATTCAGACTTAACACATACTCTTGCCACAAGTACATTTTTTAACTTTTCCCAGTTTTTCGGTTTCCTAATAGTAGAACAGAAGAGAGAAATTAAAAATATTAAAGAACAGGAAATCCTCATCCAAAAGGGCAAATTCCTTTCAACAATTTGGAGCCGTTTTTATGAAAATGACGTTTAAGCGCTACTGTCAATTCGAGATTTGAAGCTCTTTCTCACAGAGAATTTTAGGGTTTTTGAAAAACGTTATTAGAAGTCATTTAACGCACATTAATTACAATACAATAGTGTTTAGAAATTGCTGGAAATGTGCAAATTAACGGCACGAGAGATCTTCAAAAAAATTACATTTGTAAAATTTGAAAATGAACTTAACGACATATTAAACAATGCATTTAGTATTATAACTTCGAAAAGTTTGAAGACAAAATTTGGAGCCATTTTTGAGAAAATGGCGATTGAAAAATTCTGAAAATGCGAAAGTTTGAGTTTGTTTTGAGAGAAAATGATTGCGTTTTCGAGAAACTTTATATAACATTACTTAAAGCACATGTACTTATAAATATAATAATGTGAACAAATCGCCTCTAAAATAAATATTAAGGACTTGAGAGACACGTCAAAAAATCGCATTTTTGTAAGTTTTAAAAGAGCAAAAAATTAGAACAATGTTTATGTCATCTCATAGAGTTTATTTAGAACTATCCTTTAAATAGTTTAATGAAAAAATGGAGAAGATTTTGAGAAAATATTGTTTTTGTTATGTTTTAAAATTGCACATATTGCACGCAATATTGCACGAAAACGACTAAACATGTCAAAAAAATGTACATAACTTTAATGAAAGAACTAATTATGTACAAAAAAATTAATTTCTCTCTCGCAAAAATCTCTATCCTTCATTTTGTTGTAGGAAGACGCCGGACAAAATTCATACATTAAAAGTTTTCGAAAATTCAGAGTTAACCGTGAAAATCGTACCTAGGCCACTTCTATAAGTGTATGTTACTTAATTGTTACGAGAAATTTAGAGAAAGTTTGAAGCGGTTTTTGAAAAAAAAATTAAAATGTCTGAAGGGCTTCATGTAAGGTACACCCAAATTTTAGAGAATGTTTTTAAAAGTATCAAAGCTTTGACTCGAGACAGATGGATAGGGGTTTCTTCAATTTGGAAAAAATTCTATGCATAGTTTAGGCGCTAGTAGTTCACAGGCGGAGAGATAGAAGGATGAACAGACGGACGTGTTACTGTCAATTCATTTTTCAGTATCAAGGACCGGTGAAACAGGGATTCGGGGTACACCACGTGCTAGAGGAATTTTGTTTTTTAATTAAGCAACTGAATATATAAACTTTTTCCTTATCAGGTCCCGATAATGAATATTTGTCTGCCGAAAATCCGCCGTTTTTTCGGGCAACATTGCATAAATTTCCCTATACTACGTATATTACTCCGTATATACGTATGTATTCGGGAAAGTAAAAGGCAAAGTGAAAGGAAAAAATAAAAAAGCCTTTTTCCTCCATTCTCACGTTTGAGTAGACATATTCCTTAACAAAGAGGATGAAGAGTAAAGAAAGAAATCGAGAGGAACCATTTACTTTGAGAGGATCTCCAATGGCTGACGCAAAGAATGTGCGAGGAACATGGCGGCGTTTGGAATTGGAGGTGTATGAGCCTTACGATGTAGAACTGGTCGTCGAGGAGCTGCTGCCCCACCAGCACGATGCCCGAGGTGCTGAGCGTGGAGTCCGCCGGGCGAGGAAGAGGCTCCGTGAGCTGCTTGCGGCAGTCTAGGATCAGTGTCACCGCGTCCCCCTTCACGCTGAACGCCAGGCGGTGCCACCTGCAGTGCCAGAAATTCCCTTGCTCAAGTCGGTTGGTAATTTATGGGCACTCCGCACCCCACTTTTTGTCCGCGGTGCTCCCGTGTAATGTGATCAATAATAAATAGTAATTATGTAAATTTAATATACGTAAGATGTTATGTGAAAGAGCAGGCAAAACGGCTTGAGCCTCACCAGAAATACATTATTTTATTACTATTATTATTTTTAATATGACTACAATAGGTTTTTATTTAACACATTGTACGTGAGAACCGCGGACAAAAAAAGTAGGCGCGAAATAATAATAATAATAATAATAATAATAATAATAATAATAATAATAATAATAATAATAATAATAATAATAATAATAATAATAATAATAAGGAATTGGCTATATTATTGGCTAGGCAAATAAATATAAAAATTTAAAGTATATTTTGAAGATAACATAAATAGTTGATATAACATAAATATGCTGCTGCTGGTTTTACGAAATCATAAGGATGGAAACCTCCTGGTGTGAATATGCTAGTATTTATAACTATTCAAGAGGTTATCATTTTCCAAGGACCTCTTCTCCAATGCTTTAGATTTTCTGAATTGAACGAAGAGAATGTGACATTTTACTCAAGTTACGAAAACAACTGCAGCAATCTCTGCGTTCGTCTCGCATTCGATTAAATATACATATTAAGACAATACTTTAGCGAAGATTCCGGACCTATAGAAGTTTTGGGGATAGGTTCCCGGTTTTAACTAGGATTATGTTGTTCTGACTACGAGAGTACAATTCAGACACCGATATTGAAGTCATATTTATGCAAATAAGAAATAAATTCTGAGTATCTAATAATTACCCTAATTTTGTGGGATGTACACATTGCCGTTTCGACTTCTTGATTCAGACTGACAAAACCAGAACTCAAATAATTTAATTATTTCAAGATACTTCTGAAATATATCACAACTAAATCTCTTGTTCAGAGCCCTGAGGCAAGGACGTACCTTCCGTCGTTGACGGGAGCGGCGAAGGCGACGGTGTTGTTAGACTCCGGCCGGCCTTCTGCATCTCGATAGTAGAGGGAAACCTTCTCTCCCAGTCCCACGGCGAGCTGCTCCTCGCCGTTGTCGCTGTACACAGTCATGAGCGCGGCGTGGCTCATCTCTAGCGGACAGACACACACGAATGAAGCGCGGCGGGTGAGAGACTCTGAGGTTCTGGACGAGCGAGAAAATAAAAACCTTAATTATTTTTAATCAGTCAATTTAATGAATACATAAAGAATGAGAGTGTCTCATTTCTTATCGTAATCCCCGTGATGTCTAATGTGAAAAAGTATTCCGTCACGTCGGAGGGGTGGTGATGCCTGTTAAAAAAAGAAATCCTTTGATTTCAAATGTAGGGACTCGTGCACGGCGTTTTTTTCTTCTTGTCCAAATTTATTTGCCTCCCGTCATCTCTTTTCGCCGTTAGAAGGCTTGGAAATCACCTTGGCTACGTTATACATGTAGAGGGGACAATTAATGTCCTGGATTGTGGTAACAGTTGAACGGAAAATCTCTCCTGCTGGATGAAACGTTCCGAAATTCTTAATTCTGAAAAGTTCTGTGTAGCTAGAGCACCCAGTAGAGCGGAAACTCACATCATGTAATAGAAGGGCGTCATATATTTTTCGCACAAAATTGCAACCTTCAGAAAACATAATTAAAAAAGTTTTAAAGGTGAAAAACGTTTTTCTCTGGATCCCAACTGTCTACGTTTCGAGTAACCCTTTCGAGTGACGGAATATAATAGAACGTCCAAAATGGTCTTATTTTGTACATTGCATTACACCGAAAAAAATTGTATAGGGTCTCTCGGACGCATTCATTCTGAGCCACGCATGACGGTGACGTGTTTTTGCAGCGTTATGTGTTTTGCAGATTACAATGTGTGCCTAATAATTTGTGCCATACTTTGTGGACTTCTATGTTTCTCACCTTAAATATATTTGATTGCCTTGATTGAGGACTAATTCGCAATGCAGTTGTAATATACATTCGGAGTTTTGTGATAATTCTTTATAATAAAAGGGAAGCGTCAAGTGCCCTTAGCATACCACACAGATGGGATAATTTCTACATATTAATGGCATCACATTCTAAAATTGCATTTCAATTAAACCAAGCCGGCGGCATCTCAAGAAAAACTACACATTCTTAAATCTTCTATCATTTTTCTTGAACGAATTTGTGGAGGAAAGTCGAAATTGTATCGCCTCCCTGTCCCAAAATACTTTCTAAAAGCTTTCTGCCCCTTTGATGACGTGTATCGAAGTAATACATACTGCTGTAGTCTGCTTTTTGCCTCGAGGTGAGGCTATCGCCCTCCTACGGGCGCGGCGAGTACCAGCCCTGCAATCCAGTTGGAGGCTCAGACAGCAGCTGGTGGCCGGTAGCCTACGCCGTACGAGTCCGGTCAAAGGCTCAGTTAAGGAGTGTACGAGAGTCAACACGGAAGTCACCTACGCGGCCGTCGGAGAGACAGCGTGCGGTGGGGACCGCGACGTGAGAGCAAGCCGTGCCAGAGGGCGCACGGGAAGCCGCCTAGAGAAACGACTCCACGGAAGCGAACGAGCAGGTCGCTCGTTGCAAGGAAGGCCCAACTCTGGGGGCCGCGGTCCACGTTGGCATTGCACGGACGCGCACGGAGGGCACATTCACGCTACAAGATTCTTCATAGTGGGAGTGGAACATTGTTGACACCGAAGCTGTCGAATTGTCAAGTTCATGTGGAGAGAGTAAAGTTTAAGTTGATGTTCCTCCTTCAACGCATGTGCTGCGAGGCAGGTACACCGCGCCAGCGCTCCCCACTCACCTTTCTCGAGGCGCACCACGAGCAGCACGGAGAAATCGCGCGGGAAGCCGGCGGGGAAGAGCTGCGCCGTCTGCACCGTCAGCAGCGCCTCCTCGCTCACGTGGAAGGCAACGGCGGCGGTGGGGGCGGCGGCGGCGCAGCGCGGCTCGGCGCGCTTCACGCCCAGCGGCATCTTGTGCACGCCCACGGCTCGCAGCACGTCGCCCTTCGCCCCGGGCCCTGCGAACACGATTGCCCCCTCACAAAAGGGCCTCACGCCAAGGATCTTTCTTGTTGATGAGTTGCGGGGGGGGGGGATGTGAACAATTTAGGGTGTAGGCACGCAGTGGTGAGGGAATAGAAAATAGTTATTTTTGTGTGAAGTGCGTGGAATGATTGGCTTTTGTACCATCAAGATTAAGTTTTTTGCCAAGACCAATTGGCAATTGGAGTAAAAACGCGGTAACAATGAAGGAAGAACGGGTCTTCCGCACGACCCAAGATCGGGAGAGGCGAGAAGTCCGTTAGTAGCGAGGAGAACGTGGGAGTGGGAACGGGGACTCGGCCAGCATGGTGGGCAGGCGAGTGTATAAGAAACGGAAGAGTGGATTTTCTTGTTGTTTTTCTTTAAAGAGGTGTTCCTTTTTTAATGCATAACACGTTCATGCAACCAATAATATCCCTCCCCCTGAAACAGATTCCCTGACCCATCTTAATGAATTTCTTTCTTAATGAATATATATATATATATATATATATATATATATATATATATATATATATATATTGTGGCGTTATGGGATTGTGCAACCCCATAACACCACCGTTTCGTATGTATAAACACCTACAGGCAGCGAGGAGAGCAGGCGCAAAGCAAAGGTTCGTAAACGCGCAGCCTGGTATCCGTTGCCCGCACTAATCAAAGGCGAACTAGCAAGCAACGTTTTTCCTTGTGAAGGGTTGAGAGAGGAGAAGCAGCCCCCACCACGGAGAATTTCCCCAGGCGTCGAACCATAAATACACAGACCCGCAAGCGAAAGCTCTCTTTTGATTGTCGCCGTTCCTCGGGTAAGCAGCATTTTGATCACCACTCGTTATCGTCAGCTTAGATATTGTTTGCCGCCGCAACGACTGCTAGGTAGGAGTTTTCGGCGTCGAACAGACGTGCTAGTTAGTCGTCCGCGACATAGTGAAGAATTAGTAAAGTGTTTCTTCAATTAACATCACGGGAAGTAAAAGTTACCCGTTGTAAGAAAAGCATTGAAAGTTCTTGTTTAACGAAGTGAAAGTAGCAACGAGCGAGGAACTTGCACTAGTATTCAGGGAAGTGCAAGGGACATTTTTCACAACGTGGGTGTAGTCAGAGGTGCCGGTAGCAGTCGAGGGAGAAGAAGAGGCCGACTAGGAAGGACGGAAGAGGACGCGAGAAGACAGGAGAAGAAGAGGCCGACTAGGAAGAACGGAAGAGGACGCAAGAAGACAGCGTAGACGGCGGAGGCGAATCATGTCTCGTACGACGCAGAAGCTGGGACCGAGCGACGTCGGTGCAGAAGCCAGCGCACGACCATCAAGGCCAGGAAGCGGGCAGTTTTCGAGGTAATGCTAGGAACTGCGGAAAGTAGGTCAAGTTCACGTCGGCAGGGAAAAGACTAGTATAGGAAAGTGTTAGGAAATTGAGGACACGGGTGGCAACAATTTGCAGCATTGTAGTGGGAGATTTTTGATGCGCTATTGCCTGCCTTAAACATTCTATTTGGAACATTTATTATTCTGCTATTAGCAGTCACAGTTAAATTATAAATGAGAGTAGTGCACTTGCCCACATTTTGTTCTTTGCATGTAATATTTTTTTTGAAGCAAGAGATTGTAAATAGAAATTTGGTTTCATGTGCAAATGTAATTAGGATAGCATAAATTTAGATATAATTAATTTTCCAAGGGAATTCCCAGTGTAGATTAGGGTAATTATTTCAAAGAACCAGCTTTGGAGTAAATTATGTGTTCATTCAGTTAATGTGCTGTAAAGGATTCTATTTGTGTTTTTGATTTTTCTTTGTAAAAGTGTGATTCTATTCTTGATTTTTTTGTCATTAACTTATGCCACAATGTTTATGGGTAAATTATACGCTCGTTTATGTGCATTTTGTGTGATTTTATTGTGTCAAGGGTTCAAACCTTTCTCGCACCCTGAAGATCCTGCTCCCTAGATTTAAAGCTTGCTTCACGAGCTTCATCTTGTCAACCGCCTCCACGGTTCATGCTGCTGTTGTGAAGGTACCAGTTGTGTGGAAGGTGGGTTTGTTAGAATATGTATATATATATATATATATATATATATATATATATATATATAATTAACTACATGACGCTATAGAACTAAACAAAATATTCACGACAAATGCAACCCGCAAAGCATTCGGCAGGATTTGTGAATCTATATCATTAAATAACTCCTAAAAGGAGCGTTCTAGGGCTTTAAAAACTAAAATTTTGAGACCGAAGTCCTCAAAGAAACGTTTCTCACGTCGTAATCTGTAGGAAGGGATGTTTTTGAACATTCTATTAATTTTTTGCTAAGGGAGGGGAGGAGAGGGGGATACGAAAATAGGGGGGAAACGAAGAGAGAGAAAGGGAGATTAAAGGGCAGAACATATCTATCGGGTTCCACTATTCATAAAATATATTTAAATTTTTCATTGAAAAGGTTGTGAGTATCGCCAGTGGTGTAGAAATGATAGGAAAGCAAAAACAAAAGCTAATATTTACTATTTTCTCATTCTTCGTCCGACAGTGTTGGTGTGAGGTAGTCAGAACTCTGCTGTGCGACTCTGTAGATCTGTTGTGATAAAACTGTTACTTTGCCGTTCACCACTCCAATAAACATAGTGGTGGGACTTACGCGTCGTATCGTGACAACACTTACTAGTGAGGTTACACTGAAGCTAGCCAGTAAAATGTCACCAATCATAGTAGCAGACATCACCAACATTAATGCATTAATCAAAGAACTGAAATCTAAAGTCCCCATACTCTTTATTGCAGACCAAAAAACAATGAAATAAAAATAAGTTCAAACTCACGAACTTTCGAAACTTAATCAGGTCACACTCATTGAAGTTTTTTTCCTTCAATGACCCGTTGAAGAAACATATCAGTAGTGTTCAAGAATGTCAATCACTCCATTACTGACCCAGAAATATATCAAGACCTAAAACAACGCTTTCCTTTATTGATAAAAATCACCAGGTTTTACAAAGAAAACAAACCTACCCCAGTTGTTGCAGCTGTTTTCTCAGGACAAGATCTAATAGACCTTATTCTAGCCATTAAGCATATTTGTAACCGTAGAGTATAAGCAGACGCAAGAAAAAACCAAGGTTCCTTACAATCCCAGCGGTGTGTGGAGAATCGCCATACAAAGAAAAATTGTAACCACTCAATTGGCTGCGCTTTTTGCTCCGATAACCACTACTCGGTAACATGTCCTATTGGTGAGCAAGTATATTAGTAGCACCATACCCCTTGCCCTCCCAAATCTCATCAACAATTCAAATCCAACCAACCTTCCCTAAGAATCACACCATAACTATCCCATTATACACAATAATGAATGCAGTTACATCCTATATAATCAATATCATAAACAGACATAAACTACTATAATAAACTCAATTCAAAGTGCATTCTTCGCCTACATTAACGGCACACTAATTGTTTTACTCTAGTCAATTGGAATGCTAAATGTCTAACAAATAAAAAAAACACTGAACAAATATACTTCTGAATATCACACCGTAAAGATATAATTTGCGTCACAGAAACCCACTTAAAGAAAAAAAAAAAATGTATATCCCGAACTACTGAATTTATAGAGCCTAAACAAAGCAGAATCCTAAACAAAGGAGGAGTGCTAATTGCCATCAATAAAAATATTCAACATTACTCAATAATTCTTCCATGTACTGTTAATATAGAAGCTGTTGACTTTAACTTAGAAATGAAAAATAATATATGGAATATAATGGCATCATACAATCCACCATATCATAAATTAGACCTCCATAACATTAATAAACTATTTCGACTAAGAAACACCATACTTCCAGAGGACCTAAATGCCAAAAATATCTACGCAAGTTGTTCGAACTCCAACGCTAATGGGAAAGTATTAGCCCAAATACTAAATCACACTACTCTCAAAATAATTTTACCTCGAGGCCACACATATTAGCCTCATGATCGCTTAAGAAATCCAGATATCATCGATATCGGAATCACCAACACTAAAACAAAACTATCACTTCTTCATTATTAGAACTAGACGTGGATCACATTCCGGTCTTAATAACTACACAAAAAATACCCCCATCGCACGCCCGAGAATCAAGTTCAAATGCGATAAAAGTTGAGAGGAAAAAATTCCACGTGAAACTAGTCAGTAATATCTAAATTCAAAATTCTCTAAAACCCATTAGAAATAGAGCAATCAATCAACCAAGTAACCACCATAATACTCACCACAATTAAAAAGACCGAATTATAACTAAAGAGTACCAACAATGATAAACAATATAAACTTCTCCCAGAAATAGTGAAACAATTATAAATCAAAAACAAAACCCGCAGACTATGGTCGCAACTAAGACTACCAAGACTAAAACAAGAACTTAATATACTAATAAACATTGTAGGTAAATCAATCAAAAACTTCAACAATCTGTAATTCCAAAAAACTTCTTCAATCACTAAACACTAACAACAAATCAATTTTGCAACCGACAAACAAAATATTAATAAAAAACAATACCAACCCCCACTATTCACCCTCACAAGAAGATTGTACTCGCCTGCTCCACATCATAAAATTCACTACACATCATCTAAAGAAATAAATAAAATCATAAAATCAATACCTGTCAAGAAAGCCCCTTCTAATATTAGGAAAACGAAAAATTGAGAAAATGTCAAAATATATACTTTGACCGGCGATAGATAGCAGCTGGTGAGAGTGTATGGCAAGACCGAATAGACCAAGATTGAAGGAAAGAAAAAATTAATACGGGAAAGTCTGTGTCATTCTGTAGACCCACTAGTTTTCTACATTTAATAACTGGATTTATCCACTTTTTCCTTGCGAGGGCCCGGCAATAAGAGTCGAAAATATGCTGAGTCGAGTTTGTGTCGAAAATTCGCTGTTTTCCGGCGCATAATTGCAATACTTTTTCTTTTTGTTGGTGTTTTGATTACATTTTGTTGTTGAATAGCACAAAGGACGTTTAAGAGAATAGTGCAGGTCTCATTATTGTTGACATCTCCAATTTTTCGAAAATGAAAAAGACAATTTTCTAACTTTATAATTCGTAAATAGAGAAAAATACACTTATAAAGGTGGCATAGCTCCGATTTTCACGGTGATCCCTGATTTTAGAAAATTTCAAAAGTTCGATTTTTTCCACGTATTCCTACAACTATAAAATTAAAAATAGTTTTTCTTACATATAAAATTTGTAGTTCATTGTGAGTTCCTTCATAAATGTCATGTAATTTTTTAATAGTAATAATTTTCGTGCAATATTTGTGGTTTAAAAAAAATACAAAAACATTTTCTCAAAAACAGCTCCAATTTTTTTCTTTAAACTCTTCACAGGGTCAGTGCTAAATATGCACTCTATAAGATGCACTCTATAAGATGTCATAAACGCCATATTGATTTCATTTTTTTTCCAAAATAACAATTTTTTACTTGTTTCTCATGTCGTTAATATTTACATTAGCGACAATTTGTTTACATTATATTTATGACTACATGTGATTTAAATAATGTCATATAAAGTTTCTCGAAGACTCAGCCGTTTTCTGTGAAAACTAGCTCAAAATTCCGCATTTTCAGAAACGCTCAAACATCTTTTCTCAAAAACGGCTCAAATTTTCTTCTTCAAACTTTTGTAACGAATAGTAGTAATTACACTCTTTAATGTGAGAAAAGTTCATTTCGGGATAGTTTAAATCTTTTATAGTTCTATCGAAGGCCTGAGAAATGTTGAGAAAGATTGTTATTGTGTGATAGTGTTTTCGAAATGCCGTATGGATGTTTAATGTTTACAGTGATTCTGAGTAGTTTGTCATGTGTGAACACGTTTCTGGTGAATCCCATTTGTTCCATGAGTATGGCCGTTGTAATATGGAGGTGGGTTTTAAATAGTTTCAATATTCTTTTTTCTAGAAGTTTAGATAGCGTGGGAAGCAGGCTGTTTGGTTGGTAAATATTGGTTAGTGATGCATATTTGTTTGATTTTTGTACCGGAAGAATGATTGCACGTTTTCGTACTTGCAAAAAGTAACATACGCTGAGGCATGAGTTGAAGATATTGGCTAGATATGCAATGGCTGTTAATTTTATCATGTGAAACTATTTATGGAGAGATTAAGGATTTTGGAATCTGTGTATTCATTGTATTAACTTCAGGTTTAAAGCATTGCCAAGGAGGAATGGGGTGAATCCTTCTCTGTAGAATGCGAGGAGTTTCAATATTACATTCATCTGGATAAATTGGGATTCTTTCTCTAAGAGGTTTTGGATATTTCACAATGGATTGAATGGTCATCTGTTTTAAAACGGCTGAACATATATTTGAAGGTCGGATTAGTTGAGGAATTTAAAGTTGAGTGGGAAGCCAATTTTTAGACATAGTTGTTTCCGCTGCAAGTCGAGGGGGAGTAGTCCTGTTTCTACAATAAGGCTGTTGATAGGGCTTGATGTAAAGGTTCCTAAAGTTATACGACATGCTGAATTTATAATAGGGTCTAGCGTCTGTAGTGTAGATTTGTTAACTGAAGTGTAGATTACAGCTCCATAATCTAATTTGGCTTGAATAGTAGCACGATAAGCATTAATTAAACATTTCCCCTCGGCTCCCCACTTTCTAGATGCTAATATCTTCAGTATGTTCATCCTGGTTTTGTATTCGGGCTTTAGCAGAGAAATATGGTTCTTACAAGAGTGCTTCTGGTCGAAGGTCATGCCCATGATTTTACAAGAGTATGTACGACGACGTATTTGATGGTTTCCAATAAAGAGGGCAGGATTTTCATTTAAATGTTTTGAGCTTCTAGAGATTATAATAAATTCCGATATAGTTTTTGAAAGGGAGAAACCTGAAGAACTTGCCCATGTTTGAATTTTGTTTAAAGTTTCTTGGATTATTTTAGTTGTTACTCGAAGATCTTTGCCGCAGCATACAATGGAAATATCATCAGCGAAGAGAAATAATTTACTTGGTGCTTCTATGATACTACTTATTTCATTTATTGCGATCAGAAAAAGGAGCACGCTAATAACTGAGCCCTGAGGGAGACCATTCATCATTCCCCTGCCTGTTGACATTTTATCAAACATGCGTACACGCAGATATCTATGTTGCAGACATTTTTTCAAAAAAGCCAGTAAGTTGCTTTTAATATTCGTTGAGATAAGATTACGTAGTAGTCGGGGTTTAAAAATCATTTCGTAAGCTTTCTCAATATCAAGCGAAACCACAATTGCATGCTGGTTAATTGCTAGTGCATCACAAATTTCTGTGTCGATGCTTATAAGATGGTTGTTGGTTGATTTATGTTGCCGAACTCCATTTTGGAAGGGGGATAGTAAGTTTCTTGTTTCTAGGGGTCATCTGAGGCGGTTGCCAACCATTTTTCTAGTACTTTGCAAAGAGTACACGTCAATGATATTGGTCTATAGTTACTGGTTGTAGATGGATCTTTGCCTGGTTTCGGTGCAGCAATTACAAGAGCTTCTCTCCATTGTTCAGGGAAGGATTGGGAGGTCCAGACGCCATTATAAATTTTTAAGAGGTATTCAATGGCACATTTAGGAAGATTCTTCAAGAAAATATTAGGAATATTATCAGAACCTGGTGCAGAGTTTTCACTATTTTTTAAATCATGAAGGAGCTCATCCATCAGGAATTCACAGTTAAATGAATCACTGTGGTGTTTCGCTGTTGAGGTTTTGGATGTTATTTTGAGTGGCTAGGGATAGAGATGGAATTAATTTACGAAAGGATGGTTCATAGTTATTATTGCTGGAATTGGTGGCTAATGAATCTGCCAGAGCATTGCAGATGTCTTGAGAACCCCTGTATTTTATTACGTTTTCTTCTTCTAATATTGGAAGTAAGCTAGTTGAATAAGAACCGCTAATTTATTTTATTTTATGCCACATAGTTACGGACGGTGTTTGGCTCATAATAGAAGATGTAAAATCTTTAAAAGTGTGTAGCATAGTATTTTTAAGAGTTAAGCGGGCTTTACTTCTAGCTTTATTATATAATATGCCCAGTTCTATCGATTTATTATTTTTATATTTTCTGAATGCTTTCTTCTTTTCTTTGATGGCTAACGTGCAATTTTCATTCCACCATGGGACTTGACGGTTCCGGATAATCCCCGAAGATTTAGGGATTGCCGGGTGAGCAGCTGAATCAATTAAGTCTGTAAAGGCTTGGATGATTTGGTTAGTCCGATCTGGTGACCACTCATTTATATCGGGAAGTTTATTGATGTTATTATAGACATTATTGAAAAAAGGTCCAGTTAGCTTCGGTACTAATCCACTTCTGATGAATGCGGTAGGGTTGTATGGTTGAAAGTCAGAGAGGTGAATAAACAATGGATAATAATCGCTGTCATAAAGATCATTACTAGAAAACCAAAAAATATGAGTTCCAATTTCGTTGGATGAAAATGTCAAATCAATAACACTGCCTTTTGCATATCTAGTAGAAAAATAGGTATCATTGCCCGTTTTATTTATTAATTATATAGAATATTAATAATATAAAGAATAATTATATCAAGCCATTCTATACTCATAAGACGACCGTTCTCGTAACTAATCACAAGTCACTAGTGTTCCTTATACGGAGCCTCATAAATAATGATCGACTTTTACGGTCACTATGGCTGCAGCAATTTAATTTTGACATTCAGTAGGGGAAAAGGTGACAGGACGGGAAAATGTATTGCCGGATTATTTGTCAAGGATTAGAATTTCGGAGGGAACTATTGGGAAAAATAATGATCTGAACGTCATACAAGAACAGAAATTCGACCATACGGAACAGTCGCAGAATTAAAGAACGATTATTAGAGGAACAATCCACGGATAATGATGATGGGGCGTGGGGCGAAGAACGGACGCCGGGATGGAAAATAATTAAGGGAATTTTATTACATCGAGCTGGAAAAGGGGGACCGTATCAGTTATCTGATATGGGTTCCTAAAACACCGGAAAACTTTTATTACAACCGTTCTCGAATATTTAAGACAATTTGGTAGAAGTAAGATTGAAATCGTTCTAAGAGAAAGATGCTATTGGAGAAATATGGGAATTAAATCAGAAATCGAGTTAGTGAGTGTGGAATACTCAAAGGACAAAACTAAGCTGTTTTTGCGACTCATGTTCAATAGATATTGCCCCGAACGCGCTTAGCAGGGAGAGCGCTTCCTGTGGCGGATTGTTACATTCCAAATATCCGTTAAATACTAGTATGAAAAATCCAAATTTCTAAAAAATGCTTCTTTAACATTGGATCATCATTGGATTCGGCTTTTTACGTTCGTCGTGATAAGCTACAAAATATGTGGAGTTTAATTTTAAAAAGCAAAGATACCTCTATATGTCGTGTAATACAAACGCTAGAATGGAAACAATTCATGTATCAATCATTTCCTAATGTATTTCCGTGAAAACTGCATTGCAATAACTTCAACAGTTCAAAAATTACAGGAAATGCCAATTACATAGCACATCATGTATATCAGAAGGATTTGATATTTCACGAGAACTAACTACAAATGGCTCGGACGCAGACCATTAACCACGACATACTGGCTTTTGCCGGAAAGATATGAGCGTATCCATGAAAATAGTGGATCATTGACGCCTAAGTATGACAACGTGTCAATGAAAATGTCATGATTAACACGAGCCTTGGCAAATTTCCCGTATAAAGCATCGACTTGAGAACCAAATTAAAACGCTTTAATGACATAGTTTTTAAATTTAGTTGGTTTAGTTGTAGTAGATCTATTGTAGGTAAAATTATGTTGGTAGTCTGAAATAATTGTGGAAAAGTGTGGTGCCAAAGCATTAATCACACGTTTCTCGAAATGTTTAGAGACACCACTGAGAATGAAAATTGGACTGTAATTTGAAATATAACTTTAGTCTCTTCTCTTGAATAAAGGGAATTTTCTATAGTTCCAAGAAATTGGGAAAATCCCCAGGTACAAGGATTGGTTAAAGATATAGCATAGTGGTGGTGCCAGAACAAATCTGCAATTGCTCAAAGAATTTTGAGAATCTCATCTGGTCCAGCGATCTTACCAGAGTTCGAAAGTCTTAGAGCTAGAATAATTTCAGATAACATGGATTTGATATTGCTGAACGTAAAATGATGTTTAAAGTAATCGAAAGTAGTTGGAACGTGTTTTAAATCTTGTTTTGTATATTGATTAAAAAATGAGAATAATATAAGGTGGCAATTTCTGAATAAGCACTGGAGCAATTCGTACCCAAATGTATAATACCATGTAACTGAGTGGGCCTAGTAGACGTATTGATAAACCTCCAAAAAGATTTAGAATCAATAGAAGCAGATACTAGTTCAATTTTATGTACATTATAGTGGAAAAGGACATGCTGTAAATGAAACATTGTGGATCGCAAGGCAGAAAATTTTACGTAATAATAGGATCTTTTATACTGTTTGTGAAACTTTTATTTATACACTCTTTCGTTATCATAAGAGTTTTCTGACGAAAATTCGCCGTTATTTACGGCAGCATTACATAACTTACTCTCTACTGCCTAAGCGGAAGCGAGAAAGTAAAAATATTTTTTGAAATGTCATCACGCACAACACCGCGGTAAGGCGGGTAGTATCACGGTCAAAGACAGCGACACTGCAAGACGGTGGTGGTAACGAGCAGGTTGAGTTTGAGTATCCCAGAGCAAAAAAGAGAATAACAAAGCAGAGCAGAGCAGAGCAGACCACAGCATCCTACGCCAGGCAAGACTGCAGAGAAAATGCCCAATATATATTTTCCTGCCTGAACAGATGAATAAGTTAAATCAATATCCAGACAAGTAGAAGTATTCAGCTCTAAACTTCACGTGCCATTAAATCTCACGAATTTACACGAGTAATTCTATTATTATTATTATTATTATTATTATTATTATTATTATTATTATTATTATTATTATTATTATTATTATTATTATTATTATTATATTTTTACTAAATGTAATATGAATAAATTACTTAATTACAGTTTTTTTAAACTATCATAAAATATATGCATTTTGAATGAAGTGCGTTGCCTTACAACGCGATAATCTTGAATCCACGGAACCAATATCGATGAAAGGTTTATGATAGCTTCTTTTAAAGGCCTGGAGTACTATAAGCTATGATTTATAACCATAAACCTTAAAAGTTTTACAAAATAATTACTTTTCTGGACATTTTTCGCCTAGCTTTACATCACAGACTCACGAGTACATCAATGTCAATAGTTTAACAGTGCGCCACCATCGGATAACTTCTTATATATCTCACTGATTTCATTAAAACTCAGAATTGCGTAGTTAGAGGACTTTGTTTATTTACGTCAGTTGTCTTAGGTTTTGCAAGACGGAAAATCCACTGTTGTAGTACCTAAACATTATCATCAACAGGAAATAACGTATCTTCAGAGATATTTATATTCTTTATATTAGGAAATGAATGATAGTTTTAACGCCATGTGAATAAATAAATAATTTTTCGTGACAATCAATGTAGCCTCAAATCCTAAACAATTACGTTAGTTTATTCCTGACATATTTCAATTACCTTGAAAAATTTTAACCATTAAGTTCTTGCCTTATTATATTGGAACTTTGGATATTGCATTTGTCATTTCTTCTATGCTCATTGTGCGTTAGTGTTGATATCGTGCTTAGTGGTGGCGATGTAAACTATTTAAAGTGTACGTTTGTCGTAGACGACCAATGGGAAATGACGAGACCCGTCGATCGAAATTCCGTCATTTGATGCCGACGCATGCGCAGTTCAAATTCTCTCCAGATTTGTGGTGTTACGTCTTTCAAATCCACGACTTACAAAAACTTTCTATTATGTATTTGCAAATTTGGCGAGCGAGAGTGAGTGCGAAAACATATGAATTATTTACATGTTATGTTAAAATTGACGGATGGATGCATTTTTGTAGAGAATATTTGAATATATTGGAGATGAAAGCGTATCTTTGGGCGTTGAAGGAATGATTAAATTGATGAAAGTTCGGCAAGAAAATAATTTATCGTAAAAGGGCAGTATAATTAAAGTAAAACAGTATTGATAAATGGGCAGTGGGAGAAATTAAATGTGTGACAATGCTGGTTTTCAAGGTTGTTATTTTAGATAATAGAAAAAGTTTTGTGAAGTCTGGATCCACAGAGATTTCGGATTTTTTGAGATATTATAACTGCTGAAGTGATTAGTGGTTCCTTTTTGTCAGCAATTACTTATCAAGGATACGTATTTCAATTCAATTAAAATTGCTTTAATTATTTTTAAACGTCGATTGACACAGCAAGATGATTTTCGAACTTTTCTTTATAAATACGTGAGAAGAAAAAATGTGAAAAAGTGTAAGTTTTATAATGTGGCATCTAATTGAAAATATTGATATAATATGTAAAATTACACAAAAATAATATACGCGAGTACATGCATTTTCCTTTTTGTTTAGATTTGTTTATTATTTTCAGTTATAAAGTGAAAGAAATTTTGGTGCAGCAACCCTAATAGGAATAAAATTTAAATATTTTTATTGAGAACGTGTTTTAGTGAGTACGGAAGACGGGGTATTTTCAGATTGGAGCAAGGCAGAGAGACGGGGGACAGGGCGGAGAGGAGATACAATAGAATAGATAGAAGTAGGTTTCGCCATGGAGCGAGAAGAGATGGAATTCCCTTTTCTGTTTAATAAAAAATGTTATAATAAATACCACAGCAACGCGGGGTTCTTCAGCTAGTATTCTTGCGAAAGAAAACAGGATTAAGAAAGGTAATTAATTTAACCTAGAACTAATATATACACTTCTTTTAATTTTGAGAAGTTTTGATCGCTGATTATGGGATTCAAAAATTGGAAGCTCACTTCAATGTATTCACGAAAAGCTTGTGTAAAAATATTCTTACTTTTGTATATAACGTACTGCACATACTGTAACATAAGTATATTCATGTTTGTTTTATTTGTAAAAGAGAGAAATTATTACTGTTCCTGACTATCGAAATAAATGAAGATATGAACCATTGACGCTTTGATTGAATTGGTTGAATTAAACTTTAAACTTTTTCAAGTTATAGCTGAGGCGTTAGTAGGGGGAAATTTGCAATATTGCAGTATTAAAATATTACAATGTTACGTAACTGTCTCCAATAATGCGATAATTTATGTGATGTGTAGCACCTCTTACTACTTTCTCGTGTACGTTCGATTATTATTATTATTATTATTATTATTATTATTATTATTATTATTATTATTATTATTATTATAGCCTAAATAGACACCATTAAGGGTCAAGGCCTCCTGATTAACACAAGGTGAAAAAGTTGGTTGGTTTCCCTAGTTGAAACCTACTAATTGTTTTCCAAATCATGACATGTCCAACATACAATAGTTTGACAAACATTTCACAGAGAATACTATATACATAGGATCATATACAAGAAAGACCACTTATTTTATGTAAATGTAATTAACGAGAAACACTGCACCCGTCCCGTTACAGTTGCCTCCAACTTCCTCTGTCTTTAGACTTAGACCGGCGGCTTTTCGTAGGCTGTCTTTCCATCAAGTCTGCGGTCTCTATTCCTCCGTCAAAATAAAGGGTCCTAGAGAGGGTCCTCCGTAATTGCTTCTGCCTCAAGATATGACCTCCTAATCTCAATTTTTGTCGACTAGTTTGAATAACCTGCATCGTTCATGCATATCTATACTGGATATTCTTTCAGAAAAACATAAAATCTTCATTTTTACATTGACAGCGTCGCAGCAATGTTTTTTACTTTCTGGTATACGTACGTATATACATAGTATAGGGAAAGTTATGTAATACTACGGAAAATCGAGTTCGAGATTTCAACGGAAATACACGTTTGGAGTCACCTGATATCGAAAAAGTGTTTTTTTCAAAACGTCCGTCCGTCGGTTTGTCTGTCCGTGAACACCACTAAAACCTAAAGTATAAGTAGTTTTTTTCCAAAATGGATATTTCTCGGTTGATTTGCCCCGAGTCCAAGCTTTGCGATTTTGAAAAGCATTTTTTAAAATTTAGGGATACTTTACAAAAAAGCCTTTTGGGCATTAAAAATATTCTAGGCTCTAAATTGATTCTTTAAATTTCTTATCAGAATGGAATGTATCTGTAATAATAAAAAGGCACTTCGACGATATGTAATCGACATCGATTACACAAAACGGAATGTATGAGTAGATACAAAATATTTACAGTCTCTTCTTCTACAGAGTTCTTGCAAAGTTTGGTAAAGATTAATCCAACACAAATGCTTAAATAAATAATTCAAATAATATACTGGTATACACATCACAATAATGATTTTTCGTCTGTCACTAAGTAGGCACATCTACGTGCTTTTTTACGCAGAAGGTTTTTGTGATATTAATTATGTTGTATCTGTAACTAATAAATGGCGCTACACCACAAGATTATTCTTAATTTTAATTGAGCCCACCCCCTGTGTTTCATTGTTGCTGTATGTTGCTATGTGACGCAGAGAAAGGCCGAGGAAGATAGGACAAGCGACACGAGAGAGAGAGAGAGAGACAAAAGAACAGAGCCACAGGGAAAGAGAGACAGGGACAGACAGACACGAACAGACAGACAGATACACATACAGACAGAGACAGGGTCTGGCAGATAGTGATCGGCAGACTGAGCCAAACAGAGCCACACAGAGTCAGAGGTAGAAAGGCAGACAAAGACGGGGGAAGACAGAAAGACAGACACAGACAGACGCAGAAAGACAGAGAGGTTGAGAGAGAGAAAGAGAGATTGAGAGAGAAAAAGAGAGATTGAGAAAGAGGAAGAGAGAGATAGAGGAAGAGTGAATGTGAGATTGAGATGGAATGACAAAGAGGGAGGGCAAGGGTGTTGGAATGCAAGATATTTGCCGGGTTCCGCTAGTACCTACAAAGGGGTCCGATTTTCACTGTTAACGCGCGCTATGAGTCGAGCCAAATCGACCGGGGAATATGCCGGGGACAGTAGGACGGACGGACGGACGTTTTGAAAATAACAACTTTTTCTGTATCAGGGGACCCCAAAACGTATATTTCCGTTGAAATCTCGAAATCGATTTTCCGCAGTATTACATAATGCTATACAGGTATCTTTACTACGAATATTAGTCCGTATATACGTATGTTTACGAGAAAAGAATTTAGTGGTGTTACAGAATGGCACAGATATTTCCTTACTAGTTATATATTTCCTTTGATCTCGGGTAGCTACTTCGACTTGCCATATATTATTACCATCTGCGATCTATTGCCGCCCACAGAACATTTTTTGAAATTTTCTTAATTTTTTCAGTTTTCTAAAGGTAGAACGGAATTATTATTTTACGAATATTAAAGTACAGTAAAATCCTGTCCTAAATGGCAATTTTCTTTGAAAAATTTGGAACCGTTATTACGAAAATGACGTTTAAGCGCTACAGTAAATTCGAAATTTAAAACTATTTTCACAGAACATTTTTGTGTTTTTTTGAGAAAAACTTCATTAGAGGTAATTTGAAGCGCTTTAACTCGCAAATACAATAGGTTTTACAAATTTCTGGAAATGTGCATATTAACGGCCCGAAAGATCTTAAAAAAATACATTAGTGTCATTATTGAAAAAATTAAAGAACATTCGAATATAAACTTTACGTCGCATCAATGAGTGGAATTAGCACTATCCGTTCGAAAAGTCTGAAGGACAAATTTGGAACCGTTTTTGAGAAAATGACGTTTGAGTATCTTTGAAAATGCGGAATTTTGTGGTGGTTTTCACAGAAAACTGTTGAATATTCGAGAATCTTTAACTGAAATTATTTAAAGCATATGTTCTCATAGTAATGTACCGTAATAATGTGAACAAATCGCGGCTAAAAACGTGAGAAGTAAACAAATTACATTTTATGTAATTTTTGAAGAAAGAAAAGAATAGAGATATATGGCTTTTATGTCATTTCATAGAGTGAATTTTGCACAGACCCTACCAAAAGTTTTAAAAAATAATCAGAACCGTTTTTGAGACTTTTTTTAAAATTGCGCATATTGCGTGCAATATTGCGCGAAAACTACTAAAATTGAAAAAAATGCCAATGACTTTAATGTGAGAACTATATATGGAAAACAAATTTCATTAGAAGGAAACAGCTCTATCTTCAATTTTGTAGTTGTAAAAAGACGCCCAATAAATTTTAAAATTTCAAACTTTTACGAAAATTCAGAGTGAACTGTGGAAATTGAAACAAACCACCTCTACAGTTATATTTTAATAATTTCTTACAAGAAATTTAAAGAAAATAATTGGAGCCATTTTTGAGAAAATTTTGAAAATTCAAGGGGCTTCATGGAAATTACCGCCAAAAATGAATAAATGTTTCCCAAAATCGCAGAGCTTTGACTCAGACCAAATGAACCGAGGTTTCTAAAATTTGGAAAGAAATTGTACGCATAGTTTAGGTTCAAGTGTTGTCCACACACACACACACGAAACGGACAGACAGACACACCGACGTTTTGAAAAAACACACTTTTACAGTATCTGGGAACCCCAAAACGAATTTTCGTTGAAACCTCGAACTCGATTTTCCGCAGTATTACATAACTTTCCCTATACTATGTATATTAATCCTTATATAGGTATGTATACGGGAAAGTAAAAATACGGAAAATGGTGTTACACTATTTGCACCATAATGGCCAAATGGTTTGTTCCTGTATAGGTTTTTGTATTCCGGTCTTCAATCGTATTTCACGAATTAGACCGTTGATAAATATGAAAAAATGCTTTCATGCTGGCTGTAGAAAGAAAGCTGAAAAAGGAGGATATACAGTTTTTAAAACCAGTCTTCCGTTCTTAAGGATCGACTCGTGAGATCAAGATAAATAGTTCTTTTTATGTCTTGGCGATTCTAAAATTGATTTAAATAAAGACGCAATGTTTTCATTTAGTGATGAGAAAAGGTCTTCGTAAATTCGTTGATTTTATAATTCTTTTATTTTGATGCATTCGATGATTTAGTCAATTATGTTATGTACTCTTCTTACGCAAACATATTACAACAAATAGGCGGACGCGTATTACGTGAGTTAAGGGGAACCATATAACAAATGAACTTTGCTGAAAATCTCTTGTAGCGAGCAAAACAAAGCTTCTGCTAAACCTTACGAATACAAGTTGCCACGTGCATTTCAGCCAATGGGATAGGGATATTGCGAAACAAGAGAAATGAACAATAGGAAACTGATTACAAGGGAACAAATTAATTACTGAGCTACCACAAGTGTTGGTTTTGTCCCTCTGACTTAAGTAATCATGAGCAAGTTCCTGCAAATGGTCGCCATCACTTGACCTGCAACGAGATACAACCATGACAAAACGTTAGCAGCAAATCTCTGTACATTACATTTAGCCAGCTGTCGTATCAATTCACAGAAACATTAACTCCGTATAAATGACACATTTCATGACCCGTAGTGCTACAAAAATGAGTTAAAATCTCTTTCCAGAAGGAAGAATATCGTTGTGCTAATTCTGCTCTCAATACTGTTTTTCGTGTATTTTTCTTCTTGGTATAATATGGCAAGAAAAGCAGCCATTAGTCTTTTGCCATGTTTTTTTATAGTGCTAGCGGCAGTATCTACTAATTCTTCTTTTTTCTTAATTTCTTGACTTTTGACGAACATCCTAAATGACCACACTGGTGACAGTGCGTTAAAAGGCCGTGACAGGAAGACCTAGTTTTTCTTCGGCTTGACCCTAGGGTTTTAATAAGACGACTTTTGAAAAATATGTTTCATTTCATTTACGTTTCAAATTTGTTGATGTCAGCAAGGTAAATTTTAGATCGAGTGTTTCCTGAATAGCTCTTCAAAAAAAAAAAAATTCTGTCACTTTCATCATTTGGGTACATGCTTTTCTGAGCGTCTTCGTGCATTTCTTTACCGGTCCACACGACCCCACACGTCCAGACCCGTCCCGACCCGTCCCGACCCGTCCCGACCCGTCCCGACCCGTCCCGACCCGTCCCGACCCGTCCCGACCCGTCCCGACCCGTCCCGACCCGTCCCGACCCGTCCCGACCCGTCCCGACCCGTCCCGACCCGTCCCGACCCGTCCCGACCCGTCCCGACCCGTCCCGACCCGTCCCGACCCGTCCCGACCCGTCCCGACCCGTCCCGACCCGTCCCGACCCGTCCCGACCCGTCCCGACCCGTCCCGTCCCGTCCCGACCCGTCCCGACCCGTCCCGACCCGTCCCGACCCGTCCCGACCCGTCCCGACCCGTCCCGACCCGTCCCGACCCGTCCCGACCCGTCCCGACCCGTCCCGACTCGTCCCGACCCGTCCCGACCCGTCCCGACCCGTCCCGACCCGTCCCGACCCGTCCCGACCCGTCCCGACCCGTCCCGACCCGTCCCGACCCGTCCCGACCCGTCCCGACCCGTCCCGACCCGTCCCGTCCCGTCCCGACCCGTCCCGACCCGTCCCGACCCGTCCCGACCCGTCCCGACCCGTCCCGACCCGTCCCGACCCGTCCCGACCCGTCCCGACCCGTCCCGACCCGTCCCGACCCGTCCCGACCCGTCCCGACCCGTCCCGACCCGTCCCGACCCGTCCCGACCCGTCCCGACCCGTCCCGACCCGTCCCGTCCCGTCCCGACCCGTCCCGACCCGTCCCGACCCGTCCCGACCCGTCCCGACCCGTCCCGACCCGTCCCGACCCGTCCCGACCCGTCCCGACCCGTCCCGACTCGTCCCGACCCGTCCCGACCCGTCCCGACCCGTCCCGACCCGTCCCGACCCGTCCCGACCCGTCCCGACCCGTCCCGACCCGTCCCGTCCCGTCCCGACCCGTCCCGACCCGTCCCGACCCGTCCCGACCCGTCCCGACCCGTCCCGACCCGTCCCGACCCGTCCCGACCCGTCCCGACCCGTCCCGACCCGTCCCGACCCGTCCCGACCCGTCCCGACCCGTCCCGACCCGTCCCGACCCGTCCCGACCCGTCCCGACCCGTCCCGACCCGTCCCGACCCGTCCCGACCCGTCCCGACCCGTCCCGACCCGTCCCGACCCGGCCCGACCCGTCCCGATCCGTCCCGACCCGTCCCGACCCGTCCCGACCCGTCCCGACCCGGCCCGACCCGACCCGGCCCGACCCGGCCCGACCCGGCCCACTCCGCGCCCCACTCCGCTTCGCCTCCCGCGCGTAGATCCCCGTTCTGGGTGTCGCCCACCCCTCCCTCAGGCTGCCCGCTCAGCATTATTACCGCGCTGGGCGGCCACCAGCGCGATCGGCGGCATCCCCAACGGGACGCGGCGTCTCAGCTGGACGTGGCAGATGTTCCACTATAAAAATGCAAACGTCGCATTTGCATCGACCTCTCCGCGTTGTTATTCCTGGTTAACAATGGGGGCGGCGCGCCGGCCGCCGACGGCCGGTCGCCCCGGGCAGCGCCGCGCCGCCGCGCCGCGGGCACGAGGCGAGGCGCGAGTGACGTAAGAGGCGACCGAGATGGATCCGGTCCCGCAGCGCCGCCCCCGCGCGCGTCAAGGAGGCCGACACGGAGGCGGTGCCGGAGAAGGCATTGACGCGGGGAGTGTTGGCGACGGTGGAGGTAAAAAGGTGGTGGTGAGAATGACACGTTGTGGGCGTGCGAACAAAATACCTATTGGGCTAAACCTAAAGGGCTTTGCGGGGAACGACTTTTACATACGTACAGTCAGTGTAAAAAGTGAGTGGACAATTCTGTATATTTTCTATTTTGGGTTTACAGAAACTGTGCAATGGGATTTAACATCAATAAGACACTAGTGGTGCTACAGAATGACACAGACTATTCTTTGGTCTGGGCTAGTTATTCTGACATGCCACACACTGGTTTAGGTTGCCATATATCCTGGCTGAAAGTACAATTTTGTGAAATTATCTTACATTTTTCGGCTTCCTAATAGCAATAATTTTTTCTTTAACAATATTAAAGAATAGTAAAACCTTTTCTTAAATGAAAATTTTAATTCAAATAGTTGGAGCCGTTTTTAAGAAAATGGTGATTAAGCTTTACTCTAAATGCGGAATTTGAAGTTCTTTTCCAAAGAAAATGAATGTGTTTTCAAAAAAAGTTTTTAGAGGTTATTTGCAGAACATTAAATTGCATAAGCAATAGTTTCCACTAATGGCTAGAAATGTGCATATAAACGGCATGACGAATATTTCAAAAAAATACATTTCTGCGATTAAAAAAAGGATATAGCAAAATTAATTAAGTGCCATATTTCAATAATGCACTTAACACTATCCGTACTAAAATTTGAAAAAAAATAAATCTGGAGCCGTTTTTGAAAAAATGGCATTTAAACGTTTCTGAAAATGCGAAAAAATGGAGTTCATTTTCACAGAAAACTTGTGTTTTCGATAAACCATATATGAATTATTTAAATCACATGTATTCATAAATACTATAATGTGAACACATCGCTATTATAGTCTAGCCAAATTAATCCAAGAAATGACGATCGATGGAAAAAAATCCCAGAGCTTTGAAACTTGTCATGATTGTTTGATGGCCTACTGCATAACATTAAAAATCCTGAAGTGTGGCGGGTGAACCGGGGGCGAGGCGGGCATTTGAAGGTGCTTTTTCGTCTTTGCCGTATATCGCCGTAACTATTAATTACACCGAAAAGTATTTTCTCTATAAACTTAGAGTACAGTTTTCTACAAAAAAGTTTCTATAGGGTTTTGTTGTAAAATTAACCATTTTAGAGTTACAGGCTTGAAAAGTCCTGGTATTTGTTTACGACAATACCCTAGTTATCTCTTATAAAGTGATGTTATAGTTAGTTCAATGCACGCAAGTAATTCTCTATTTGTTCAACATTTATCAACAATATGTATTTGCATGCTTTGCGCAAAACAACAACCCAGAAACATTCTATATCTTTACATATCTAATTTTGAAGAATTATGAGAATCCATGGTCTTTGGGGTCCGAGATTACCTGGGCTACGGAAATAGATAATTCATTGTCTATTTGATAATGATCGAGTACAAATGTTTGGTGAAAAATGTGTATACTGCTAACATACAAATTGCATAAAACAATACAAATGGAATAAACACGCTTACCGCGTGAACATTGAGGGACAATTAAAACTGCGAGTGTCCGTGATAAGCGACATAAAACGGACGACACGACAGCCAATGTTTGGCGATGGGACCCAATGATTAGTCAATTGGAGGAAGCTCCAACATTCCTAAAATAACTAACGGCTTCAACAGTTTTGAAATGATGTTGTTTTCCTAGCGACTGCCTCGAATATTCGAAACATTTCTATTGTTTTATGTAATTTATATTTTGACAGTTAATCTAATTTTCACAGAAAATTTTGGAGTTTTGAAAAACTTTACTTGAAGCTATTTGAAGCAATTCAAAATCTCGTAACTCTGTTACTATTTTCTCCAAAACATTTATAAAGCAAATTTATAGAGAATGTTATGACCTTTAAAATTGTACTTTAACTATTTCGCATAACTATTTTTATAAACAAAATTTAAAAAATAAAATCATCTATCTCACCTTTCGCAAAGTCAAAATGACTTATCGACTGCACTACTGATATCACTCTCATTTTCATACCAAATCCAGAAAGGGGTTTATCCACGCAAACTGAAGTGGGGAATTTAAGAACTGAGAGAGAGAGAGAGAGATTAGGAGAGAGAGAGAGAGAGAGAGATTAGGAGAGAGAGAGAGAGAGATTCACATTATTATATTTACGAGTACATGCACTTTAAAGAATGTCATATAAAGTTTCTCAAAACCTCAACCGTTTTCTGTGAAAATGAGCTCAATATCCCGTCATTTCAGAAACACTCGAACGTCATTTTCTCCGAAACGACTCCAATGGTTTTCTTCAAACTTTTCGAACGGCTAGTGCTAATAGCCCTCTTTAATATGACGTAAAGTTCATTTTGTTTTTTCAAAACTTGTACGAATGTAATTTTTTTGAAAGATCCCTCACATCTTTAGTATGCACAATTCCAGAAATTTGTAAATATTATTGTATTTGTGAGTTAAAGTGCTTTAAAAGACTTCCAATGAAGTTCTTCGAAAACTCAAAATTGTTCTATGAACACGAGCTTTAAATTTCAAAGCTTCATTAGCACTTAACGCCGTTTTTTTAAAAAACGGTTCCAAATTTTGTAAGAAAATTGTCTGTTGGGACGAGGTTTTACTGTTCTTTAATATTCTTAAAGTAATAATTCGGTTCTACTATTAGAAAATGAAAAAAATAAAAAAAAACCTGTGGGTAGCAATAGATGGCAACTGGCAAGAATATGTGGCAAGTCCGAATACCTAGCCAAGACAAAAGGAAATAGAAAACTAATACGGGAAAGTTTGTTTTGAATTCATCCTCTAATTAATTCTTGCATTATATTTACAACACATTCATTCACTTACGCGCACAACACTTCACTGCACTATATACACACACATTTCCTTTTGATTATTCGCTGTAGCGCCGACGTTGTCGCCTTCGTGCGGTTTCTGCGCCTCCCGTGGGCGGCTATCGCATCCCACTCGCACCGCTCACAGCTCAGCTTGTGACGGGCAGTGCGCGAGGTTGGTGCGGCGCTCTTCTCGGCGGCGGCTCTTATAGATTGTCGACCCACGATGTCTTTTATCTTGTACACGTAGTTAACTGTGTTCAGAAGTACAGCGATATTGCCTTTATCAGCTGCAATAATGATGATATTATCGTTGTTTAAATTTCTTGGTGCTGCTCTCTCCGCTTTGGGAAGATTTCTGCGCCCGAGATCCTGCCGCCACTGTCGTAGACGAAACGTTTGGCCCTTTAACGCCACGGTCCACAGTCTACAAGTTCGAGCACTCTCTCTGATATTGCCTCCGGCCGTAGAAATCTACGATGCTGTATAAAATGATATACGTTTTCACATTACTTTATTTCGTGTTTATTTTCTTTTCAATTTCTACTTAATCATTTTTGACGATGGATAGTTATATGTTTTAATGGAAAATAATTTGCTTTCTTCCGTGTTGTTTGTTTTAATATATATATATATATATATATATATATATATATATATATATATATATATATATATATATATGTTTTTGCTGTATATAGCAATAATGTGAAATAAATTCACAACTCTCTATGCACTCTCTTTTAGTAAAACATTCCCTTAGATTTGCTATATCATTCTTAAGTGCGGGCAGGACTGCCACTGCGAAACAACATGAAGATACTTTTGATTTAAAATGTTTAATTTCACTCTCAATTGATAAGTTCAAGAAATAGATAATTTGTTTGCTTTAGATGAAATGGAAATTAATATATTGATTAATTGATTAGTGATTCCGGGCGCGTAGGTGTAGAACGTGTTTTTGCTCGGGAAGTGGCGTAGATCTTCCCCCGCTGAATGGGGAGATCCGGCGCCGACGTACGTCGGCTAGCAGGGATTTTCCCCAACAGGTATCTCCCACGAGCGTGGCGCAGCCCCAGGCGTGAGCGGCTCTAAGCTCCCGGTATGTGTGACAATGTAATTGTATATGCTAGTAAGGGATTCGGCTAGGACAAGGATGTGGAAGGAAAGATCGCGCGTTGTCTTTGGTTCGTTTGCTAGGGCAGTGCTCCGGCATTCGCCTGGTAGTGATCGAAGAAATCACAGAAAACTACGGATCAGAGCAGCTGGCCGCTAGAATTATCCTCCAGACAGCGGCTGAAGGTAATTATTATAACTAAGTTTTAGGCCATAATTGTCAATTGTTTTCAGAACTGTCTCCGGGCAACTGATGTCAGGAACTCCGGGCAGCTATTTTTCTTTTCGCAACCTTGAGAAGCCTGTTTTGTAAAGCCAAACTTGTAAAATAAATTTGGGACACGACTTATTTTGCATCATAATAGTGACCCTACGCACACCACTTTGAATACAGTTTTTTAACCCCGGACATTGTATCAAACCAATTCATCACTCCCTCTACATATCACTGGATTTACATCTTATTGAATTTTGTTTATGGCGCAACCTGAAAACAAACGTTCGAAAAAGGATAATTGTAAACAATCAGCATCTCAAGAGAGCACGTGCTGGGATCCTTGCAAAGGACAATTCTACGAAAGTATATTATGCAACTACAGTACCGCTAATAAATGAATAAATGAAAGATCAATATATTAACGCTTACAGACAGCTATGAGCTCAAAATCCCGCATTTTTAGAAACGCTAAAAGGCAATTTCTTCAAAAATGGCTCAAATTTTTTCTTCAGACTTTTCATATGGATAGTGTTATTTGCACTGATTAAGAGAGAAAAAAATTAAAAAAATAATTTTGTTGTATTCTTTTGTGTTTTCAAAAAATACACAAATGCCATATTTAAAAAATATCTCTCACGCTGTTAAAATGTATATTTCCTGCGATTTTATACATTATTGTATTTGTGAGAAAAAGTATTTCAATTATGCAGTTTTTCGAAAACACAAAAGATTCCTGTGAAAAAGAGCTTCAAATTTCGCATTACCTTAGAGCTTTTCAAAAAAGGCTTTACATTTTTCTACGAAAAGTTCCATAAGGGCAAGGTTTTACTTTTCTTTAATATTTTAAAAGTAATATTTCGAATACACCATTAGGAAACCGATAAATTAAGAAAACGTTATAAACTTTACGAGTATTTTGAGCGGTAATAGATGGCAGCTGGCAAGAGGATGGGGCAAGACCGTAAAGCTAGCTCACTTCAAGGAAATTCGAAAACTTTACTAGAAGAAAGTCTGCCCCATTATATAGAAACACTACTTTTATTAACATATTCCCAGAGATGGGAGAAGACGCATCGGTGAGTTTGAAACAGGAAGAAATACGATTTAAAACGTAGGGTAAGGAAATAAATGCACAACACATGCACACAAAAAAGCAACAAAAACAGAAACAAAAAAACGAACCAACTCTTTGGACCAAAATCTTTTTCCTTAGGATGTTCTGGCGCTCGGTTTCGGAGAACTTGTTTTAGGAGAAATTGTGGTCGGAAGGTTCTTGAGCGGGAATGTCGTCACGGAATGTCATTGAAACGTGGTGGGTTGGGCTTTGTCGCCGAGGGACGATCGCTCCGTGGTTGATACCGACATTAGAAATTCCGACCCGAGCGCTGTGGGCCGCCATCTGCATAAAGTAGCTACGCAGGCCGCTTCATTTACTTTTTGAGTGCTTGTAGACAGGTTGCATAATCAGTTATTTGACGAGGTTCGCAGGATGAAGGTGTAGCTCGAATTTCCTCTTAAGCAGTCAGAACTTTGCGTGGAGTTGGCGCAATTTTTATGACGTTTATGTTCGTTCTTTGTCGAAGTTCTTGAAATATATTAGGGAATTCTCCGATCGCTTTTAGAGTGTTTTCGTTGGCTATAATGTGTCTTTACAATCGTCCGGGCTAGTCTCCTGTGTATGCTATTGCGTTAGAGGTAATAAAGATCTGCTTGTGACTTGTCTGCCAAAAATTGACAACTGCCGTAAGGAAAATGTTTCCATGAATAGTCTGGAATTATTATTATTATTATTATTATTATTATTATTATTATTATTATTATTATTATTATTATTACTACTATTATTTATTATTATTACGTTATAATATACTACATTATAATATCTATACATTCGTTTATCCTAAATTCGCGACTGAAGATGTTAGGCGGACGTTAAATATAAAATCTAGACCAGGTTTGCAATGAGTTGACTACGGAGCAAATCTTTGTGTGCTTCTACAATACTTTGCATACCTTCTTACTTATTTTTTTTTTTTACTTTTCTTCGCTTCAAAAAAGCTTCATTAATCACCAGTTTTGTTTTTCACGGATGGTTCAAAACAAGAAAGTGGTACTGGAGGTATTTCAAATCACTCTCAACTTACTTTACTCGTTTACCAGACTTCGTTTTCACAGTGAAGCCTAGGCAGTTATTAAAACATTAGAACTCTTGCTACAAAATATAATTTCTTCAGATTTGATTATCTTCACAGATTCATTATCAGTCATATCTGCTATTAAAAATGAACAATCAAAAAATCCTTTTATTCAAGAAATTCAAGAATGTCTGCTACTATTGTCCCAAAATAATTAAAATGTCAGAGCGGCTTCCGCGACCGGAGTCCGTATATAATTGGCTGTCCGGGTGACGCCACGTCCATGGCAAAGATGCCGACGTTTCGGTCGCCATTCTGCGACCTTTCTCTTATACATTGCATTACGCCCTGAGGAAGGTCGCAGATTGGCGACTGAAACGTCGGCACCTTTGCGTGGCGTCACCCGGACAGCGAATTATATATAATTAAAATGTCACTTTTACATAGATTCCATGTCGCCAATGAATAATTGGAAATGAACATGCTGACCACTCAGCATAAAACTTCAAACTTCCTTTATCCAATAACTCCATCTGTGATTTTCTTATAGACTTTAAAAAACGTCTTCTACTATCAGCATTGCGACGGATTTAAAATGAAAAACATAATGTTGAAAATTAAATAAAGTTAGGAATTGAATAATAGATCCTTCTCTTCTCCTCCTCAATTTCAGCAGAAACATCAAGTTATTGTATCAAGACTCCGAATCGGACATTTTAATTTAAGTCACAGTTGTTTATTTAAAAAAACAAATCCAGATTCACGTCCAATTTGTGGTGAAAATACTTCCACCTCTCATTTATTACTTCAATGCTCTTTCACAAGTGATAGTAGACCAAAATTAAAACTTGAAACTGATATCCATTCTCTATTAAATTTTACTTCACAAAATAATTAAATTTCTAAATATCGCAAAACTAGAACATATATATATATATATATATATATATATATATATATATATATATATATATATATATATATATATATATATATATATTCATATATCATATATTTAACAATTTATAACATTGTACACAAGGAATAACTATATATAGTATTTCTTTTCTTATTATAAAAATTGACAATGCTTGTATCATTAAATGTAGTTATTCCTTGTGTGAAATGTTATAAATTGTTAAAAACCAATGTAAATATAACCAATGTCAATGTAAATCAATAAATTTAATGAAATAAAATGTAATGTAAATCAGGTTTTGATTGCTTTTTCCTTGCATTTGCACAACGTAATATAAAATTAAATGTATTATTACTTGTGTAGAATATTGGTAATTGTTAATATCAATGTAATGTTAGGTAGTGTAAATATTAAGGTAATGTAAATAAATTATGTAAAGTAATGTAAATTTTGTTAGTATATGCCATTACATGTAGAATTCTCACATGAATTACTGTCAATTCTCCAAAATTGATAATTTTTCGAACCTCTCAAGTAATTAAAAATAACTAAAAACATATTCAGCCTCTAATACGTTTATATCTAATGGTCAAAATATTGACAAAATTATTTATTTATATTATTCTTTAATATTGCAAATAATGTCACTAAAAACAAATAATATTGTAATTACATTCCTCTAGATAGTTATATGAACATGAAAATATGCATAATGAGAAAAAAAATTGCCTTTTATCATTTTAACATTGTGCACCAATCAGAAGAATATGAAAAAATCCCAGAAGATGTCTGATTTGAGGGTAACCTTTGAGAATTTTCAGCTACACCCAACAGAATAAAAACTTTCTTTAAAAAATTCAAATTTTCAAATCCAATTACAAGTTTGAATTTCTGGGCAAATAAAATTTAAAAAAAATATTTTTAATAAATTGTGCAAATTTAACATAAAGAATCAATATTGTATGGGAATTCATACTCGTCACAATTTTGTTTTTTTTTTTTAAATCGAAGTATACATATTTTTACTCGATTATTCTAAAGTTCTTTAAAAATTAAATGCAATGATATAAATATTGTTAATATACAATAAGTTTTTTTGCCAAAACAGTGTTATTAGGACTTGGTAAGAGCGATGTTGCAGCGCGCAAGGACAGCCAATCGTGCACGCTGCTTACAAATGTGCATCACGATCGACGGGAGAACCATAGAGCATACGTCCTGAAAGTAGTGAATTTCTTGGGAACTGCCATTTTTCGAAACGTTTAATGTAACAATTTCTTATCTTGTTTTGTTTTGTTCGTTAAGCATACCTTCATGAATGTTTTCTTCTGTTTTAAATTATTTCAATTTGTAACTTTGCAACGGAGTTATTACAAAATGATTAAATAAGAGGAAATAAATGTACTAAAATAGTGTACTCGACTTTTTTTCTTGAATACGTTAGACTCCCCATTATTAAATTTAAAATTTATCAAGGCATTTAGATACACATCTTCGCAGAAATCAATGTGATTTCTAACACACCTCCTTCATTGCGCATGTAGAACTTGGGTAAGTCCATAACCGAGGATATGGGCATCAATAGTAAGAACATACGACAATTCGTCACGCCATTCGGCCATGACATTCGGACATACGTCGAACATTCGTATGTCGAATTACATCCTATGCATTTTGGAAATATTATAACTTGATCTAGCTGAAAGAACCAGAAGAAAAGGCTACACTTCTTTTTGTAATTAAACTAAATCTAATCAGTCTTTGTTACCCTCGAGTTGGACGAAAATCTCATCAATTACTTACTGCAGGTTTTACATCTATTGTGCAGTTGGTGGGATATGCATTCATTACCGCATAAAAGTGCCGGATGCGTGAGTCTGGCTACATAACAAAGAAATAAAACGCTTATCAGCGATGACCAATTCTAATTATCTTTTACGAGCGTTCGCATCGTTCACCTGCCATGAGTGCGGGAGACGCAATAAATGCGCGCCATCAGCGGCGATAGACTCGCCGCCTGCGTGGATTGTAATCGGTCTGAGACGGCGAGGAATTCCCTTCGCGAACGAAACCGGCGAGAGGCCTTACCGCGCAAGTGAGCTGCGCGAATAACAGAGCGCGCGGTCAGGTGTCGCGCGAGTGCGCGGGCCGGCATGTGGCGTCGTGGCGCTTCGGTCGCGGAAGCAACTGGCTTACACTGTGTGCGGCTATCTCTCGGCCTAGAACGTCGCGTAGTATCGTGTCGGTGAGCATTATCGCGTGGGTTGTTTCCGCTTGCCTTCGGCACGACATTTCTACCTGCGAGAAACAGGGGTCAGACCATGCCAATATTTGGAATTAGGAGGTCTTCCAAGAAGCGTAGCTCCTGGCGGTGGTTGGGACGTCAGGTACGTTATACGCATGCCAAATATGCAAATTCTTTGTTCGTTTTTTGATAGTTGTCTCTCAATGGCAGTCATTATGTTGCATTAATTAAAACAATATCCGCATTACGTGACAAAGATGGCGTCACTGATTAAGAACACTTATTTCGGGAGATAAAAAACATTTTACTTTTAGAGGACTTTTTGCGGTTTTATTACGTTCTAAATAAGTTCGGCCAGATCAGTATATTTTCATTTCGCTAATACTCAAGCGCTTATAGTAAATGCAGAGAACATCACACAGAATCCTGGATTTACTATCGCCAAACTACAAACCGGAACCTTTATTGGTTGAAAATTAAACAACTCCAAAACTAGTAAGTTTACTTTAAATGGACACCTAGGAGGTAGTATTGAGAAAGTACAGTTTAACAATAAATTAAAACATGCCTTTTGCAAACATTTCTTTTTTCCGGGTATATGTAAGAGGGAATATTATTTAAATATCATCCATCATACTTGATACTTTTAAAATTCATATTTCCTGATTGTTTTCCTGGTTACATTTTCTTTTAACAATACTGCATATAATACCCTTACTACTACCAGGACGTCACGTATTGACGCGCATGCCGTTCAAGTTAAAGCTGGCTACGTTCACTCCCGATGCGTATTATTTCCAATAAACGTAGATAAAGCGAACGGTCAGAACTTTACGACGAAAAGGAGGTAGGAACTGAACTTACTCAACTGCTCAGAAATCCACTTTACTTAACGCTCTTTTGTCACTTATAGCACGAGTTTCTGTTCCTGAAACAGAAAATGAAATTTGATACGAATGACTTCCATTTCAATTTTTTACCGTCTTGAGTAACAAACCTTTTAACGCGTGATAAAACATTTAAAAATTCGATGACTACCGAGTTTGTGGAGGTTTTCGGGAGCCTTAAATTGACGAAGTCTAGCTATAACTTGAACGTCTGCATGCGTGAAAGAATTTTTTTCATTTCAAATACTAGTTTTCTGTCCAAATGTACTGGACTTGGTAAGGGAATGCATAAACCCAAAATATCCTGTTTACACTTGCTGATCGGAATGTGCAAAATACTAACTTCGAATATTGTTGTTAAAATAAATTACACGCATTTTTACATAAGATTAAGTGTCTTTATGAGTATTGTGATATTTTACTGCAGTCCATTTCATAGGCCATGTGGTAAAATAAAGTCGAAGGTAGACTCAGTCAGTCAATTTCGTCATGAAACTACAATCTAAACTAAAAAGAATACCGTTAGTCTTACAGAGGCAAAATCTTGCGGAGTAGAATTATTTTTGTTTGATGTCACGTCTGAAACTTTCTGTCCCAATGACATAAATTGCAATAAATCAAAATAACTTTGAGAGCGTAGGCTTCCGCGGCCGGAGTCAGTATTTACTAGGCTGTCCGGGTGACGCCGCGTCCCGACCGAATGGCGACCGAAACGTCGGCACCTTCGTCATGGACGCGGCGTCACCCGGACAGCCTAGTAAATACAAAATAACTTTGTCTGCCAACTATTTAGAGGCACGTAGCAAGTCTGCCACGCAGAAAGTTACATGAAAATAAAATGATTTTTATGTATCGTGGATAAGTGACAGACCTACAACAACACATGGCGCTCAGAAATGCAAGGGTAGCGGACGCAGAAGGATGGATGGAATTAAACTAAAGATGAACTAAAGGGAACTAAAAATTATAATAGATATATGGTCCAACACAATTTAGTTTAACAAAGACATACAATTTTAATTATATTGAAATTTCATCGAATGTATTAATTTTTGTAAGTTGTATGGAATATTTCAAATTCCAGAAAATACAGTCCAAGGTTGATTTTTACTTAGTGAAATAAACAGAAATAACTCTCCGATGTGAACTGAACAGCTCTGCACCGTAGAATCAGTAACACCCCGCATTGTTATTCCTTTGTTCGTAGTGGAAGTGAAATTGCCATTGGTTTGTTATATTATATTATTTAAAAATTATTTTATTTTGACTTAACTCCTCCCCCTAACATTTTGTCAATACATCTGTGAACAGCTATCAAACTTGAAACTATTTTGGATTGTTGCACAATAAGAAGACAATTTTTCAGACATGATGACATAACAATCTTGATTCTGGGTCCTGGCCTTCTACTAGTGAATTCATATGTGGAGAATAAGTGGTAATTAGAAGATTAGTTTTAATCATACTCTTCAAGACCTCACTTGATACTTCTTGATGTAATATTTTGACGCGCATACTCATCGTTTCCAGCTCTCTATCACCGCCAAAGTACTAATAAGGGACTGAAGGCCCGGCGTCTTGAAGGGCCTGGTTTAAGATTGTACTATATCACGTCAACTCACGTTCCTTATGAGAAATAAGAAAACAATTGTTTTATCCACTGTAACTAGCCACAGAGTACATAAATGTCTTCTTCATTCAGTGTAAATTGCAGTCTTATATTATTTATAAAATAAAAAATACCCTATTTGATGAATATGTTAGTACTTACCGCGTGCGTACAATGCTTTAGCGATCTCAGAATATACAGCATTCAGAAACATCTGTTTAAATGTCTGCAGAAGCCTAATATATTCCTGTTGCTAAATTCATTATAGGGATATAAAACAAAGAAAGTAGCATACGTCTAAACTCCTCCATCAAAAATTGGCTATTCTTAAATAGCACACGTCAAAATTGAAGCTTCTTTCTTCCTCGAAGTATTGAAGTAAGCTTTTGAGTAAGAGAACATATTCGTAACAGCAGATATAAGAAATTACTGTTTTACTTAATTATTTGCATTTCTCAGTCAAAATCGAAACAGTTCCATAGTAAGTTTCTCGGTATCTAACAAAACCGTAGACGTCCCTCACATCGCTGGAGGATGCTTAATTTTACGTCAATTTATGCTTATTTTCAAACAGTGGCGGCTACGGCAGGGAGGCGCTAGGGACACTGCCCCCCCCCCCCCCCTACGGAGATCAGTATTTCTTCTCTTGCGCTGTCTAAACTAATCTCTTTGGGTCTGTAGGGTTGTTTTCGAATCGAACGCATCTTTAGCTTTCAAACTCCTGCTTGTTCCGTAGAACGATTTTCATTGGCTGCGGACACTCGCCTCTGTGTCCTAAACGCAGTGTTGTTACGGAACTTACAGACATAGAAATCGCTGCCAATGAGTGTTGAAATGGCAACATGCGTTTGGCAAATGGCGTCTTATGACGGCCGCCGCCCAGCAGCCTGACAGGGGAGGTAGCAACCTCGTTGCCCGGCGCTATCTATTGATCGATTTTTAAACTTACAATTTTCCTTTCGCTTGATTTTCGTCCAGGTCAGTGCTATCTGCTGGTATTCTGTTTAACTGATCTCCCTTTTCACAACAATTCAGCGCAGTAGTGTGCAATCGGCATGGTCGGCATCATCTTTCCGATCCGTAGACAAAACTATGTTAATGCTGTATTCCGATCGTTGCGTCCAGTTCGTATTGTGCATTGAGATTGAGAATGGTTTCCGATTCTGTAACATGCCTGAAAACTGTCAATGTGGTTATGATACAAGGCTGTGCATGAAGAGAATTGGGCCACCTCGGCGTGATATAAAAAAAATTACAATCTGATAGAAATTGCAATCGTTCTTTTGTACGGAAATTTTAAAGGGGTAAATGGCCATATTAATTTTAGGGTGAATTAAGCCATGTGTTCTCTCTTTGATTGTAAAACGTTCCAACAATATCAAGAAAATTTCCCCCTACAAAAGGTTGATCGCGTTTCACAGTACTCTCCGTTCGTGAGCTAGCAAACTGAAATCTGAGCTGGATGTGCTATATAAAAGAATCCGAGAGAGCTTTTTCACTTTGAAAAGATTATAGACAATTTTAAGAAATACCATGTCGGAAGAGAGATTGAATGGACTTTGTATGTTTTCATTATAAAGAGTTTTGTTACAAGACTCATTTAATTTTGAAGAATTAGTAATAGATTTACAGAATGTAACAACAGAAGACTCAATTTAATTTATAAATCATGTGTTTAGTCTGTCTTCCGGGGAGATAATTCGATTGTAAATATTACTTATGTGACTTAAACAATCCAAATATAACTATTTTTCAAATGCCTAACATTGTTTGATCCTGTAACTTTGTGTGCCCTCCCTGTTGCCTAATCCCAGAGCCGCCACTGAAAATCTAAAGTAATAAAAGTGAATTCAACGAGATGCAGCCAAAACATCAACTCAACATAAAGTAGTGAATGAATAGATACAAAATGTTTACATGCTCTTCTTCAAGATTGTTGCTGTGTTCTTGCAAAGTTTGGTAAAGGTTAATAAAACACAAATGCACAAAATAAATAATTTAAATAATATGTGGGTAGATGCATCACGATCATAATTTTTCGCCAATCGCTTATAGCAAATTGGTTCTTAATAGGAATTCCGACAGAGGTCAGTATCGGTGCTTAAGATCACGTAATAATATTCTAACATTGACAAATTCTGGATGCCAATGGGGCCTTGCTTGTGATAAGATATAATTGTGAAGTGTCAGGAAAGATTTGCCAAATGTAAACTTTTCAGAAAGTTCCTTGACTGATATTTTACATTGATAGTGAATATTATATGGTATCATCATTGCACATCATACATTTTGAGGGCCTCGGGTTTGTTTTAACGAAATAGACAATTATATTTTCCAACTTCATGACGCCCTGGGCGCCATATCTGCAAGCGAAACAATCCCGTTTTCATGTTCAAACGTCAATCCATCTGTGTCCGCCCAAATGGAATTTGTGTACACTGCAGTGGATAGTTACCATACCAAATACCCTAATGCGGCGAAAACACCTTGTATAGATTGAGGAAATACGTATCACATTTCTTGAATGCGTTAATCAGTAACGATATAAAATAGTAGTATTACAGATTGGCACAGACTTTCTTAGTAAATATTTTTAATTTTCTCGATGTGGGCTGGACTTTGGCCTCGCCACCTGCCCTCCTCTTGCCATGTGCCATTTATCGCCGCCCAAAGTTCTTTTTATTTTTAATTTTCTCTATTTTTCGGACGGACAGTGGGAAAGACAGATGGACTGACCAACTCTTGATCGACCAAGGATGGTATAATTTTTAAAATTAAATACCTGCAATTTTTTTAAAGATCTCTCACGTCGTTAATACGCACATTTCAAGAATTTGTAAATACGATTGTATTTGTAAGTAAAAGTGATTACTATTAAATAATGAGTGAAATGATTTTTAATAAAGTTTTTCAAATCTCAAAGATTTTCTGTGGAAAAGAGCTTAAAATTTCAAATTTATAGTAGCGCTTAAACGCCATTTTTTTAAACGGTTCCAAATTTTCAAAGAAAATTGCCATTGAGCTCTTTAATATTCCTAAAATTATATTTCCGTTCTACTATTAGAAAACCGAAAAACTAAGAAAATTTCAAAAGAATGTACTTGGGTGGCGATAGTTGGCAGGTGGCATTAGCCTGCAGAGACCAAAGGAAATAGAAAACTAGTACGGGTACGTCTGTGCCATTCTGTTGCACCAATAGTTTCAATAGTTCATTATGGATACTTCAAAATAATACAAGATTATGGGAGAGGAATTGTATTGTAATGACACTAAATTCTGTCACCTGAATCTCCTGCTTTATGAAATGGTCGAGTGTACGAAATATGAACCTCCAAAATATCCTGGCCTGAGCTATATAAACATTGGCCATCTTGAACAGTGACGGGTACTTGATCTTCACCCTCCGATGTCATTTTCGATTAAATATAGCATCTAATACCTTCGTATATGCAACTCATTTGTGACATGCTATCCGGACGAGAGGCGTTTCGCGAAATGCAATTATCATTCCTAGAGAGAGAAAAATGAAATATGATCCGAGAAGTTCACGTCTGCGGGGTGAAACTGGATTTTCGCATGCTTTTCAAGGACGTGGTAGGAGAAGAAAGCTTGAAAGAGGAAGCGAGCAAGAGAGAAGGACCCTGAGGAAAGAGACGCAGAGTGTGAGGATCGTGCGAACGCGTGGAAGGCGAACGCCGTTTAATGCGCGAAGGCCCGTGTGATGACCGCGCATGCCGCGAAGTGGGATGCGACTGGGTGGGTGATTGTGAAACCGCATGCCACAGCTCAACGATGCCGCTAATTATAGCGCAAAGAAGGGCAGGGGTTGATGCGGGTGAGCGGCGACTGCGGAAATGACGGAAGCGGCCGCAAACAAGACGCAGCGGGAGCGACGTCGGAAGGCGACAGCCGCCGCCGCCGCCGCCGTCTACGGCCACATATGTGCCGCGGCCGCGACACGATCAGACGCGGTGCATCTTGAAGTCATTACCGCGCGGAGTTGCGCCGGAAAAAGCGAATGCTTTCCGAATTCGATGTGGGGGAAGAGAAGAGAGGTCGGCACTAAACATCCTGTGAGAGCCGTTAGCGCGTTCCCAATATAATACGCGTTGTGGGGACCGCGTGGGCGGATGCAAAGGGGAATGTCCCCTGATTCAGAGACAGAGGATGAATCACGTTCAACAGAGAGTATTACCCTGCAAAGCGGTTAAACTTTACATCGGTTTGTGTTTTTTTTAGCAAGTTGCTTTAGCGTATATGAAGATTTTGTGTTTAATTTTATATATTACTATGATAAGTAAAGAATCGTTATCTGTCGTGCATTTGTAATTACATTAAAACAATTCCACGATAATTTTCTGGGTGAGGGTTGTGTGGCGTAATGAAGTGCATATCAGGATTATGACGGACAAAAACAATGGAAGTGATTGCTTGATATTGCAGCTGCGAGCATTTTTACATGCCTCACTCAATAATTTCTCCTAGTGCTTCATTAGTTTGCATATTTTTTCGTATATCAGGGCATATATAAAATATTGAAAAATAACAATAAAAATATTTTCAAAACAAAATACACAACTGGTGTCATTCATTTCAAAAACAGTTTAGAAAACAAGTAACTGCAATATACCATTACGTTTCTCATGCAGGTTGAGGAGAGTAGGGCTAATTCGGGCTTATTCAGAACAGCTTTTTACTAATGATGATTTTACCGTTTTAAAGTGATGTCACCTTGAAAATGGATATGTATGTACGATGGCGGATATTCATAAACTGTAATTTGACCGATAAAATAGATGCAAATTTTGATGTCTGAAACTATTTCGGGGCGCTATCCTTAAGGCAAAGCCATTACGTAAATTTTGAACTATTTGCAGCATTCCTATACAGGAAGGCGATGTAATTGAGATCTTGACAGATGGATGGACATACACGATGGAACAACGATTGTATAAACAGGGGCTAATGGATTACAGCATACTTCGTCCTTGCAATATTTTTTACTACAAAGATATAAGGTCAAATTCGTTTTTTTAATCGAACTCTGTGCTAAATTTTAGTGCATCGGAATGGACTTAAAAAGGCGATTTCAAATATTTATTTATTTATTTATTTATTTGATTGTTTTGTACATAGTTCAGTTTATAAATAACTCTACATATGTATTGATGACTTATAGCTTAACTTATCCTATCCTTATCCTAACTTAATACTACTACAGAGGTTGAGGGGACCATATTGGCACCTCATAAGAACTATTCCAGATCTGAGAACAATTTACAAAATATGTGGAATGGGTATTTATTTTTTATGCGAGTGGGGAGGATGGGGTTTTTGCAAAGTTTGAATGAAGATAATGTTTGGATATGGTGTAAATTTGAGAAGAAATTGTGGGATAGGTAGGTGATGTGGTGCATGATGAGATCGAGGTTGAATTCATTATGTAATTGATGGTTAGATATGAACCAGGGTGCATTAGTACGGAGGAATTGGTTCTGAACTATTTGAATTTTGTTGATGTTTGTTTTTGCAGCATTGATCCATACAGGGCAGGCGTACAGTAGGGTAGGTCTGATAATTGTTTTGAATAAGGTTATTGCTGTTTTGTATGGGAGGAAGTTATTTCTGTTTATTAGAGATTTTAATTGATGCAGTTTGTTTTTGGTTTGGGTTATTTTGATGTCTATATGCTGTTTCCAGTTCATTTTGGTGTCCATGTGCAGTCCAAGATATTTTATGGGTTTATTTGGAGGATACCATGGGATGGGCTCATTGTTTAATGTGAGTGGGGTTGGTGAAGTGTATGGTCTTAAAGTGAATATTTTAGCTGCAGTTTTGTTTGGGTTTAATTTTATTTTTAATTTGGATGACCAACTGTCTATTTGATTTAGATACAATTGTATGTGATTTTTGATATTGATTAGAGAGTGGCTGGAGGAGAAGATAAGTGTGTCATCAGCAAACTGAGCTATTTTTACTGTTTCATCAATGGGGATGTCTGCTACATAAAGATTAAACAGTGTGGGTGATGGGGGGAACCTTGAGGTAATCCTGCTTTGATTAACCTGGGGTTTGATAAATAGTTGTTGATTGTTACTGCAAAAGTTCTGTTGCATAAATAGTTTTGAATTACTGAGGTGATGTAATGTGGAGTGCCTATTTTCTTTAATTTATAAATTAGTGCCTGGTGCCAGACTCTGTCAAATGCCTGTGTTATGTCGAGTGATATGAGTATGTTGTGATGTTTTCACTGAAATGCTGGATTTCAAATATTTGTACATACATAAAGATGAAAATCTTATCTCATACAATATAAATTGATGTGTTTTTGTAACATATTTTTCCACGGACGCTGCGATTTTCCATTCGACCTTTCCTGCTGACAAAATGGGAAACGTCGCGAGTTCGTCCTTCAGAGAAGCGCGCTTATTTACTTGAGCACAGTAACAACTACTTTCTTCGATACTAATTTTGCCGAAAGATGACTTCGTCCAAGGAAGACTCAAATACTGCATGCAAGTGCGGCAAGCGTACAGGAATGCAAACTCAATGCAGCACGCAGCATTTGAGTCTTTCTTGGACTATTCGGAATTACCGCATACTCTGGCTAGCTGCCTTCTATCGCCGCATAAAGTATTTTTTCTTAATATTTTGGTTTTCTAATAGAACCGAAATATTACTTTACGAATGTTAAAGGAGACTAAAATATCGGTCTAAATGGCAATTTCCATTGCAAATTTTGTAGACAATTTTAAGAAAATGGTATTTAAGCATTTCTGTAAATATGAAATTTCATGATCTTTTTCACAGAAAAGTTTTGAGTATTCGCGAAACTTCATCTGAAGTTATTTGAAGCACATTAACTCACAAATGCAATAGTTTTTCCATATCGATGGAAATGTGCATATTATCGGTGTGAGAGATATTAAAAAAATACATTTGTGTAATTTTTTAAAAACCAAATACTACCCCCAAAATGAAGTTTATATCATTATAAATAATACAATAATCAATATACGTTGGGAAATTTTGAAGAAAAAAATTGGAGCCATTGAGTGATAAGGCGTTTGAGCGTTTTTGAAAATGTAGAAATTTGAGCTCATTTTCACAGAAAACTGTTAAGTTTTCGAGAAACATTACTCTATTTCAAAACACCTGTACTTATAAGTACAATGAAGTTTACAAATAGCCACTAGTGTAAATATTAACGACGTGAGACACAAGTCAAAAAACATGTCCTAATTTTTGGAAAACCCCAAACCAAAGAATATAGTAATGAGGCGTTTATGTCATCTTACATTTAGCACTACCTCTACCAAAACTTTAAGGAAAGAAGAACATTTTTAAGAAAATCTTGATTATGTTATTTTTTTAAATTGCACATATTTCACGCAATATTGGGTGAAACTTACTAAAACGTTCAAAAAATGTGCATTACCTTAATGAAAGAACTATGTACAACATATTTCTTCTGAAGGAAAAATGTCTTCAATATTTTAGTTGAAGGAATTTGTCGAAAAAATCATACTTTTACAATTTTCGAAAATTAATAGTCAGCAGTGGAATACAGTCACATGTCACCTTTATACTTGTATTTCACTCTATTCTTTAACAAAATGCTAAGAAAAAATTTGGAGTCATTTTTGAGAAAATGATCAGTTAGACAGAAAGTCAGACAGACAGTCGAACAGTCAGTCAGGCAGGCAGGCAGGCAGCCAGGCAGCCAGTCAGACAGACAGTCAGTCAGGCAGCCAGAGAGACAGTCAGACAGATAGTCAGACAGATAGTCAGGCAGATAGTCGGGCAGACAGTCAGACAGACAGTCAAACAGATAGTCAGGCAGACAGTCAGACAGTCAGACTGACCGTCAGACACACAGTCAGACAGCCAGTCAGTCAGACAGAGAGACAGTCAGAAGGAAATTCAGACAGACAGACAGTCAGAAAGACCGACACAGTCTCTCAGAGAGGTATTCTCTCAGAGAGGCAGACAGACGTTTTGCCGTCAATTGATTTTTCGGTATCAAGAACCCACAAATCATGGATTCTAGCTACTCCACAAGTTAATAGGACTTTCCAACTAAATTTAGCGACTGGAATTATCCACATTTTCGTTATCAAGATTCGGAAAAGGGGAAACATAACGGGGCAATAATAATAATAATAATAATAATAATAATAATAATAATAATAATAATAATAATAATAAGAAGAAGAAGAAGAAGAAGAAGAAGAAGATGAAGAAGAAAAAGATGAAAGGCAAGGCAATGATGAAGGAGAAAGAAAAGACGAAAGAGGAGATAAAGACGAACGAGAAGATAAAGACGAACGAGAAGTTAAAGACGAACGAGAAGATAAAGACGAAAGAGAAGATGAAGGCGAAAGAGAAGATGAAGGCGAAAGAGAAGATGAAGGCGAAAGAGAAGATGAAGGCGAAAGAGAAGATGAAGGCGAAAGAGAAGATGAAGACGAAAGAGAAGATGAAGACGAAAGAGAAGATGAAGACGAAAGAGAAGATGAAGACGAAAGAGAAGATGAAGACGAAAGAGAAGATGAAGACGAAAGAGAAGATGAAGGCGAAAGAGAAGATGAAGGCGAAAGAGAAGATGAAGGCGAAAGAGAAGATGAAGGCGAAAGAGAAGATGAAGGCGAAAGAGAAGATGAAGGCGAAAGAGAAGATGAAGACGAAAGAGAAGATGAAGACGAAAGAGAAGATGAAGACGAAAGAGAAGATGAAGACGAAAGAGAAGATGAAGACGAAAGAGAAGATGAAGACGAAAGAGAAGATGAAGACGAAAGAGAAGATGAAGACGAAAGAGAAGATGAAGACGAAAGAGAAGATGAAGACGAAAGAGAAGATGAAGACGAAAGAGAAGATGAAGACGAAAGAGAAGATGAAGACGAAAGAGAAGATGAAGACGAAAGAGAAGATGAAGACGAAAGAGAAGATGAAGACGAAAGAGAAGATGAAGACGAAAGAGAAGATGAAGACGAAAGAGAAGATGAAGACGAAAGAGAAGATGAAGACGAAAGAGAAGATGAAGACGAAAGAGAAGATGAAGACGAAAGAGAAGATGAAGACGAAAGAGAAGATGAAGACGAAAGAGAAGATGAAGACGAAAGAGAAGATGAAGACGAAAGAGAAGATGAAGACGAAAGAGAAGATGAAGACGAAAGAGAAGATGAAGACGAAAGAGAAGATGAAGACGAAAGAGAAGATGAAGACGAAAGAGAAGATGAAGACGAAAGAGAAGATGAAGACGAAAGAGAAGATGAAGACGAAGGAGAAGATGAAGACGAAGGAGAAGATGAAGACGAAGGAGAAGATGAAGACGAAAGAGAAGATGAAGACGAAGGAGAAGATGAATACGAAGGAGAAGATGAATACGAAGGAGAAGATGAAGACGAAAGAGAAGATGAAGACGAAAGAGAAGATGAAGACGAAAGAGAAGATGAAGACGAAGGAGAAGATGAAGACGAAGGAGAAGATGAAGACGAAGGAGAAGATGAAGACGAAGGAGAAGATGAAGACGAAGGAGAAGATGAAGACGAAGGAGAAGATGAAGACGAAGGAGAAGATGAAGACGAAGGAGAAGATGAAGACGAAGGAGAAGATGAAGACGAAGGAGAAGATGAAGACGAAGGAGAAGATGAAGACGAAGGAGAAGATGAAGACGAAGGAGAAGATGAAGACGAAAGAGAAGATGAAGACGAAAGAGAAGATGAAGACGAAAGAGAAGATGAAGACGAAAGAGAAGATGAAGACGAAAGAGAAGATGAAGACGAAAGAGAAGATGAAGACGAAAGAGAAGATGAAGACGAAAGAGAAGATGAAGACGAAAGAGAAGATGAAGACGAAAGAGAAGATGAAGACGAAAGAGAAGATGAAGACGAGAGAGAAGATGAAGACGAGAGAGAAGATGAAGACGAGAGAGAAGATGAAGACGAGAGAGAAGATGAAGACGAAAGAGAAGATGAAGACGAAAGAGAAGATGAAGACGAAAGAGAAGATGAAGACGAAAGAGAAGATGAAGACGAAAGAGAAGATGAAGACGAAAGAGAAGATGAAGACGAAAGAGAAGATGAAGACGAAAGAGAAGATGAAGACGAAAGAGAAGATGAAGACGAAAGAGAAGATGAAGACGAAAGAGAAGGAAAAGGTGAAGGAGAAGATGAAGAAGGAGGAGAAGATAAAAGATGAAAAAGAGAAGAAAGAGCTCTTGCCCTAGCATATAACTTTGTATTGAATTCACTTAACGAATTGTATATTCTGCACGTAATAGCTTATTGCTTATGAACATTAAGCGCGGTAAGGCTTCGATGAATAGTCGCCCGTAATAATTGCACATTCTTCTCATTACTTTAGCACGCTATGACTTAGATTTCCTGATTGAATATTTTCTCTTTTGATCTGTTCAAACAGATGTCACAGGTTTATTAGCATTAGAAGTTTCAGATTTGCGAGAAGGCAATAACGGTTCCTATTATAAAACAACTAATATTAACATGGAGACCATGTGGCATTTTTTTCAATTTTCAGAAAGATGATTTGACAGAATTGTGAGGCTGAGTGCGCTCCAAACGTGCATTCTGTTTACTACATAAAATGTGTATATTTCACGCCGTGAATCCCAAATATTTGGTGATGTTCTTGGTAAAGATTTTGATAACAACATATCAATATTTAATTTATTAACTTGTGATTAAAAATTTGAAGAAAATGCAGATGTTGGAAATATTTTTGGTAGTAATATTGAAGGAGTGTTATAGAAAATAACTTGCTTCTTTAATCTTGTTCGTGGAAATGCATTGAGGCGAGAATCCCGCAACTGCATAACAAGTAGATGCGGTAAAATACCTTAAGCTGCGGTAAAGTTCGGTAAAGTAGACTTAGTTGATGTCTTTTTCTCAAGAAAAGTATCACTTGTGAGTATTAAAAATTGTCTCTCTTAGTGCGTATAAAAATATTCAATTATGATGTATATATTTTGATTTTTCGCGTAGAAAAGAATAAAAAGGAAAAATCTATTGTTATGTTTCTGGGTCCATTGGGAGAGGTCATGTGCCTCCCCTCTCTCTTACGTTTCTCCCCTTTACTCTACCTCTGGTATTGCCAATGAAAACTCAACACTACGTTTGTAATAATTTTCCGGGTTCTAACTGTAAAATTTTGAATTCAATCGCTCATAACACATCTGTTCAAATCCACTATATTCGTATGAGGCCCGTGAAATGTTATTCAATTGCCCTTGCTCTTTTGGTGGACAAATACTCACTTTTCCGGACTATTTCCGAATATTCTAAGAAAATTTTCTAAATCAACAACAACAAACAACTTTATTTGTGAAGGGTGCAATTTTAAATCCCCCTTTTTTTGAGAGAGGCAAAGGCACTTAAGAAGGTGATCAGTAGCTCATTCTTTTCCTGTCGGTAAATTGAGAAAATCTGTGAATGATAAAGATAAAGATGAAAGAGACGACTGACTGCCCGCCACATCTCGAATCGTTACAACTTGATTCACGATGATCTAACTACATTTGTAATGAAACGAACGTTTTACAAAAAATATTGGTATTATATCGGTAGTTTTTCATGTAAATTTTCCGCCGAGAAAAACGAGCCAGGCAACGTTATGTTTAAATTTTTTTATGAACTTGCAAAGGACAAGTAAAAAACACACATGAAAATACGTCAGAGACACCTAGTACATACATTTTTAGTAGTGTTCTTAAGTTGCAAAAAACAACGCTTTTTTGCACCAATAAAAAGCGATGTACTAAATATAATTCTGCAAATATTTCAGCTTTTAAATAGTAGTGGGAAAGAAGAAATAATTTTTGTAGCGTTACGCTTCCCTGTTGCCTACGAACACCTAAGCGACTTCGTCCGTCCGGCGTCCCCGGTGCAAAGTGTATCTCCGCCCGCGCCTCCCAAGACTCTCGCCTCCGGGAGCGGCGCGACATACCACAAATGTCAATTGCCCTGCGTCCGCCCACGTGGCCGGGCTGCTCGGAGCGACGTGGCCTCGGCGGCGCCCGGCGGAGGGGGTGGGGCGGGGCGCAGGGCGGGACGGCAGCAGGCCAGGGCGCGGCGCGGCGCGGCGCGGCTGCAGACGAGCAGGCCGCTGCGCGCCTCGCACAAAAAGCGTGCGCCGCTAAGGCCGGCGGGTCGCGGCAGCCTCATATGACGTCATGGCCGCCTGCTAAAGTAGTTTGGAGCGCCGCGACAGATTGCCCGGCGCGCGCGCACTCCTCTTCCGGCGCGCTCCGCGAGGCGACCGGCGCCGCCACCGCCGCCATCACACCGTCTCTAACCCCAGCGCCACCAGTTTAGAGCCCAGCCCCGCCGCGCACCGCCGCGCGCCGCCGCGCGCCGCCGCGCGCCGCCCCGCCCTCCCCGCCCTCCCCACCCTACCGCCACCCCTCACTGCGCCATGCACCATCCCAAGCTTGCCGCACACTCTCACGCACCCTTTCTTCTCGTCTCCCCGTCTTCGCTCTCCTCAACTCAGCCGTTGCCCCTATAGCGTTGTCTCCCTACATGCCCAAGTGCTCCATACGTACAGACTCACACACACTCATCTGTTCAAAAATCACGCGGCGAGTGTATAATACTCTCGTGGCGCCGCTTCGACTTAAGGGTTTATCACCACTTGGACCGTTGGGGTCAGGGTGAATAGTCTTTCCTCTTCTCATGGTAAACTATAAGCACAGAGAAGAAGCAACCACTTTCAATTCATTGCTACTTTCAAGAAAGCTCAATTAGCTCCCAATATCACTTTTCCAAGATATTTTTCCTTAAATAAGCTAATCATAATTTTATAAATTAATACGTTTACAAACTGTGTGAGTGTATCTCAAAGATGGTCGCAAACTATACAACACAAAAATCTGATTTAGTTTCGTTTACTCCAACCTGGAAAAGGTGTAAAACGCGAAATAATGCGAGAAAGTACGTGCTGAAACATCACTAGTTTTCGTAACCCATCGAACGTTGAGAATAATGTGATTGGGTAAATTTGAACGAACAGAGGTATTTAATTTGTTTGTCTAACCGAATTATCACGAATAAAGATGTAAAATATTAAAAACATTATTATTATTATTATTATTATTATTATTATTATTATTATTATTATTATTATTATTCGAAAACCTGTTTAATACATTTTTCCATCTCCATTGCTCTCTGTAATTTCTCACCAGCTATTCTACATAATTTCTTCCTACCACATATGTGAAATACTCTTTCGTCATAAAGTACCTCAGTTAACGTCCAGGTCCTGAATCTTATTGAGTAGTATTGAGTAGTATACTGTGTTCGCTTCCTTTGGAGAAATTTACGCCCTCTGCAGGTAAACAGTTTTAATTTCCAGACGTGTTACTTGTTTTTGCCTCCCTCCCTGGCTCTAGACACCTCCTGACTACGTCAGGAAAGCTCAATTTCCACATTCTGCAGACTCTTTAATGCGGCGCCTCACTTGTGACTTCCTACTCCGTGGTATCAATTCATCTTCTCATTTTTACAAATGCAGATAAATATTTTTTTCGGCAGCTGCAGCCTGTTTCATTCATGTATTAAACATATGTTCTGCCGTCTGCACTCGCTACGCTACGCCTCAGCCGGTCCTTCCTCTCTCGCCTTTGCCCCCTCCCAACACACCTCTTCCCAGCGCGGGGTCGGCCCCTCCCGTCACAGTCTACGAGCATTCGCTCCGCCGCCGCCACATTCGGCCTCCCCCGCCAGCCACGCTGCGCTAGGCGCTCTTTTTTTCTCCCCTTTTTCCGAAAGGCTCTTGGCCTGCGACCGCCTCAAGTTCGCGCTTTGTACTTTTGCCGAAGTTCATCCAGACGGGGACCCGCTGAGTGCTGAGCCGTTAGCAAGTCGTAAGATGGGCGTGAGTGAACTCACGTTCTGCTGCCCAGGAGAACGGAGGTTTAAGGAATGTTTGTTAAATAAATAAATAAATAGAAACTTGAAACATCGGCGAACTCTTATTTAGTGTTTTAGTGCCTGGTACGAAAAAATACGAACACTTAGTAAAAAGAGAGCAGCTTTGTGTTTCAGAATTTTTTGAACGTTTCTTACGTCTATGAAAAAAATATGTTACTAATGAATTTAAATGGTAGCAGATAAGCAAGTTTTGTGTTGTTTTCATATACAGTGTATACGTAATCCGTTCTAGCCGATCTGGATGGCCGAGGTGGTTAGAGCGTGTGCCTACTCAGCGCCTCTGTCCAAAGGGTCGCGGGTTTGAGTTCAACGGACATGGTCGCAGGTTCGAGTCCCGTTTGCTGGGACATGGTTGTTTGTTCCTTACCTTTCATGTATGGTTGTTGTCGCGGAAGGCCTTGTGAGTCTACTGATCACAGACCAAGAAGTCCGCATGAGTGTCTAGTATAAAAGGTTGTTATGTCCCACATGTAACAGAGTGGGTACTCGGCGCGGATAGCCGAAATCGGAAAAATTCCCAGGAAGAAGTATACGTAGTTCGTATTCTTGAGAATATTATTAAAATGTTTTAATTTGAAACGCTTTTACAATAATCCATTTTTGATTTTCAATTTAAAATATAATTTCTCAGTTTTCAATGCTAGTATTAGGGGAATCTATATTTCAAGAAATTTATAAAGATAAAGTTTTAATTTTGAAAGAGAAAGGTTACTGAAGAAACTGCCATCAAAATTGACAGAAATATTCGAAGTTAGGCTCAATTTTAGGAGAACTGGTGGAAGAGCGATTTCACACTTTTGCGAATTGTTCTGCAAATACTGTTATTAAAATTTCATAAAACTAATATTATTCAATTAAAATATGAGAGAAAAAAATTTAATTTATCTGTTTATTACTCGTATGAAAGAGAAGTCTCGTTTCGGTATGAAGCACTAAGAAAATATGACTATTTTGTACCATTTATAAAGTCATCAAAGCAAAATATAGCAAATATGCTAGTGCTGGAGAGGGAATTACCTTCCACTTCTGTATAAGGCAGTTTTAGGAAGAAACAAATACAATTTTTATATAATGATATTGGGGTAAAAGCAGAACAGATGCAATCAACAAGACACGTTACGCTGTCAGACACGACATCATAGTACAACTCCTAAACTTACGAACCCGAGTTTTCGAATACTAAACGGAACTCGAGTTATGTTTCTTAAGTCGTAAAATACAAAGGGTCTTTTTTACTTTCTCGTATACAATATTCGTACAGTAGAGAGAATTACGTAATGCGCCGAGAAAAATGGAGATTTGTTTGGCAGAAACATTCGTGTTGTAGAGAGTGAGACAAAATCGAAATCTAGCCTAGAGAGATTAGAAAACTAACTAGTGCGAGAAAGTCTGTGCCATTCTGTAGCAAAGTTAATTTGGACCCGGAGAAGTTCATTGCATAGGGAAGTCAGCAACATTGATTTCCATGAAGATTTATTACAATGATTTTAAAAGCGCACGGGTCGAACCAGTAATATTTAATTACCGTCTCTAAATATGTACAATGTTTTACTCATTTTATAACTCTAAGAAATTGGCATTCTGATTCCTGTCCGTGAATAGGAATGTGTGTATTGCATTCCTATAAATCACTTTTTGGGAGAATGCTTTGTATCTCTCAGATTGCATATTTAAAATGTAAATTTAATTGCAGAAGCTCAAAGAAGTGACAAAAATTACCCTTTTACATTTTGTACTAGTATACTTTGTAGTATTGAAATATCAATTTACAAATCTTAAATAAACCATTATACTTTCTCGCTACTGCGTATTTCAGTTTGTTACAAAAGACTATTTTTCTTAGTCGAACGTTTAGCCAAGTTCATTAACTCGTGTACTCTGAGGCTTTCCTTTTACGTTCGCTCAACCCAACACAATGATCGAAGATATACAGGCAAATGCTACAATTTAAAAAAAATATTTGCATTTATGGGGAAAAAGGAGAAGAAAGATCTTTCTAAGAAAAGATATTTCTTCTCCTTTTTCCATAAATGCTAATACTATTTTTAATTGGAATTTTATGGAAAATTATTTGAAATGTTCTACGTTTCGTTTAAGCTTTGTGACATTAAAAATCGCCTATTACAAGTTTGGAGTTTTATAAAACACTTACATTAATGACTTAATTAGTGAAATAAATTCCTAATGTATTAAAATATTTAAAAGAAAATAAAGTAATTGAGACTAAACGTCAAGTTTGAAACATCGAACGTTCATAAGTTCGAAAATAAAATGGATTAAATAAATGAAAATCCATTTTTGCCGAAATCTCCTGTTTTCCCACTTTAAAGATAGAACGTACTTTCTGCATGAATGTCAATTGTACTCCCTGAAAGAATAGACAAATTTGGGCCACATTTTGAATAAAAGAGTCAATATATTCGCTTCATTAAAGTAATTTTTCAAAATATGAAATGATTCTGCATGTTTAAATTCAAATAACTTAATGTTGGTGCAAGTTCGTTCAATACGAGAGGAAAATGTGAATGAAAAAAAAGAGCTTAAAGCTACGGTTCGGACGGAAACATCAAAAAGCATTTTGGTTTATTGACGTTCAATTAGTCACCAAAAACATAATGTTACATCCAAAGTTGTCAAAATAATTTCAAGGTATGTGATCTTCGTGTAATAGAATCAAAAATCGTATGTTAAAAATATGCAAAACGCACGTGCGTAGCATTGAAAAACATTAGAACTCAGTTTGGTAATTTGATGGTATATTTGTCAAAATATGAAGGAAATCAAAGAACTACCGTTTTATAAAACTTAAATGATTGTTGTGTTTCTACAATTACAAAGCACTATGGATTTTTTGTTTGAAACTCTCCTTGTTTTATTTTATCATTTTGCAACTCTTCTCGTCTGGTTTCTCTGCTTTTCGATCTTTGTGTGTCACATACCATTATTATCTTATTAACAAATGCAAAAATAATTGCTAAACATGTTTAGTGTTCTTTGTAGCCAATGTCCCTCTCCTTTGTCGACAATGCTTTTCCCCACGGTGATTAGTTTTGGTGTGAAGGGCGACCTTACTTATCAGTGAATAAAAGATAATTAAAGTATTCATAATTGGCTTTCACAATTTCAAAACTTTTTTTATTTATTCTATCTTGGCCATTGGCCCTCTGCAGCCGCATAAGATAAATATATTCATATTATTTATATACAAGAATCATTTGAGAACAGAACAAACAGAATAAATAAAATTTAGTTTTAGATATAAGACAAAACAGTGGTTATATACAGCAGTTAGTAATTGGAAAAGACTCATCGGTTTGTGTCTATGGGGAATCGAAAAATTCTCTTGGTAACTTTCTTTTTAATCGTTTGTGATGAGGATTTTGCTTACCTATGTGAAAGTGAATAGCTGAAGGGATCTTTAATATTTTGGAATAGAATTTTACGTATAAGAGAGAGAAAAGAACGGGGAATGGTGTAATGACAAGTTTATTATGTAACTGTGCCGTAACATTCGGAATGTACCAGGGAGCTTTTTTGATGGTGCGTAGGAATCTATTTTGAAAAAAATTAATTTTGCTGATGTTTGTTTTGGCTGCGGCAGCTCAGACAGGGGAAGCATAGGAAAGTATGGGTCGTTTCATAGCTTTGTAGAGGTGAATAGCAACATGTAGTTGTAGGAAGGATGATTTTTTGAGAATCGGATATAATTTATGGATTCTACTAGTCGCTACCGCTATTCGGTGTTTTATATTTTGCGGTGAGCGTTTTATCAAACAGGACTCCACAGTTTTATTTTGACAGTTTAATTGAGAGGGAGCCAGGTGATGTTTTGTGATTGGTGTGTGAGATTTGGGGGGACGTCTGGTCTACGAAGGGTAAATATGTTTGCCTGGATTTTATTTTTATTTATTTCAATGTGCCATTTTTTGTCCCAGTTTGAAATAACGTGAGGTGATGCTGCAGATCTTTCACGGCAGATTGAAGATTGTTATTGGAGGAATAAAGTATTGTATCATCAGCAAATAGAGCTATTGCAGTATTTTGGGTGATTGGTATATCCGAAGTGTAGACATTAAATAAAGTGTGGAAGAGGGTGGATCCTTGAGGCACTCTTGAGGCTGCTTTAAGGGTGAAAGGCGAGGAGAGACGTACAGAAAATGTTCGGTTGGAAAGAAAACAATTAATGATGCGTGACAGAAATAGTAGAGTGGAGTACCTACACTGCGGAGTTTGAAAATTAACCCTGGGTGCCAGACAGTATCGAAAGCTTTAGCTACATCTAGAAAAATTGCTGCGGTATGCTTGTGGTCATGAAATCCTTCGATGATATCTTCAGTTAGGCGTAAGATTTGATGATACGTGGACAAGAGTCGAGGGCCGTTAAGTCGAGGGCATCTAATATAGTATGATAGAGTCAATGGCGCTGTCAATTTCCTGCGTAGTTCGGAGTAATGGCAGTGGAGGTAGGAGAGGTGTAGTTAAAAACTGATAATATGGTCAGTTGACATTATGTATAATGATAAGGCTGAGCGAGGCGAATTTCATCTGGGGTTATGTCGAGTGAGAAAACTACGGGACAATGATCAGATTATAGGGCGATATGAGTCTCGACTTGAATGTTACAACTGAAGTTGTTAGAAAAGCCTAAATCTAGTATATCAGCTTGCACTGACGCCCGGTAGGGATAGTAGCTGGATGTGTCAGGGGTATGCACAGCCAGATTTAATCTTTGTATGTTAGCTAGCAACAGATTACCAGCAGGTGAGTTTAGCCTACTTTCCCAAGCAACATGTTTAGCATTCCAATCACCGATCACTAATGTTGATTGACGGGAGGCAAATAAGGTATCAATATCACCTGATCTGTATGGAATATTAAGGGGCTTGTAAATTGAAGTGACTATTAGGGTAAATTGACATTTCTGCTGAATAGGCACACTAATATTTTCAAAAGTATTATTTATATTTAAAGGTAGCTGGTGATGTGTTACGGAATTTTTTACAAATAGGGCGACTCCACCGTTGCACCGTTTTCGCGGTCGGTCGTAGCGATATAAAATATAACCGAGAATAGAAATTTTCATCCAGGGGCTGGATGGGTTTCCTGAATGCACGCAACGTGTATTTTATTATCATGCAAAATGTAGGCTAGCATATGAATATTAGGTTTAACAGAGTTTGCATTCCATGAAATAAGACGGAGTGAGAAATGAGTGTCACTACATATAGGCATGTTTTATGGATATAATTTTATTGATTGAAGAATAGAGTTTGTGAGAGAATGAATATTTGACTTAAGAGTTTGAAGAAGAAATGGTGCGGAGACTAAATATTTTCAAGAAAATATCAACACAAATTCGACAATTAAAAGTGCTTTTCATAAACCTAAATCATGTCCCTAAAACCTAACACGGCTAATTTCAGTTAAGGTTATTATACATTAACGTGAGATGACGCGACCGACGTATATATTAACCCCACCTTAAATGAAGGGCGGGAAATTCGAATTTACCATTTGGAATTGTTTTCCACTTTTAGCACCACGTTCTTTATCATTCATTGCAATATACGCGAAAAACAATGTGGGGAACTCTGTGGGGAAAGTTGTTTTTAAAATTCAAATATTGCTTATGTTTGATGCCAAAATACACAAAATAGTCTCAAAATTTCAAAAAATTATGATTAACGTTGCATTTAATGGACACATTTCATTGAAAAAAAATCTTCATAATTCTAATTGTAGGGGAACTCTAAAAATATGAATTTTTGTATTTTCGAAAAATTATGGACGTCAACGAAAATTTGATCTGCACCATTCTTTTAGGTATTCTTCCAGGTGAAGATTTGGTGCCAATTTTTGAAAATTTTCAAAAAGGTCTCAGAGGCTTCACGCAAAGTATCCACAAAATTAAAATATCGGTTTCAATTTCAAGGGGCCTCCACATCAGCCAGATCGATTGGAGAATGTCAAATGACGAAAATACGCAGAACGGTTTAGCCGGTAGCATTTTTCAGACTTAAGGACGGACGGACAGACAGACAGTCGTTTTGCAGTCAATCGACTTTCGGTATCAAAAACCCACAAAACATAGATGCTGACTAAACAAGATGAGGTAATTTAGATAATGTAATTCACTATATATAGTGACACGATATATCAACTTTTTCGTTACTAAAGACCGTCAATTAGTTTTTCTGTTGCGTTTAAAGTCGCGTTCTGTTTAAAGTCGCGGTTTTCTCTAAGCATTACAATACTTTGTCTATTCTTCACAAGCAGTAGTGATAAATAGGTGGTGTTATAATATGGCACAGACTTTCTCGTATTAATTTTCAATTAACTGTGGTGTGGGAGGTTTGGACTATTCTAACTTGCCCCATGTTCTTGCCAGTTGCCATCTGTAGCAGCTCAAAGTATTTTTGTTTTAAAACTTTTCACAATTTTTCGGTTTTCTAATAATAGAACCGAATTATTACTTAAATAATATTAAAGAAAACTAAAAAACTTCATCTTAAATTGCAATTTTTATTGAAACATTTGGATATGCTTTTAAGAAAATGGTGTATAAGTGTTACTGTGAATGCGAAATTTGGAGCTCTTTTTCACAAGAATCCTTTGTGTTTAACAAAAACTTCATATTAATTCATTACGAGCACTCCAGTTTCAAATGCAATAGGGATTAGAAATCGCTGGAAATGTGCATATTAAAGATGTTTAATAAAATTCCATTTGTGTATTTTTTGAGAAAAAAATAATACAGCAAAATGAACTTTATGACATTATAAACAGTATAATTAACACTATCCGTAGAAAAAGTTTGAAGAACAAATTTGCAGCCATTTTTAGAAAATGTCGATTGAGCGTTTCTGAGAATGCGGAATTTTGAGCTCATTTCATCAGAAAACTGTTGCGTTTTCGTGAAACTTTATCTGACATTATTTAAAGCAGATGCACTTGGAAATACAATAATATGAACAACTTGCTGCTAATGTAAATATTCACGACGTGAGAGACAAGTAAACATTTATATTTTTGTAATTTTTGAAAAAAAAAATAGAGCAATATGGCGTTTATGGCATTTTGTGCATTTAGTACTCTCTCTACCAAGAGTTTAAAGAAAAAAATTGAAGCTGTTTTTAAGAAAATCTTGTTTTCGGAATTATTTAAAATTGCAAATATTTCACGCAATATTGCGCAAAAACTACCAAAAGTTTAAAAAGTAAGAATGAAAGAACAGATTATGAACAAAAATTTTCATTTGAAGGAAAAATCTCTTACTTCAATTTTGTAGGTGTAGAAAGACATTTGCAATTATCGAAAATTCAGAGTTAACTAGCGTACCCGTGCGAGCTAGCTAACTAGCGAGGACTCTCGCATATTAATCCTCAACGTTTCTCTTTCCATTTCCCTATCCTGTCCATTTAGAAGGAAAGTTGTTAATGAAACAATTGTTTGTTAATACATGTGTAAATGAAACATTGTACTTATAGAATATAAAAAAAAATCAACACAATGCAATTGAAGTTGGAAACAAATTTTCAATAAACGTTTATCCAGTGTAATGTAGATATTTTCTTTGAACAATTTACCCTTCTTTAAAAACAACATTTGAAGGAATTATTCAATCTTCCTTGGCAGCTTTTCGTTTTCCTTGATTGTGTATATTAATATTAATTGATTTCCTTGTTTGTGTGATAAATATTAGAAGAGGTTTTAACTCTTAAGAATCCCAAGTTTTCCTTGCGAAAATACAGGATCGGGCAAGTATAAACCCACTCTTAGCAATATTATTTAACTTTCCTTGATTTGTTATGAGGAATAGAGGACTTTTGGGAAGCTTGCTGGGAAGCGAAAATTAAAAATTATTTTATACAAAAAAAAAAGGGTTGGATTATTTTCTGTGTTCTTCCGTACGTGAAGAAAAATGATTTCGAGCCAAAAAATAATAAAATACATATTTTTAATTTTGAGTAATAAATACCATGTGTTACCATTATAAACAATTCAGTACGCTTAGAGCTCACTTCGGTATACGGGAATGATACTCAAACGATGTTTACGTATTGAATATCTTTGTGAACTGACACCTTAAGTTTAAAATGAAACGATGTATCATTTACAATATAGATTTACAGCTCGGCATTGATGTACAGACTTCCAGATACCGCCAACATTTAAATCGTTCGTCTGGATTGTTATCGTTGGAAGTTCTCAAGTGTCTTGCTCTATTCTTTCTATAATTTTAAAATTTGTTGCTTGTTTAAAGTATTTGACGTAGCATTGTGGGCTAGCGCATTCTGATTTTTGTTGTTAATTTATTTCAAGCTATTTTACTTTCTTTCATTTAAAAGTTTGTTCTTTTTGTTGTCCCATAGCACAAATTTTCTGCTACTACCTCCGCGAACTCATGCGAAAATTCTCGTATGTTAAACCCAAACTCTTCCCTATCCTTCTATTTCCATTCTAAGAGGTAAAGTTGATAACAAAAAGTATTTATTTGTTTAAAAGCGTATAAAGGTAACTTCCAATGTACTAACACAATATCAAAAATAAAAAAAACAATGCAATTGATGTTGAAAATAAATTTTCTATAAAAGGAATGTATTCTACTGAAATAATATAGGAGTCGATAGTGAAAATCGGACCCACGCAAAATTAATAAGTATATTTTTCCTTCTTCTTACACGAAATTTAAAGGAAAAAAATTGAGTCATTTTTGAGAAAATTTTTAAAATGTCCCTGAGGTTTCATGTAAAGTACCCCCAAATTTTAAGGAATGTGTTTCAAAATTTCAGAGCTTTGACTTGAACTCGAAGAGGGGTTTCGTCAAGTTGGAAAAAATCCTACGCATGGTTTAAGCGCTAGTGGTGTTCAAAGACGGATGGATAGACGGACAGACTGACGGACGGCCAGTGGGTCGGACAGACGGACGAATGGATGGACGGACGTTTTGAAAAAACACATTTTCGGTATCAGAGAACCCCAAAGCGCGTATTTTCGTTGAAATCCCCAAATCGATTTTCTGCAGCATTACAAAACTTTGCCCATACTACTAATAATTATCCGTATTTACGTACGTATACGAGAAAATAAAAAAGCTGGGAAACAGTAAACAACCATTAATTCAATTTCAAAATAATAACGGCTTGTTTACCCCAAAGATCTCCCCTTTCACCCACTCTCAATCTGTACGTAGCAGACATCCCCAAACAAAATGAAATTCAAATTGAAAAGTTTGCTGACGCTTCAGCCATATAATCATTCGAAACAAAACTAGCAGACATAAAAATCAAAATTCCATTGTACCTACATCAAACTGAATGCTGGTCATGCAAATCTATAATTCTCCTGAATCCAACTGAGACTACAGCCAAAATTTTTACTCTCAGACCGTATACGCCTTCTGTCCCCTTATTTTAGACAATGCCCAAATAAGCTGGTACCCTCGCAATATACCAATAAAATATTTTAGATTAAACATTGACTTAATTGGAAACAACATATCGCCTTCAAAATTAACCAAGCCAAAAATAAATTACACCAACTCAAACCTGTGATAAACAGAAAAGCCATCTGCCATACAACACTGCTCTGATATTATTCAAAACTATAGTAAGACCCTTTCTCCCGTACGTCTGTCCAATATGGTTAAATGAATCCAAAACAAACCTTAAAAAATGCAAATCATCCAAAATCAATATTTAACTACAATTACAAATGCACCTTCGTGTATTACGAAAATAACTACAAAAATAATTCAACCTAGAGCAATTAGCCCGTCTTGTCCCTTACCTCTCCTCAAACTTTAATATAAACTTTTCGCAAATATCATCACTATCCGACTTCACTCTGTGCAAAACCCAAACAACAATCTTACATTTTTAAGTTCTTAAGGGAGGTCTTAAGTTCGAGTGCCGACAATGGCAGGATTTTGGACACCAGCTTGTCAGCAAGGTCGAATTCAGCCGCTGTCAGGAGGATAATTCTAGCGTCCGGCTTCTCCGATTAGTAGTTTTCCGTGATTTCTCCGACCAACACCAGGCGAATTCGGAGCAGTATCCTAACAAACGGGCCACGGACCGTGCGTGATCTTTCCTGCCTATTACTTGTCATATTCTCTCCCTTACACGCACTACGCTAGCACACATGCCGGGAGATCGGTCGGGAGCTTAGAGCTAGTCCCGGCTGGGTCGCTGCCGCGCTGGTGAGAGATACCTGGTTGAGGGAAAACCTCTCTAGCCGACGGTAGGTGATGCCGGATCCAGCGAGGGAAAACAACGGCCACATCCAGGGAAAAAACATGCAATACACTTATGGAACTTATGACCCTGCATAATTTATTCATATTATAAATTTTAGAATTTTATAGACAAAAATTGAGTTCACAATTTGGGCACAAATTTAGTCTCTAAAATGTCGCCGCCGTAGGCACTACTGACACGCGCCTACTGTGTTAATTCGTACATCCGCCCCTGGCCACAACTAAAACCTGGTTGCGGACCATATTTTCATTATTCGGACTATCCACAACTGACTTTCCCGTTTTGTTGATATCGGCAGTTTCCCCAGCTGCTCTGAAAAGGGGAGGGTTTGGAACGATGCGTGATATCAGGCCGTAGCATGCATAATGCAGCGAAACACCTTGGAATGAATTTGAATTTCTGAATTAATTATAAAAAATTCTTAAATGTAAAATTAGACCTATTTTTACATTAAGGGCGTGTTGACTCCTAGAGGGCCGTGTGCTAGGCGCGCTATGCTCTCCCTCGATAGTGATGCAAGGGACTAACTTTGGACTAAAAACCATTCGCGTGCCACATTAAATGGCACTGTGAGCCGCATGCAGCCCGCGGGCCGCCAGTTGGACAACCCTGGCCTACACCGTTCAAATGATTTTATACAAATTAAGTATTCGCCATTTGATCAGAACGAACTTGAGGCTCTGCGAGTTTAAAACGGATATTTTGATGTTCGGAAGTAATATGAATGTCTCAACATTTTCAATGTTTTTTCAAAATTAGCTCTAAATGTTTTGATGAAAATTTGTTCTCGAATAGAAAAATGACGTTTAAAATATGGTGCCGGTCTCGTTATCGTAGATACGTCTGAATTTTCAAAAATTGATACATTCGTCATATTTTAGCGCTTTCTGACAACAACAATATTGAAGATAATGTTTTTCCTCCATAAAATATGCTGTTCAAAAATATATTTTGAAATAAGATCATGTACAGTATTTTGCAAATAAGAGTAGTTTTTGCGTTAGATGTATGCAATTACGTCGTATTAACTTAAGAAGAGAAAGTCTTGTGCGCCGGAAAATGGCAAATATTTGACACAAAAACTCTTATTGGCGGAATGAGGAAAAAGTGGACAAATTCAGTTTCTAAATATAGAAAAAAATTCCTTTAACACGTGGTGTACACAGAATTCATGTTTTGTGTGTCCTTCATACCGATAAATGTATTGACGGCAAAACGTCTCTCTGCCTGTCCGTCTCTATGTCTTTCCGTCTGTGCACAAAGCTAGCGCATAAACATTTCAGCCTATTTTCTCCAAAATTGATATTCCCTGACCGATGTCGCAGTCTCTGGGATTTGAAACTAATATTTTAATTTTGGGAATATTATATTTTTTTACATTTTCAAAAATATGGCTCCAAATTTTTTGATTAAATTTTGTTGATGAATAGTGCAAAGGACATTTGAGAGAATGGTGTAGATCTCATTTTCGTTGACTCCCCCGTTTTTTCGAAAATAGTACAGAAATTGTTTTAAAACTTCAACATTGAAGATAGATATTTTTGTCTCAGATAAATACAGTTGTACCAAATTAGCTCTTTAAAAACTGTCATGCACAATTTTTTGAGAAACGAATAGTTTTTGCGTAGTGTTTGCATGAAATGTTCGATTTTTTCCCGAAAAACCGCTCAAAATTTTCTCTTTAAATTTTCTTCACTTATGTAATGAGAGATGGTAAAACATATGTTGCTAGTCTGGTATCGCTCGTTTTTTTGAAAATTATAAAATAATAATTTTAAGACTACAATATTAAAGATTTTTGCCTCAGACCAAGTCTTTGGTACAAAATTGGCTTTTTAAAAAGATCATGTACATTTTTTGAAAAAGTCAGGTAGTTTTTGAGGAAATTGCTATTGAAATTTACGATTTTCCTCCCCAAAACCGCTACAAATGTTTTCTTTAATTTTTCTCCACATATGTGTAATAAGGTAGGGGGAAAATATGGAGCTAGCCTCATTTTTCGGTATTGCTCTTTTTTTTCGAAAACTGCAAACAAAAAAATTCAAAACTACAAAATTGAGGATAGAGAGTTTGGTCAAGTCTGTTGTACAAAATTAGCTCTTTATAACAGGTCATATATATATTTTTGAAAAATGTAATTGTAAACGAAAAATGTAAACCATTGCGTATTTTCTGCTTGAAATTAATGAAATATATACAGGGATCACACACACTACGGGCCACGAGAAAAAGTGAATGAATGATATGAAAAATAATAAATTGAACTTTAATTATAATTAACTATTGAAGATGCCAATATTAAGTTAATTTTTCTTTCTCGTTTTTTTGACTTTTTACTCAATTTGAATTCTTATTGTATTGATGTATTACTTTTTAAGCAATTGCACAGCTTAATAGAAATTTCGCAACAATGTCGCATCGATATTTGAGAAGAGAATTGTTGTCGGACGTTGAGATGGAGGCGGTGATAAGATACAGTTTTTTTATTTAGTCCAGCTGGTTGTGATGGTGTAACTCCTAGGCCAAGAGCCAGTACTTCCGTTTGTGATGAATTTCTCAGAGATTTTTTTATAAATTACTCCTCAGAATGCCCGGTGCTAGTAGCGCAGAAAAAGCAATATTTCACTATTAAGTAGCTGTTTCCAATAACGCGTTAAAGTATGTGTTGTCGTAGCACCACTAGTTTGATTCGCCCAGGAAGTTTTGAGACTCCCAGATTCTAGAGACGGCTCTTGTTCTCGTGGGTGTTACAGATAACCAAATGGTAATAACTTATTTCAAATACCCCCGCGCGGTCGCAAATTCATGGGAGAGCCAGATTTCGGCAGAGAGAGAGGGGCGTGCCGGTAGTGACGTCGGCGGCGAAGACGCAGGCGAAGGCGCTGGCGACGGCGTCTCCCACGTGGGCTCTCGGCGGCAGCGCCGTCTCAATGGAGCACTTTGTGCCGCTGAGGGTCGCCGGGCTATCTGGCGCGGCGCTGTTCGACACTGTAATGAGAGATACCAGGCTGCCTCCGGCCGCGCCTCGCGCTGTCCGCTGGAGATTTATTGGCGCGCTTTCCAACGCTGGAAACCCCCCCTCGGTCTCCTGCAGCGGGCACTGAGATCTGCGACGTCGCCCACATTAGGACTCGCCCGGAACGCTGTCTTGGAACGTATGTCTGTATTTCGACTTTTTTTTCTGAGTTACTCGAAAAACATCGCTCTCTGAGGTTGGTGGCTCATCGTAAATAGCAAGTTTTCAGAGTGAGTGTAAAGAAAGTTTTCAGAGTGAGTGTACTTTTCTAGGCTTATGCGAAGGTGTGTACTTTTTAGTAGTGACATTCCTCATAGGTGACATGCGAAATTGATTCTTTTCTCATCGTTCAAATGATAAGAAACTCTTCATCCGTAAAGAAGGGCAATGTACTATGAACAATGAATTAGAAAAAAATCGCTGCTTCTTTTCATTGTCTGACAGTTCATTTCTTCCTTCAGTTTAGGATACTGATACTGATACGGCTCGAATCGTAACCGATTCATTTTGAATCTCTATGATACCAAAATAGTTTTGCAATCGATTTTAATGCGGTCCTACAGATTTTGATGACGTTCATTCTATCATTCGTTTTATATTTACCCCACCACTCTTCTTATTACCATTAATTGTTTCGCAACATTTAGTCTTCAGCTCTTGGGCGCAAGGGCAGCGTGAAACAATAATTATCTGCCCACATTTGTGAAGCGATTCGATAGCTTTTTGAATGAAATCAATTTCGCTTGATATGCTGGAGGGAGTTGCCGCTGGGGGTTTGTTTTCGCGAGTTAAAACGCAGGCGGAGGTTGCTTCAATTGGCTCTAGCAATTGGGAGGCAATGCCACGTCGCCTGTTAATTTACTTGCAAGGTCTGTTGAACTAAGCGTGATCATGCGATAAGAACTTAAGAACTCAGTTGGAGGCTGCAATGCAAAAATGAGGCCACGTAGAAAAATAAAATGCATAAACTTCCTCTTTACGGACTCAAAGGTCGAGGGCAGCATTTGGCCCAATTGCACAGACACACTGCTTCATGAAAGTCTTATGGGACGGAAAAGAAGATTTGGGCAACTATTCATATAGTGAAGACATCACACGTCATACATTTCTTACGTGTGCAAGAATATTAACAGATTTTATCTACATTTAGTAAATTTATTTAATAACTCTTTTTCTCTGAGCCTTTAGAATATAACAATTTATAATTCTAGTATTTTATTATCTAAAGGGTTGTTAGTGGTTTGAATGTTGAAACAAAGATTTTTAGGTATGGCATTTTAACAGTATGTTGCAGTTTCAACTAGTTTGTAGATTTCATTTTTACAATTCTATAGAAACTTTAATAGGAGATTTCGGAAATCAGAATATCAGACTAGCTGAATGCAGGAAGTTACAAATAGAAAACACAAAATAGATGTGTGGTTTCTGTGAGTTTGCTGTAAAGGATGCGCGCTAGGATAGTTATTGTCAGGTTGTCAAACTGCTGGCAAGCGGACTGCTTACGGACTGGGATAGATACTTCTGTGGCCCGCGACAACTTGCTGTAATTAAGGGCCATAACTAACGTTGTCTTAACGCACCCATTATCATTAAATCTTGACCCGCAGCTGGATCCATGCAATTCTAAGTTTCTAACAAAAAAATTGTAAATTAATATTAGAGGATTAATCTGGACCAAATGTCAACACTCATAATCTGTAATTATTCAATTAGGTGTGTGGACATACATTTGTGTTTAATATAAGTCATGCATGTCATTCTCTTTAATAGCACTTTTGAATACACAAGATATTGATGTAAGGTGAGTCAACCGTTTTCAAGACATAGGCAAAATTATGTAAATGTTCATTATTATTTTACACCACCTCGATCTTCCTTCATTGACGTTTTTAGTCGTACAGAAGAGTTTACTGTTTTAATAATACTATACATTTCCTATTTTCAAGTAAGAATTATTAGTTTTAAAATTTATAAAAGAAAATTACAAAATTATAATAAATTACTCGATACGGTATTGCTTGCGAAATATTATTTGTTCGAAAAACCACCCCAGACAAATAAATTTAATACTCTCGCTTCTAGGTATGTAGGTAATAACCTCAAGAGATGTTGAAGTTATTCGGTGGAGGTGACGTCTTTACGTATTTTTTAAAGTTGTGGTTCAATACAAGAACAAAGTTAGGTTTTCGCAGAAAAGTATTTTTTCGCGGTTTTTATTTCCAGTGCGTTTTGTAAACTGCTTACAGTACAAACATTTCTTACTTCTTATTTGAAAAAGTATTTTTTGAGGGTGGTGTAAGTGGCAGTTTTTTATTAGTAATTTACATGAATAGGCTTTGTGTTTTGAATATTTGTGTGAATATAATTATAACACAATCAATTTTAATACACAAAAAAATATTATAAACATTTATCAGTCAAATAATATTTACAGTTCTTCTGACGATTTTTTACCATTAAGCTGATATGTATGGCATATTTTGAAAATGTATATTGAAGGTCCACTACATTATCACTGCACAGCGTTGTGAAGAGTGTTTTCGATGAAAGACGTTTCTTCTACCAGCATTCAGTCTCGTTGAACCGTAGATATCAAAGGACACATGATTCATGAAGTAGAAGTTTTCAAGGCGTGAAGCAAAGCGAATAAAAGTGGTAGACGATGAAAGAGAAAAAAAGAGATTCAGCTACACTTGATAGTGTGAATGGATTTTAGCACTACATTGGAAAATTGTAAAAATAGTTTAGGTTTGGAGTAGGCAGTATTAAATTTATACAAACAACTTAATGAATAAAATAGAGACATTAAATGCCAGATTGGTTTGAGTGATAATTATAATTTCTTTGTGTGTATGTTTTATTTGCGAAATTACAATAATTTCCAAGTTGTGAGGACATGAACACTAAAAAATAAAAAGCCTACTTTTATGCAGGTGTCCTGCAGAAAGGTTTATTCCAATAGTACAAAATGAAAATATGTTAAAAGGGAGTGTCTCCTGAGTGTGTGGAATGCATTAATATGGTGAAGCAATATAAACAGTTAATTAGCTGTCAGTAAAGAAAAGTCAACTGACAAAAAAAAAAAAAAAAAAAAAAAACTCAAAATTCAACTGACAAATTCATTCCTTTTTGTTGCTTCTCATAATACTTGCAATTAAAGACTGCATTCATTTAAGTTTCACACAAATGCTTTCTTCATTCATGCGTGTATATACATTATGAACGACATTTAACAACGTCACAGAATGTGAGATTGTAAATAAATGTTTCAATAAAGCCTCAGGATGTAGACTTAAATGGTTTCCCAAGTTTGCGTAGGATGAATTCCAGAGCCCTTTTATTAAATTTGTTTGTCATTTGAAACAGTTGCTAGAAAGAATTTCTTAAATGACCATTCTATATAAAGTACCGTTAGCGAATCAAAACCCCGATTTTTTAAGGTTTCCAAATACGTACTTTTTGACACATTTATTTCCACTGATGGAACACTTACAACATGCATCTGCGCATACTTCCATAATCTCTTTTGATATTCCTTAACATTATGTACTCAGATATGACTTGTAGTCCAAACGTTTTGCTCATGTGTTTTCGGCCTGTTGTATTTCTGAGACTCATTCAATTGAATTGATTCGATTGAAAGTAGTTTTATCCCGTAAATTCATTTAATCATTCCAGTTTGTAGACTCTAAAACAAGGATGTCGAATTCATTGAAATTTAGATCATACAAACAGAAAGTAGAAATGCCTCCTGCGAGTGCAGGGCTCAGCAAAAATTAATTTGGTAGTTTCACGTTACAAATTAATGGACAGATTACCCTCACATATATTAATTACTTGAATTAATTCAGTCGACAGCTGACAATTACGTTTCCATATTCAGTTGTATTTATTCTCCTTTAACAGGAAATGTGAAAAGTTAAATGCAAGGACCGTGTCTATGATTAAGAATCATTATACAATAGCTAAAAGTTTGCCTAAATTTTTATTATTCAGTCGCGTCGAGAATAATTGATAAATAATACACAAAGGTCTCGAGAAAGTTCTAAGTTTTATATTTTGTACAATGGATTTTTTAAATTTATGTTCAATACGTATGGATATTTTAATGATTTACATCAACTTTAACAGTTTACAATTATGGTATTTACCATTTCACTCTTGTATTTTTAATTAACTTTTTACAAGGTGGTATCATTAAAACCGGGCAGGGTAATTGAAATCAAGAAAGCGATCTTCAGTGTTGAAGATGGGTGCAATTGGTATTGGGGAAAGCATAAATAACTAGGAGTATGGTGTAGTTTAATGATGTACTTACACTTTTTAATTATTTCATTTTATTTACTTTAATTATAAAGAATGTTCTTCGAGATTTGAAAAAAATACATTTTTGTCCTTATTTTAATCGTAGGTTCTTGTACCTACCCTTGTATGTACAAATCATGTGTAGATTTAGATTTATTTACTCAAAAAACAGTAAAAACTGTATGTGACGTATGGGAGAGAAGATCATCTGTGCACGTTTTCTTGAGTCCAGAATCCTTTCCCATCATTGTAACTATTAATGGTTGAAGGATTAGTAAAAGATAAAGATAAAAAATAAAAATAATATTAAAAAACGCGATATTAGCAACACGGGGAAAACTAGACAATTTCGTTCCCGAGTTATAGAAAACTTATTTGCAGCAGTAAACGAACTGCAGCTTTTATTTTCCCGCATTGCTAACAAAAACGTAACTCGCCCTTACCTCCACTCCTACCACTACAAGCAAAAGAAGAGTTCATCAAAACGTACGCATAGGGAAGCAAAGTGAAGCAAAGGCATAATGAAGCAAAACAAGGTGCCATTTCAGCATTTCCTCAATTGATCAGGGAAAGTGGAGAAAACCCTGATCGACATGGAGGTCATTGACCCGGAAGCTGAAGTACATTATTTGTTACAAACATATTAAGTCTTTTAAAAAATATACAATAAAAATGTAAACTAATTCATTACATATCACTGTTTTGTTAAAATAAACATTATTTTTCTTTTTGATGATGAGTATAATCTCTAATTGTATAGAAACAGTTATGCAGTAGAAAATATTTTAACGTTACCTTAAATGTGTGTTCCGACTTCAATTGTTTAATGCCATCTGGCAACGCGTTCTAAAGTAAGTACATGTATTGTATGTGGATTTCTGGTAGTGAGCTGTTGATACAGACACATGATGTACGTGCTTTTACGACGTGTGTTGTAATTATAAATATCAATATTTCAATAAAATATTCTCCACCGTTAAGTAAGTCAGTTTTGACAAATATTACTGATTCGTTAATAAATATGCAAGGTAATGGTAAGGTTCCAAGCTCAATGAGGAGAGGCTTGCAGGGATCATGCGAATGGCATTTTTTTCCTTATTCGAATAATTTGATTTTACAATCTAAAGGACTGGGTACTACATGATGAGCTCCCCCAGAATATTATGCCATATCTCAGGCGGGAATTCGCATTTGCAAAATACACGCTACGAGCTGTATGAAGACTGTCAGAATGTGAAAGAATTCTGAATGTGTAATATAATGAACTTAATTTAGTGTCTAATTCTGTTATATGTACATTCCATTTGAAGTTTGACTGCATTGAGAGACCTAGAAATTTTGTTATCTTAACATCAGCTAATTGCATATTGTTCATTTTCAATGGAGCATGTGATTGCTCATTTGAAATGTAAAAATACATTGAAACTGTTTTTCCTTCTTAACTATTATTTTTTATTACAAAACCAATTTAAAAATTCTGAAATCGTACTATTTATTGTTTCTTTTTTGCAAAGAACTTTCGTGACTCGGCAGACAGAACCGTTTTTCCGTTTTTAATAGACGAGAGCATGTCGTTTACGTATAACAGACAGAGAATAGGACCTATGATCGAACCTTGCGGGACCCCATATTCAATTGGTAAATAATCGGAAAGATAAGTAAATAATGTTCGTTTGTGCCAGTAAGGTATTTCTACTCTTTAAGATCGATGTTTGAGGTACGAAGTTATCCAATCTAGGGCAATACCACGAATTCCATAAGAAGGTAATTTTAATAGCAAGATGTTATGGTCAATAACGTCAAAAGCTTTCGAAATATCTAAAAATATTCCAATGGGTGCTACATTTTGGTCCATTGAAGAAGCAACATCTTTAAAAAAAAGAAAAAAATGGCAGTTTCCGTAGATTTTGATTTCTAAAATCGTGCTATGGGTCTGAAAACGCTTCGATTTTCCTGAGAAAAGTTTCCATTTGCGAATAGAAAAGCCTCTCTAATACTTTTGAGAAAACCGACAGAATAGAGATTGGCCGTTAATTTTGAATGTCATTTTTGTTTCCTTTTTTAAAAAGTGACTTAATTTTTGCGATATTGAAAATATCTGAAAATATTCCTGTGCATAACAAAGCATTGAAAATGTGAGTTATCGGGTGCATGAAGGCATGTTCATACGTTTTCAATAAACAATTCGGAAATTCATCTAAACCAGATGAATATTTATTTTTTAGTTTACTGACTATTCTCAATGTTTAGCCGCAATTCTAGAAAAGTGTTGGTTGAAGAGATTTACCACATTTTTCGGATTACTTGCTTCTCTTTCATTATCATCTAACATTCTCTACTAAGTACCGAGATGATGTGGTAGTTACGATATTCCACATCGTTTTAGTTTTCTTTCTAGCGTTCAAAGTATCTTGATTATTTTACATTATTTTTGCCTGAACTATTACTTTCCTTAAAATTCTTTTGAATTCTCAGAACTAGACATGGAAACCGGGTGATACGTTGTGATGTTTAGAAATAAAGTAAAGCGTACGTTTGTTTTTATACGATGTTCTATTTCCTTGCGTGATACAAATATTATTTTTCCATGAAATGTTCAATTTTCTCTTTTTGCGAGGAAAGCGTGCGTTAAAGTGAAATGAAAGTTTTGAGAAAAAGAGATTATGTTTTTCATTTGTGTCAACAGCGTTATAATAATAAGTAATAATGCTCTGCACACGCGAGTATTGTTCATTGTGTCGGTGTTCATACGTACGTACGTTCCTATGGAGCCTTAGCTAGAATGCTGATTGACAACACATGGAATGGATTAAAGAGTAAATGAATGATAATGTTCGTCGATTTTTGGAACACAGCAAAATGATAAGCAAGAAAAATTCTAATCAAAATGCCCTGGCAACCGATTTCACTATGACAAATTCCTCATGTATTGAGCGGGATACGACCTACGTTCCCCGAAGATCCAAGAGAGGGAATGCTACATGGTGTGATAACTGAGACTTGTAAGTGAACTAGATCTTCATTGAGAAATACGTGAGCTTGTGAAACTGAGTGTTACTTCCGAAAAATAGATCATTAAAAGATTGCTTGGCGTGACAGCCAAACCATATTCAAAAATCGTTCGCATGGTAGTGTTGATTATCTTCCACCTCGTGTCCACGAAAGGGTGAATCTCGAGTAGCGCCGGTTGCGCGGGCGGCGGCGCCTCACCTGCGTCTCTGGGAGCGGCGCCGGCGCTGGTGAGCAGAGCGGCCAGCAGCAGCGGCAGCAGCGGCAGCGGCGCCGGCGCCGACGCGCGCGCACTCGCCCAGGCCGCCCCAGCGCCCGGCCCGGCGGACACGGCGGGCGCCATCCTCCGCTGGCGAGCACTACCTCCTCCTCCACAGCTGCATCTCGGGGCACGGGCGGACGGGTGAGCGAGCTGGCGAACGGGCGTGTGGCGGGCGGTCCGCGCGCGCGGTTGCGACTGGCAGCCTCCGCGGAGAGCGTTCCCGCTACCGCCGCCACCACCGCCACCGCCACCGTCGCCGTCGCCGCCGCCGCCGCCGTCAGCGCATGTGGTGTCGCGCGTCCATCGCCGAAAGCACACTGCTGTGCAAGACACTCGTACATGAAATTGACTACTAGTGAGACAAGGAAAGGGATTCGAACTCTGGAGGGTCTGACCTTTCGCTCAAGCTGACAGCTAATTGATTAGTAAAAGGAGACGATGGCGCGTCTCCTTCTCCCGTTGTTGTCCAGACGTTTTAAGAATGGCACATCTTATCCCAACTCGTTTATTGTTTCAAGAGATGTTCTAAGATATTTCTGAAAGTACCATATTTATTTTGTAATAGTGAAATATTTTCTTTTGTGAAAATAAAATATGACACTATTGCAAACATTTCTAAATTTTAGGTTGAAAACGTATGTAAAACGAGAAAAACTTAGTTTCGTAGTTTTCACTGTATTTACAGGCGCACGAAGAGAAACATTTCAAGCCTGTCACTAAATCTTGGAGAAAATGCCACACATATTATTTCTTATAGGTTATTTTTTCTTCCTTTTTAGACACTTTTGCAGATTTAACAATTGTAATACTGGATCTTGGGAATTAATATTATTGCCTATCTGTTGAAGAACGGTTTATTCTCTACATTGATCGTCCGTGCCCATTTGATGAACCCTTTTTTTGCTGAACTCAGTCGTTTATTTCGAAGGCGCATAACTGGGCTCCATAAAACAAGCGGAGGCGGCGGCGTGAGCTCGGCGACAGTTTAATGACGTCGTCGAAGCTCTATGAAGAGGCCCACCCACTCTGTCTGTGAAATGCCGCTGGAAAAAGCGCGGCTGTCCGAATGAAAGCATCAACCCAGATATTCCTTTCAGCAGATACACCAGTCTTTTCCGTAGTAATTACACTTTTTTCGTATCCACAGACACCTGTGTAGATATTTGTGTCCTTTGAAAATAACACTGCTACCACAACCGGAAGCACCAACACAACCACTCACTGGTATTTGTATAGGTAACGCCACCTGCATTGAATGACCTACCTCGCCACCATCGCAGGCAACCTGCCAGTCGTTGTCGACGCCGTTACGACGCCTACTCTGGCAAATAACACCACCGAGGCTCGGCACGTTAGCCGCCGTCGGAATTAGCACTGTGGCGCCGCTGGAGGCATAAACGCCTCAGTTGCCCTCTGCACTGTCATCATCATCCCCATCATCCCAGCCGCCGTCGCCGCCGCTGCCGCCCACGGAGCGTGGGGTATCGAGCGATGGCGCGCCGTCCAGCCAACCGCCCGCGAGGTCGCGAGGTCACGCGGCGACCTTGGCTGGCGCCGCGGGGCACTGACTCCGGCAGCCCAGGCGCGTCAACACGCGGCCGGACTGCTCCGTCACGTGGCCCTGAAGCGGCCGCATCCCTACACCCTCTAGCGCGGAAACGGGGAAAAGGAGACTTGGTGTCTGAGTTAGGGGCAGGCGGAGTCGCTCTTTGTCAGTCAGAGTACTTATAAACCGAACCAAATACAATACCAATTGTGATAAGAACTCGAGCGCTGGACACGAAATACTTAGGAGCACACAGTTTCCGATCGGTAATAAATAATTAATATTTGTATCAGTATTGTTGAAAATTTTAATGTCCTTCAGTTTTATTTGCACGATTTTTGTTATTTTCTTCTAGAACTGTTTGATTAGCTTCTTTGAATGCATAGGTGAAACTCTCAAAAAGTACCATGCACAGGTCTAGACGCTTAGATGCCTCGCCTGAATTCAAGTTGCTGATAGTTGTTTTAGTAGCTTCGAAGCATTAGATGACCGAGAAATTATATTAAGATGTCTCAACGCTCTATTATTTAATTGTTTTGTATTTTCATGATTGAAAACGTCAGTAATTAGGGTTTTATAAGTATTTGTGTAATTGATCCATCGCTTACACTTCTACTTGCGATTAACTGTCAAAGAATCTACGTAACTGCAAGCCTTGCGTACAACACTGACATTTTTATTAAGTAAATATATTCATAGTAAAAGTTGTTGCTAAGTAAATAATCACGTGACTAGGTTTATTTTCCTCAAAGGGGAAATCAGGATGCAAAGTATTGAATCTAATTTTTCGGAAACTAAATGCATTACAACCAATGAATAAATCATGTAGAGCTGGTTGTAGATGAGTATCTGAGAAGGAAACGTATACAAATTGACAAATTTGAAATGTTTTATGATTTTCGTGAACTTTATTTATGTAGCTAAAATAGTTTTATGGATGTTTAATTTCTACAATATTAATTAGGAAACATGAATTCGTGGCAATAAAACGTGGAAACTTAGTGGTGCTACAAAAGCACATACTTCCTCGCGTTATTTCTAACTGCCTTGCTATATTATACTACTACATAAGCCTCCAAATGTATTTTCAACCAGCAAATTAGTTTTTCACTCCTATACCCTAACTCAGATTCTCAGAGTTATCTTGCTGACGCTCATACGTTTACGCCACAGAAGCTATGTGTGGTTCGTTCTCGAGCAAAGGAATAAAATTGTAAATGCCCGCTTCATGAAAAATAAACTCAAAAATCAAAATATCTGTTCGACAAAAGAAACCTCCAGTTCTAGCCTCCCAAAGCCTCCACATTCGTTCAGATTGATAAGGGATAAAAACCTTTGGAGAAAATCGGCAGAATGGTCAACTACTAAGGTCATCAGTCCCGTACGTATAGTGCATATTTTTGCTCTGAATATGGCGGTGGTCTGGATGGCAAGATATACCCCAACTGGATGGCAAGATCCGGCGCCGAGCTACCGTCGGCTAGTGGAGTATCTCTCACCAGCCGGGACAAGTGCTAAGCTCCTGACAGGTCTCTCGGCATGTGTGGTAGTGTCGTGCATGTTAGTGTGAGTGTAAGGGAAGAGGATAGGACAAGTAATAGGTTGGAAAAATCCCGCGCGGTCCGTGGCCGTTTGGTAGGGGACTACTCAGCCATTCGCCTGGTGTTGATCGGAGAAACTAAATATGGAAAACTAGCAATCAGAACATCCGGCCGCTAAAATTCTCTTCCAGGCAGCGACTGAATTCGACCTAGCTGACAAGCTAGTGTCAAAATTCCGGCCACCATCGAGGACCTCCCGATCAGGGGACTGCAGTGACATTAGTAGATTCCTTGTGTCATGTCTTCAGGTTATATCTACGAAAAAGTGTGTCAATTCAATGACGATATTGATGCGGAAAACAATCAAACGAAGAATGATAATATAAATAATTTAAATGATCATGGTTCTGAAGACAGAATTCGTAAATTGTCTAGAACGCGGCACTCTATCGAAAGATATGATGCTGCTGCGAACATGGGTGTAGAATCAATCCCCAAAAAGTAACTAAACGCGATGAATGGACCTGGCTGCAATGAATAAGAGAAAGCATCAAACAAGAGTTGAAGCGTATTCAAAACTATATTGCGTGGGATATAGTGGATAGTAAATAATCAATAAACGAAAATATTTTACGGAAGAAATGGATATTTAAAAGAAAATGCGTGGGCAACAAGGTGACATACGAGTACAAAGCGCGGTTACTTATGGATGTATTCAGACAAACGAATGGAAGAGATTTTGAGTGTGCTCTTAGACCAGGAGGTTTCATGAGGCTAGAAACGTTTCGCATCTTTGTTTCTGTGGCAGCAATGTAGTAGTGATGTAGACATTTCTTATCAAAATGGAAAATTGGAACGCGGCTTTGTTTGAAAATTCCAGACGGTGTGTTCGTAGATGGGGATAAAGTGTTAAAGCCGAAGAAGAGCTTGTACGGCCCACCTGAAGCTGGAAGAGGCTTGCACAAGAACTTACGCAGTGTTCTCAAGTGGCGAGGAATGGAATCATGTAGAAGTGATCCTTGGGTTTTTGTGAACTCTCCAGATAAAGATTTCTTGATCATTGGTTTTTATGTAGATGATTTTATTATCATATGAGAGAATACAACTGTCACTGACTACTTGATATCGAATTTACAGAAACATCTAGCGATAAAGGCGGTGGACCGCGATATGAATGAATTGTTTCTGGGTATCAGAGTTGTAAGAAGGAATCGTGGCATATCACCAACTCAGAAACAAATTAAGAAAAGATATATTAGAAAGATTTAAAATGAATGAATAAATGTCACATCGTAAGTACGCCTAGAGTAATGAGTATAAAAATGGACGATTTTGAAAACTTTGATCAAGTTAACGTGAATTTTTACCAAGAAATGTTGGATTGTCTAGGATATCTAGTGGCTTCCTCTCGTCCTGATTTAGCCTACACTTACAGCTAACTATTGCAATATGCAAGAGATCCGAGAACTATTAATATCCAAGGCATTAAAAGAGCATTAAAGTACTCGAAATGAACGAACCATATTAAATTGAAAATAAGCTAAGAGCAAGATGTTCTGAAAATATACTCAGACGCTAGAAAAATAATTGATTAATGAAAATATAAGAAAGAGAAAATGGTCGCATTATCCACAATGAAGTCAGAATTGATTGAAATATGCTATGCGTTCTGCGAGAAGTAGGTAACGGAGCTCATTGAAGACATTGGTTTCGAGAAATCGATTCGTCGACCAATAAATGTTTTTACTGATAATAAATCAATTGCAGACTGGACTACAAATATCAAATTAACTTCCCGCAGTAAACATATTATGACGAAATCTAATTTCTTGAAAGAAGACATTGAAAATGGTGAAATAGTTCTCAAATATCACAAATCTTACGACATGAATGCGGATATCGTGAACAAAGGCGTGGACAAAAATACTTTAAGACGTCATATGTTATCGTTAGGTATGTTGGTATAAGTATTATCTTTTCGTGCACACACGAAAGGGGAGATTTGTTGGTAATCATGTATCATTTCATGTAACACTAGAAAGTTTCGTAATACTTGTAGTAATACTTCGTAATACTTGTAGTATGTCTCGTTTTGGCTTGTTTCATTTTGTCATGTAATATTTGTAGGATTCGCGTCGCACGTTAATATGTTATACAAAGAGAAACAAATCTGAGAGAGTTAATTGTAACTAAGTAGACGTTTTCTGATTAAAATAAAACTGTGTATCTTCTCACTTAAAATCTGTTCTATGTATTGGATCAAAGCTGCATCATATCCATGAATTGATAAACGGAGCTTGTTAACCAACATGTATTACCACCTGAATTTATCCATTTTTTCGTTACCAGGGCCTGGCAATAAGTATTTCTAGCTGGTCTGAATGGCCGAGATCGGTAAGGCAGTAGCGCCGTGACGATCACGGACCAAAAGATGGGTTCGAGTCCCGCCTCGGGCATGGTTGTATTGTGTTCGTTCTTTCACCCCCTATCATCATCATATCGTGTCATCCTCACAGTTACCATACCGTTACAAGCAATAATGGTCGCTAATGACCTAGAAGTTAATGCAACCTTTAATAACAGAAAAAAAAACATTTTTTTTCTGTCGAAAATTCGCCGTTTTCCAGCGCACGATTACATAACTGTTTCTTTTGCGATGTACCTTCGTTATGGGGAGAAAGTAATAATAATTTTCTCTTCTTACGAAGTACCTTTTAAGGGCAAAGAAGTAAAAATGTACTAGTACCATTTTTGGCGAACTCTCCTTGTTTACGAAAATTACAAAAAAATGGTGAAGAGTTGGCAAAATGTTGCGTACACACAATTGCATTTTTAAGCGTCGCGACAGCCCAAGTTGATACTTTACGATTCTTCTGTAAGTCAGCAGGAAATGAATAACATGGAAACTGACAAGAATTTTGTCTCATTGTCGTTCCAAAAAAAATGTACTACACAAATGATTTGTAGAAATGCAATTCGAAAAGTACTAGTTTAAACAGAAACATATTTTGCTTGCATCGGTAAATATTATATGATTTCAAAATTAGCATTGCAACGTACTAAAACACATGATGATGCATTTTGATGTATCATTACCTTAAAACATCGACATATTTAGTTTGCAATATTTTCAGTGTGAATTATTTAGAAAAGTAGCTAATTTCTCTTGAAATTGAGTTCTTTGAAACTCTAATAAAAAACAATAAAATTGTCAAGCTCTATTGCAATGCATCAGAAAATCAGTGTTGTTTATGTGAATTGTTACGAATAAGAAGTATCAAATAATTTAGTTGAATTTATAAATGCTGGTACAAACACTTTCATTCAATGGATCATACCATATTTTTAGTATATGCAATGAGCAAATATGTTATTTTGAAAGCAGATGACCTCGCGGTTCATTACGAAACACGTCTGGTACCAGCCTTTATCATCGGATTCAGGCGAGCGATTGACCTCAAGTCCTACGAATAAGGAAGAAGGCGACTAAATGCACGTTTATACCAACTATAATGCATCATATTATATAAAGATGTTTTTTAGTTGTTTCACTCTCAATCAGTTTTCTCACTGTGCTAGTACTTAGCCGTAGAACATTCACGTGGCACCTATATATATATATATATTATTTATTTATTTATTTATTTATTTATTTATTTATTTATTTATTTATTTATTTATTTATTTATTTATTTATTTATTTATTTATTTATTTATTTATTTATTTATTTATTTATTTATTTATTTATTTATTTATTTATTTATTTATTTATTTATTTATTTATTTATTTATTTATTTATTTATTTATTTATTTATTTATTTATTTATTTATTTATTTATTTATTTATTTATTTATTTATTTATTTATTTATTTATTAATTATTTTATTTAATAGGTAATTATTACAAACAAATTAGATTACTTGATCCTATGTGGCTAGGCCGAAGGCCTTTAAGCCATTACAATACCTATATCCTTTCGCGTTCTAATCTTTATATATATATATATATATATATATATATATATATATATATATATATATATATATATATATATATATATATATAAAGCTAGTGGTGCTACAGTATGGCACAGACTTTTCCGTGTTCAGACTACTCGGACTTGCCACAAACTCTTGCCAGCTGCCATCTATCACCACCCAAGTACACTTTTTTGACTTTTTCTTAATTTTTCAGTGTCCTAATTCTAGAGCAAAAATTTTATTTTAAGATTATTAAAGAACAGTAAAACTTCATTCTAAACTTTCTTTGAAATATTTGGAGTCTTTTTTAAAAAACTGGCGTTTAAGCGCTACTGTAAATTCGGCATTTGATGCTCATTTCACAGAAAATTTGTGAGTTATCGAAAAACTTAATTGCAAGACAATTTAAGCACTTAAACACACAAATACAACAGAGTTTAGAAATTACTGGAAATGTGCAGATTAACGGTGTGAGAGATCTTTAAAAAATCTATTTTTTTGTAACTTTCGGAAAAACAAAAAATACAACGAAATGAAATTTACGTCATATTAAAGAGTGGAATTATCACTATCCATTCGAAATGTTTAAGGGAAAAAATTGAAATCGTTTTTGAAAAATTGCGTTTGAGCGTTTCTGAAAATGCGGCGTTTTGAGCTAGTTTTCACAAAAAACTGTTTTTGCGGAACTTTAATTGACATTATTTAAAGCGCATGTATACATAGTAATAATGTGAACAAATTGCGGATAATATAAATATTAACTACATGAGAGACAAGTAAAAAATTACACTTTTGTAATTTTTGAAAATTAAAGATTAGATCAATATGGCGTTTATGTCGTCTTATTGAGTCTATTAAGCACTATCTACCAAAAGTTTATAGCAAAAAATTGGAGCCGTTTTTAACAATCTTGGCTTTATATTTTTTTTCAAAAATTGATTATATTGCACGCAATATTGCGCGAAGACAACTAATTTTAAAATAATGTACATTACCTTAATGAAAGACCTCACTAAGAGGTACAATTTTTATTTGAGGGTAAATAATTTCGTTCTCCTCCTTCTCCTTCTTCTCCTTCTCCTCCTTCTCCTTCTCCTCCTCCTCCCTCTCCTTCTTCTCCTTCTTCTCCTTCTTCTCCTTCTCCTTCTCCTTCTCCTTCCCCTTCCCCTTCTCCTTCTCCTTCTCCTTCTCCTTCTCCTTCTCCTTCTCCTTCCCCTTCCCCTTCTCCTTCCCCTTCTCCTTCTCCTTCTCCTTCTCCTTCTCCTTCTCCTTCTCCTTCTCCTTCTCCTTCTCCTCCTCCTCCTCCTCCTCGTCCTCGTCCTCGTCCTCGTCCTCGTCCTCGTCCTCGTCCTTGTCCTTGTCCTCGTCCTCGTCCTCGTCCTCGTCCTCGTCCTTGTCCTTGTCCTTGTCCTTGTCCTTGTCCTTGTCCTTGTCCTTGTCCTTGTCCTTGTCCTTGTCCTTGTCCTTGTCCTTGTCCTTGTCCTTGTCCTACATTAAGATATTTCTTTCTTCATGTCACATCTTTCAAATACCATGATATTCTGGCTCCTTTCATTACTTGCTGTTTAATTTCATTATACGTATTCTGTGTGCTTGAAATTTCGACTAAGTAAGTGAATTTCATTACTCGCTATATTATTTTATTATTTATCATCAGTGTACATCGTATAGGCTCTTTTGAGATCACCATTGATTTTGTTTTTTCGATTGAGATGACCATATTATAATATTCTACACTTTTCGAAAATTTTTGGAAGAGTCTTTACAAGTTGTCTTCTAAATATGCCAATAACACTGCATCCATCATCCGCATAACACAGTATAGATATTCTGTCACTACCCATTCTGTATCCTGACATTTGTTTTACCCTGTCAATGAGCTTGTCCATAATTGAATGAAAAAGAATAAGGCTCTGAGAATCCCTTTGTCTAATCCCAGATGCACATATAATTTCATCTGTTACCATATTTCTAAGTTGCACTTTTGTGACAGTGTTCGTATTCATATCCCCTATTACTTTTATTAATTCCTTTGGTATGTTCTTTTCTTTCAAAATTTCCATTATATCTTGTAGTCTTACTCGATCAAATGTCTTCTTTAGATCCACAAAACATAAAAAGGCTGGATAGTTAAATTCAATCGCCTTTTCGACTACTTGACGAATCACAAATACGACGTCTGTTTGTTGATCTTTTTAAACGATATCCTTGTTGTTCTTCATTTATCTGTATAAATGGCCTTATCTTTTGTCGAATTATTTTTGACTACTTTTTGAGTCGTATTTAATGGAGTGATGCCTCTATAATTTTCAGGATTGTTCTTGTCTCCTCTTTTGAATATGGGTAAGTTTGTACTGGATATTCATTCTATTGGTATTCTTTCTTCTTTGATTATAATAATAAATAATACAGTCATTTGATCTACTAAATTCTTTCCGCCATATTTTAATAACTCATTACTTATCCCATCACTACTTGGTGCTTTTCTGTTCTTCAACGTTTTTACCAATTCTTGCGCTTCTTCTGTCATAAATTCTACATTATCTAAATTGAAGTCATCTTTATAACACACCTCGCGGTTATATTCTGTACCCTTATATAATTCTGCAAAATATTTTTTTCCACGCTTCCTTGTCTATATTATTATTCATCTTTATGGTTTCAGATATTTCTGCTTTTATGTTTCTCAATAATCCCCACACCTTTCTTTGAGATCCCCAAAGACCTCTTTCAAAATCCTTCGTAAATTTCTCCCTGTATGTTTCTTTTCAAATTTCTTATTTTCATATGAGCTATATTTCTTTCGTGTATATAACGTGTGTTGTCTTCTGTACTTTGGGAAGATATGTATTGTAAATATGTTTTCTTTTTCTTTCTCACTCTTTCCTTTACTTCTTCTGTGAGCCATGGTGTTCTATATTTACGTGATGTGACATATTTAACTTTTCTTTTACCTAACGATTCTTCAGCAGCTATTATAATATTACCTTTTAATTTCTTCCATGCATCTTCCACTTTTTCTTCCTCTTTTATAGGTGCATTCTCGAGTAGATTATTAAGTCTAGTACTCTATGTACAATTGTTTTGTACTTTCATTTTTCAGAGATTCTATGTTAAGCTTTTCCTTCCATTCAATGTTTGTCTCCTATTGAATTGGCAGGTTCATCCCTATTTTACATAATAAATGTGAATGGTCACTTCCTATATTAGCTGAGTTTAATGTTCTTACTTCTAACATTTCTGACAGTGTAAACTGTCGATTAATTATCACGTAATCTATCATAGATTGTTGTTCTTGAGCATTTAGAAACGTATATTTATATTTAAAGTATATTTATAATCAAAAATGCATTGTTAATCCGTAAATTATTCTGTACACATTCTGGCTATCAAAAGGTTACCGTTGTCATTGGAGATATATTCATGAAAGCGTTGTTTTACTCCGTTTAATGGTTGATTCCCAATTCTTGCATTAAGATCTCCCATTATTATGATATTATATGTCGATGAGTTTTTGAAGTTCTTCATAAAACAGCATTCTTTGTTCCCAAGTGTTTGTGATATTTGGGACATAAACACTAATTACATGTAAGAATTTTTTGTTTACATGTTTGAATTTTCAATTTAATCTTCAATAACCTTTCAACAATGTAGTAGATTTGTTCGATATGCTGTATAAATTTTGTATGTAGGAGCACTTCAACACCGGCTTTGGCTCTTCGGTCTTTTGGGGTGCCACTTTGTACTAGACACGATTATTTATTCTACATGTACTTTTACCCTTTTTCTTAGTTTCAGAGATACAACTGATATCTATCTTGTATTCTTTTAATTCTTTTATTATTTTTCCTTATTCTGCCACGATTTACATTCCACGTTTTAAGTCGTAATATCTTTTTCTTCCATCGATTAGTCCTTTTTCGTTGCCATGTTGTCAAATTGGTCCAATTCCGAGGCTATGTATGGATCTATAAGCAGTGGTGTGTCTTTACGGTGAATAGATTGCTAGTCTAGCCCACCAACCCACCTCCTTTATCCGAGCTTGGGACCGGCAAGGGCGTCAGCTTGGCTACTCGATTCACCAATCATCCGCCCTAGGCGGAGTTAAAATCTCTATCTTTAATTTTGTATTTGTAGAAAGACACCGAAAAAAAATCAAACTTTTGAAAATTTCGAAAATCCAGAGTTGACCGTAAAAATCGGTCCTATGCCACCTTTATAGGTGTATGTTACTCTCTTCATTCACGAAATTTAAAGAAAAAAATTGGAACCGCTTTTGTAGGGATTTTGAAAATGTCCAGAGGGCTTCATGTAAAATACCCTCACATTTTCAGGAATGTTTTTCAAAATCTCGAAAATTCGTATCGGGGCAGATGTACAGGACTCTCTTCAATTTGGAAAAAGTCCTACGCATGGTTTAGGCGCTAGTAGTGTTCGCAGGCACTAGACGGACGGGCCGACAGAAGAACGGACGGACTGACGGACGGACGGATGGAAGGACAGACGGACGGACAGAAATATTTTGCGATGAAAAGTTTCTAAGGACAATGAGTGTGGGGGGGTGTTCGAGTTATATTAAGTGTAAGTAGGAAATTTCTGTTAACACAAAACCATCTGACATAATCTTACTACGCCACACTTCGTTTAGTTTTCGTGATTGCATTCATCACGTTTTTTCTTGGCCCATAGACCTGGTACATGTTTGGAAACTCCGGGGTCATGGGGGCCGTTGACCCAGTTGATGAATATAATCTTGTTCATCAGTATCAGCTCTCATCTCTTGGATGGTAAATGTATGCAACATGTGTCGATCGAACGAGCTCCCAACTTCCTGAGACTTTATGAAGTCTATGAAGTCTTACTCTTTAGAAAGGGTAATATTATATACAAAATATCAGAAAGAAGAATGGTTTGTAGTTAGGGGTTTCAGAGTAGGTGACAAGACTCCGACCTTCTGTGATTTTCATACAACAACCTAGAGTCTGTGCCAAGCCAAAACATATCTTGCGAAGAAGCAGTCATCTCGCTCTCTGTTTATCACCTGTAGTCAGTGCCTTGTGGTTAATATTAGTGACCTAAGCAGATAAAGTCCAAAATTATTCATTTGTCGTCACCGGACAGTCCTAACATAGGCCATATTTCGATCTTCGAATGATAGATTCTTCAAATGATGATCAAATCATTCTGATAATCTCTGAAAATAAACGAATCTCTCTGGCAAGAAGCGGAGGGTAACCTTCTGTCCGTGCCGGCGGCGCCCACCTCATCAACTGGGCCTTTTCGATCTTCCGTGATTCTTTTGTGCGGGCGGGTTGTGGCGAGATGAAAGCGATCGCTTTCAGAAATGTGACAACACGGGAACGCACTCGGGAGCCATTGATGCGCCGCGGCGCAGGTGAACGGCAGGGGAGAGCAGCGGGGCGCCACCCACCATTTCATACCAACGTAGTAGAAAAGGCAGCGGCAAGCGACAAGAAGCTGCGAAACGACATACGCAGTTCTTCTAATGTAAAGCGCTTCATCAACGATAGATCACGTGAAGTCTACGAAATGATGTCATGAGAAGAAGGCAAAGTCACGATTTGTGATCTGGAAAAAAGTCAGTAACACCGCGCGCGTATCCATTAATCTTATGAATCTTAGAAATTGCAATAGACTCTAGGCCCTGAATTAAAATACAAAAACCAATAATTACATCAATTTCATCATCCCGATATTGCTTTGCTCTTCTAGCAATGGTTGCGAGAAAATTGTTCGTCCTCGCATCATTTGTAAAACTTACGTAATATGCATTTACATTGCTCTCATAATATAGATACACGTTTTCGCACCTAATGTTCTACCATTTGTAATATTAAGTTAAATAATGAGAAGGAATTTTCAGATTATCCAACTTCCTTCGCTTCTCAAATTACTTTCACAGAGTGACACCACCTCAAACGAAGTGCTGGAAATTTGAATTTACCATTTCAAATTATTTTCCAATTTACGCAAAACAATACTTACATTTTCGAAAAATTGAACATTACCTTAATTGATCTGTTTTTGATGAACACATTTCATTAAGAAAACAGTTATATTCATAATTGTAGTTGTAAGAAGACGCCGAAAACAAATTGAAACTTTTACAAAAACATCAATACATTGGAAACGCAAATACATTCCTCGCAACACGGACAATAATATGGAATATATATAATAGGTTTTAAATAATTCCTAAGAGGTGTCTTCGTAAACGTATAACAAAAGCTCAAATGTAAGAAACGACCAAATAAATATGAAATAATACACAAATTCTAACTTACGAAGCATCCAACTGCCTGGAATCACTCGAAAAATTCAACATGACCTTATTTGAAGATCTGTTTTTGATAAACACCTTTCATTATGAAAAAATCCAGAATTTAAGTTCTGGGAAGATGGCGAAAAAGTTCTATTTTTTTTATTTTCAAAAAATTAGGTATCTCAAGATCCAACAAAGTCAATTCCATCTCATTGTTGGAGCATGATTTAACTTCTTTATTTATTTCTTGTTCGGCCAGGTCTTTGAAGAGCTTGAATACAATTTCATTAATATTCACAGTAAGGTGTTAGAACCATCACTAAATGCTAACACATTTACACCATCACTAATATTGGTGGTCTAAGAGAGGGGTTTACTTTTAAAGAATTTTGATTTTAATAAAATGTTTTTCTGTGTATCAATAAAAATACTGCCAATAATTAAGGTGGACGCAATTTATCTTTAAGATACTTTGATTTGACTGCTAGGAATCACAACATAAATTTCATACCTTTTTGAGGGAGATGAAAAAACGTTAAGCGAAGAGAAAAGCGCTTAAGATATTTTCAATGTATAATTTTTAATTGAATCTACGAATTAGTAGTTCAGTATTCAGTGTAAGTAACTATGTCGTCTATGTAATTAAGTATTATTATTATTATTATTATTATTATTATTATTATTATTATTATTATTATTATTATTATTACTATTATGTGCAGTGGCATTGTGAAACTGAGGGAAACGAATGTGGAAGAAAGACATTACAGCTCGGTGTTTCGCAGTGCGGTGAAGTGAAGTGTGGTGAAGTGGAGTGCTATAAAAGATAGCACGGTGAAATATTCACGTTAATTTGTAAAGTTTGTAGATTTTGTAAAGTTGTTAACTTCTGTAATGTTAAGTTAGTGTATTCTGACACCACGTTTTCCAACTTAATTGCAGAATAATTAGTAAATCTAATCTAAAAATTCTTTACGAATTTGTGAATTCGGTACAAAGGCGTTTGGAGTATCCGCCTAAGGCATTTATTTTGCACAACTTATAATTTCTCTACTGTTGTAGCTGCAGTATTGATCCACATTGGGCATGCACTAGTTGAAGATGGTACTCTTATAGATTTGATTAATAACAATTGAAATTCAATTTTTAAAGTAGATTTTCTAGTACGGAAGGGGTTTAGTTTTATGATTTTTCCGTATGTATTATTTATAGTTGCCAAAATGTGTTGTTTCCATGTTAGTCTTTTAACTGAAAGTACCCCTAAATACTTGACAGGTGCATTATTCATTGTAATGGGGTTATTATAAATATTTATATGTGAGGGAAATTCTAGTCCTTCGAAGTGTAAAAATTCTTAGCTTGACTTTTAATTCGACTTAATTTTATTCTCTATTGATTAGTTCAAATTAAAATTTGTTTAATATAATTTTGTATTCTATTACGAACCATTAACACATTTTCGTGTGAAGTAAATAGCACTGTATGATTTAGCTGTATGAAACGCAGTATTAATTGTCGAGTTTATGTTGATAATTACTTGAAAATATTTAGTTTTCGCACATAATGTTCAACGAGTTGTAATGAGTTTTACAATAAATGACTGAGATGTGACAATTCGGACATAAATTCGGACCTGAACTAATGTATTCACCAATGTTTGTGACGATGGCCATAAATGTAGCATGTCAATCAAATTACTCCTAGAAGTCCGTTCTTCCTAGAAGTTGTTGTTAATTCTAATTGCCGTAAAGGAAGTTAGTTTCGAGTTATTCACTCAAATCACGTGCTCATTCAGAACATTGTATTAATATCATCAGTCTGCCTGTTATGTGAAGATGTCATTATGTGTTCTGATTTTCTATTAAGAGTAGTTGGATTTACTTTTGTTGGATTTATTTTTGTGATTTACTCGACGTCGTTGAAGAACCTAACGGATTGTTAAATCGTAGTCTGTTTTGCAATACTAGTATTTTGTTATGCAATTAATTTTCCAAATTCTGTCATTAAAACAGCTTCACACTGACAGTTATTCATTAAAACACACATATACGTTTGACGTTATTTTGAACATTTTGAAAGCAATAAACGTTTTTGTCATGTCATCTATGCTTCCAATTTACTTTTTGCATGAGGACGCAACACCTTGACTTTCTTTAATTCAAAACCAATTAGTGGTTCTACCGATTTTCTCGTATTAGATTTATATTTCCTTTGGTCTCGGCTAGCTACTCGGACTTGCAAATACTCTTGCCAGCTGCCATCTATCGCCGCCCAAAGTACATTTTTTTTTTTACTTTGAAGAAACCCCGGGGCAACGCTGGATATTTTGCTAGTATGACATAAGCCTCTGATTTTCAGGCAACCCCTTATGCATAGATGTTCTCAGGTCACGTTCTGTCTGAGGCAAGGGGTTTTCATTTATACAGCAAACATCTCTGCAGTAAGAGTTGCCTAAATTCACCGTTAAATTCCATATGTATAATGCTGAATATCACTTCGTTATATGCAATTTACCAGTACGTGTTTATTGGCAAAAGGTGATCATTTTCGACTCCTTCTAGGAATCCTAGTAGTTTGTGATATTTATTCTTATAAATGTTTACACTATTCCCTTGTACACAGCTATTACTAACATTTCTATTGTTTAACACAAATGTGTAATCGAACAGCAATATATGTAAGATTTGTTAATGGTTACCATTAAAAAAGTAAATATTCTTCCGGTTTGAGGAACGTGACTTCATTACGTGGGCCCTTGGGCTCCTCGAATGAGGCCGCTCACTTCCGTGCCGGGTAGTCTTTCATCGCGCGAGCCAATCGAGCGGCGGCGTCGGAGGGCGCTTCCTCCAGCCCTGCGTCCGCGCCGCGCCGCGCCGGGCGCCACCAGGAAGCGACGGCGCGGCGCGGCGCGGCGCTGCGCTGCGCGGCGGCGGCGCACAGGCAGGAGGAACGGCCGCGTGCTTTGTTTGCCGCCGCCTATTAAATGGACATTCGAGCCGCCCCGGGGGCCGCCCTGGCGACGGCGGTGAGCGGCGGCGGGGCCGGCTTCTCTGGCAGAGGAAGGCGTCGGTAACGGTGGCACGAACGGGGAAATTCGAGAGGTGGATTGTACGGAGATAAGAGCGATTGCTTCGATTGCGGATGAGCGGGTGGGAGAGCGCGGATATGCGCGGCCGGCGGGCGGCGGTACATTGCGGAGGCGAAGAGGTGAAAAATAAAGGAAGAGACGAGGACATCCGAGCAGCGGGGCCGGTGAGGTCGATGGGGGCCGTTCCTAGGGGCGCTGTACAGAAGCGGAAGAGGGAAGGTGGTAGCGAGGTGACGAGGCAACGGGGGAGGGGAGCGTCTGCGTGTTGATATTTGATCATTCGTAGGTGAGGTTCTCCGTGAGTGGCTGCCAGATTACCGCCTCCGACGGTTTCTTCCTTCCTAGATGCTTTCAAGGATGAACGGATCACCATAGAATGCGTACATGGCGTCAAAATATCCCTACGTTTCACTTCAAAATAAATACGAGGCTCAGGGATTGTCTGAATTCAGTCCTTAGTAATATTTGCTTGTTTTCACAGTAGTAGAGAGCGATCAAACCTGTAGATTTGGGGATGAATAAATGTGAAGCGATTTAGTGGTGAATGATTGTTTTACAGATACGCATCCTCACTGATCTTCCATGACGAAAACGAGTAGTTCCCTAGTAACGTTTAGGCTATGCATTGGTGAATACGATCGTCCTATTCAAAAGTCAGTGCTTTCGGAAGATACAAGAAAATAAAAAAGATCGAGTTTGGATTCCTACAATTGATCTGTTTTGAGTCTGCAGAATCAAGAGACGATTCGTATAATCATGAATAATTCGAGGAAAGTAAATTATTGAATGAAATATAAAAGATCATTAACACCAAAGAGCCAATAGAATGATTAAAAGTAAAAATGTTTTAAAACTTAAGTGTCTTTATATGTGGGTTTAGGCAGGTATAATTACCTAGAGTACAGTAATTGTTACTTTGGTGAACAATGTGATTACCTGGATTACAGCTTCCAAAATATAGGTTGTCTACGCTAAATTTATTAAATCTAGTAACGAATGCATCAAGACTGAACTAATTAAAAATACTTTATATTAACTTCTTTATGTAAGCATTTCGACTTACGAGACAAAAGTATTTTCTCTCTCGAATTCGGCATTTTCTGGCTGCTGCCGAGTCACTGCGACTCAATGGCCGCTGATTGGCCTATGTCAGGGCCTTTGTTCCGCGTGTTATTTAGATTAGCGCCGCTGAAAGCGACTTCAGAGAGACCGGGCGACGTCCGGCAGCGCGGATTTCGGTGAGGAGGCGGACCGGTCGTCCCCCTCTCTCTCCCCCCCCCTCTCTCTCACCCTCCGTCTTTCTCTCTCTCTCTCTCTCTCTCTCTCTCTCTCTCCCTCCCTCTGTCTTTCTCTCTCTCTCTAAGCTGTCGTTTCCTCCAGGCCCATGTTTTTACCCTGATGAAGTAGTGGGATATTTATTGTGTTCAAAGACACCCTGACTTTGAAAAATATAGATTCGATTGAATAAGGCATTCGAAAGAAATGTCTAAACGTGCTAGAAATGGCTAATATAAATTTTGTTAAATGAGTCAATCACATTAAAATATAGAATGCGCTTATGATATGGATCTTAGTGCTTTTTGAATGGTGAATAACTGAGATAAGTATCCTGATTTTTTTAAATATTTAGGAGATTTAGGAGAAAGGAAGATAGAATTTGGACATGTGCGTGAAGAAGTCTTTAAAGGAATTAAAAAAGTGGGAATTAATATAAAATTATAGGAAATTGTTATTTATGCACCAAGGGCGTTATAAGAGTTCTAACAATCAAGGGACCACAAAAAGCTTGAGAGCTTTTAGCCCGAAGGAGTTTTCTCGTCCTAGATTATTAGTCAGTTAAAGCCCGCAGTACATATAAGATTTTATTCTTTACCTTATTTTTAATGATTAAGATTTACTTGTTTACTAATTAACTAGATGTTAACTTCACTCAGTTTGTCTTTTCATATTCCCTTCCTTGAATACTATCCTTAAGAGAACATGTACCATCATTCGACTGTTTTCAAATTTCCCTCGAAAGGTAAGATATGTAGTATTTATCGAGATCCGTATCGGAGGTAATAACAAGCAATAACGTTTCAGTAAAAACGAAAACTAGTAGTGAAACAACAGCACATACTTTCTCGCTTTATTGGAAACAGCTACTTAATATTGAAATATTGCGTGTTCTGCCTCAGCTATTACTTGAAAACGTCCAAAACAACCAAGAAGCGAGTAAAGCACTGTTTTCAGCGCAGCGTTGTCAAAACTACATGCATTCGCTAGGAAATAATATCCGTTCTCGGCAAAACGCGTATTCCCATCTGTATTCAAATTTCAACTTGTTTGTGAGTTAGTCACAGTACATCAGAGTTCATAAATAACTTGAGTACTAGTAACCTAATTAAAATAGTATTCTACTATTTGTAATACTGAGTTACTTTATTACTGTCTTTTTATATACTGACACCGTAACAAAAAAACCAAGCGTAGGAATATATTTTTTTTTTACTTTTCACTTTCTCGCACTTACTAAAGTAAGTAGAGAAAGTATTGCAATCATCTGCCGGAAAACGGCGAAACGTAATTGTGTGGGAAAACTTTTAATTGTGGTGGTGACAACTTCGCACTTCCACCACCACCATTACCACCACCATCGTAAAAATATTTGAAAACATTATAAATCATTTGTACCTGATAGTTTCACCAGAATTTCCATTTGTACCAAAAAAACTAATGGCGTTTTTATGATTTTTCTAATTTAATTTGCCCTGCTATGCTCGTAAATCAACTGCTCTAATTACTCATAGTTTGGATAGCTCTGTTTATTAATTAAGATCTTGCATGAGTTCGACGTACAGCATACGTCACCTTAACTGCTGCACGTGGATGTGGGACTCTGTACAGAAATTACGATTCCTGGAACTTCTGTGGAATTTGCTATCTACTGAATTGATAACAATTCAATGAAATTAAGCCTTTTCTTTTCAAACAACAAATAAAATTTATTGCAACATTCTAGTAACATGTATCAAGCTCGTTCATAATTCATTATTTTGTAGACTTTGAACATTATTCAACCGTACGGTTTTGATATAGTTCGTAAGCTTACGGAATAGCTTCTCGGTTTACATCATGCCGCCGTCTTCTGTAAAAGGGGATGTCCTGGGTCCTCCTGTGGTGTAATTTATGAGCATACTGTACGTGTATACTTTGAATGTTACTCCACTGTTGCTAATTGTACAGTCCGCTATTCGGAAAATCCAAACATCTGTTCTAATATTATCGCTTTCCGACTTCCCTCAATAGGCTTCGGGTGAAACCTCTATTCGCGGCTACTATTTCCTTAAAATTAATTATTTATATTTCATACTACGGAACTAACCTCATATAAACTCACGAACACGACACGTTTCTCGACTATACAATTATCGACTAGCATCCAGCAGGGTGCCTAAATGTTTATAGTTCATTACTATGCTAAGCGTATTCCTTGGATTTCAACATTCTAGATGAATGCATTACGTTGTATTACACTCGTGTGACATTGTGGTATGACACAATACTTCTCGACATGAGGTTGGAGAGAAACTGTAGAGAGATGATTACGGCTCCGCCAAGATTTCGGATGCATGACAAGGGAAGAAACAAATCAACCAAATTAATAGTTCAAGTCTAACATTTGTTTTACTTTTAAAAGAAAATCATAATTTGGGCAATTTTCAATTATATTCATTTTAGAATGTAAAGTTAATTGGTAAACGTTAATATTAAAACAAATAGAAAAATAATACTATGCATGGTGGGTGCGAGACATGTCATGTCTTTGAATATTTTAAGAAATATTGTTGGAAGGGGAAGAGTCAAACCATCAGCAAAATAATATTAAAATTTGAATTGGTTTAATAATGTATTAAATAATTTTGTGATGAAAGGACACCGTTTGATATGTGAAAAAATTTTATTAAAAGCATACGGAACTTATGTTTTATCTATGAAATTTTAAAACTATGTATTGTTATTTGCCTATGCATTCTAGATCTTTGCAATATTTATTTTTCCGGTTTCGTAATTTTCTAAATTGCTCCAGACTCCATATGGTCGGACAACACATACTCACCTACGTCAATAAAAATTACTAGTGCCCTAACAGTGTTGAAGAAAGTACAAAGCAAATATTATTAATATCTTAAAAAAAAAGATTCGACTTAAATATACATGCGTTTTATTCAACAAATTGTAATTTCTCAAGTTTTCGTGAATCTCTTTTTCTTTAGTCTTTATTGATAAAGATTGGTTGTGGGAAAGCCGCAAAACTCACATATACTTCTAAAATAATATAGAAGAAAAACTACAAAACAATTACATTTATACTGCTCTGTTTTAAATTAATACCTAGTATAAAAATAGGCTTGTTCAAACAATGAAATTCAATGAAGCAACTCTAATTATTTCTCGGTCTGGTGAACAGGTTCCGGAAACGCATAAAAAGCAATTCAAGGAAGAATAAATTAAACAAGATAGTATTTGTTTGTGAGAATAATGCTACCAGAATAACTGAAAGAGGAACTGTGTACGGCAGGCGAGTATTTTGAGATATTTGAATACACGATTATTGATTCTAAAAATAGAAGCATAGTCTACTTCTTTCTCAAATTAGAACTCCTCAATTCGCCTGATTATACTTCTAATTTGTTAGAATAGTGAAAAGATGTTATCCAACATGTTCACTCCAGGAGGTCTTTGAGGTTTGTGAGAAGTGATAATTACAAATTGCGTTTGACACAAACGACTAGTGGAACCAATTGCGTTACGGCAATTTGAGGCGCAAGGAACAAAGGGCCGTCGCGTCCCCAACACCCGGGCGACGAGTGGAACTCTTCCGCGCCTCCGCTTCTCTTCAGCTCTTCTCGCAAAACTCGCCGAAGAAAAGTTTCCAACGTAATTTGATGACGTGGATTTTAGGCCATGTCCCGACCGCTCAGTCTCACGGCACTTCCTGGGTCACGTATATTGAAGTACGCACATACGATAAAATAGTATCCTTCTGTTTTTAGCTACTACCTTGTGATGTAGGAGCTACGTTGCTTTGTACTGATACAACAGCGGCAAAAAATTAAAGTTTTCCTTTATTAAAACGAATGTGTAGGCAATTTTTATAATGTTTTAATTTATTGTTAGTGACGAAGAAGATGGGGGAATTCAAAAAGGAAATGTCCATAGTATTCCACTAGCGTATGATATACGTATACCAAGGATTAGAAAGCTTTAAAATATGATAATTTGTAACTATATTCCAAAGTCAAATCACTACCGAATGCAGTAATGAACATTGAATTTGGCGCTGAGAAAATATCATTTTTTTTCTCACAGTATTAAAAAATAGTTCTTATTTTTCATATTATTTCAATCATAAATTTGTATTACGTTGACGAAAAAAATAATAAAAATCACAAATATTTGCCTGATTTGAAATATTGTGGGACAGGAGATAAGAAACCTTTCAAAAATATAATTTTTATGTTAACAATTATAGTGTCACTATTCATATGTCATTTGGTTTAAGATAACTTTTTATCATATTATCTGGGGGTAACCTTTGATTATCAAATCTGAGAGCGAATGTCGAACTAGCAGTTATTGAAATTTCACCCGAAAGGACTACGTGAGGTTCGAAAATATGAAAAATGTAACTCGAAAATTATTTTCATGCTTTTACATTTACCAATTACATTACCAAGAAATTACCAAGAAATTGAGCGCTTTAATTTACAAAAAATAATTAAGTAGGGCCAATAAGGATTAATATGTCAAGGCAGGTTTTGCAGAAGATAGTAATTCAGCCTTATTAAGGAATCTCTGTTGAAATATTAGACATTAAAATCATTGTGGAAGTGTTATGTAAATACAGATCATATCGCACCTACAGTAACACTCGGTTAATACGTCTCTTTGACAGCGTCCTTCTGGCTGTTTCATATCCTTTTAGGAAAACTTTAGAGGGGCTTGAAATGAACTAATGATACATTTTTTTAAATATCAGGTTTTTCTAGTTTTCTGTGTAGTTAATGTGAATAAATGGAATCACCATAACACAGTGTATATCTCAATTACAAATAAATCAGTCAAGTAGTTAACAGAAATACAAGAATTCCCGTTCATTTTGCATTGTATTCGATAATCAGAGATCTTATGAAATGTTCTTGTTAAAGCCTCTTAATATCTGAGCCTAGGATTGAAAAATAAAATAAAAATTTGTTGCTATGAAAATAATGTATGTGCAAGGAAAAATGTTGTTACTCATCTACTAAAATGATCTCTTTAGACTAATGGTGAAGATAGTGTAATCATGGTAACTCTTGCAGGTATGCAATTTCATGTAAAGTAATTCGTTTGTGGGCTCGTGAAGCAAGACACTGAGGGTCCATTGAGTCGCTTATTGATCTTCAATCCAATGGTTATGAATTCGTGCTGAGTACTCGCAGAAAACGATGTTAACGATACTAAGAACAGGTGGCAATGACCGCGAAATTAGAAAAAAAAAAGATTGAGATGACAAAATTGACTAGGAATTTCTATTTAACTTCTGAGTTGTCGTTTACATATAGCTTGTATATTCCATCCCCGGAATGTATGTACTACTTGAAAAAAGTCCTCGCATGGGTGGACGGAGCGTATGGGAAAACCACGCCGTAGGAGTTGGCGGCCACGCTCTGTTGCTTTGGGTACACACACGTAGAACTGCTGCTGATAAGCAGCGCTGTTCGACCAGCAAGGGCGGACACATAGGACGCCGATTCGACAGTGTCGAGATCTAGCGTTTCATCCTAATACTCCACTTCTACGCGTGATAGCGGAGAGCGGACCATGCTTTTATCGAAATTATTACCAGTAAAAATATAGTAATTTTATGAAAAACAGTAAATACAAATATGCAGTCAGAGAATAGGAGTGTGACTGAATGCATTTTTGGAACATTGTATTCAAAACGAATAGCTAAAAGGATAAAGGCTGATGTTAATTTACGAGAATTATAAAACGGGTATGTGTTTTACAAAAAAATATTATTGATAAATACGTTTTTGATAACCCTCCCAATGTAGCAGTTCAATTGGATTCACATAACCTTGGAAGGCAATGTACTATACGACTATCCAATTCATCAATTATAGGAGATATTTTCTTAAATTCGTGTATAAACATGGCCGGAGCTAGATAATTTTGGGTCGGGGCAATGATAGCCCCCCTAACTCCGAAAAAAATTAAAATGCGAAAGTTGTATCAAGAAACTATATGAGTTATTTTATTTCACCAAATAACAAAAAAATTAGGTTTCAGCTAGAAACAAATTTGTAATTATACTTTAAATAATAGTTTTAAGTAAAGATATTTTATATTATATATATATATATAATATATATATATTATATATATATATATATATATATATATATATATATATATATATATTGAAACACAGAATGTGTTCCCTTACACTAATTAGAATATTAGTGTAAGTAATCAGTATATATTTTGGACTGCGCGGTACGTACGCCAAGCGCGGCGAACAACGACGGGAGCCAGCAACGGTCGCTACCGCCACCGTTGCCACCGCGGCGAGGACAGCGTGAGAATGTCGGTTACGAGCTGGGCAGCGAACGGCGAAGATGTTCAGCCGTTAGGACAGTCAGGCCGAGCCGCCCGTCGATGAAGGACGTGGCCGGCGTGCTCCCGGCCGGGAAATGGTCGTTAGGAGAATTGCGAAGAAGAAAGACGTTAGCGGAGCGGCGAAGAGCTCGCCGCTAATGCATGGATAAAATGAACATGCGAAGTAGTTTATAAAGTAATAGTAACTGTTAAACAGTAGATAGGTGAAGTGAATACCGATAGTATTATGAGAATAAGAGTTCGGTGCCGATAGAACAATCGATTGCACTCGTATTAATTAGTGTGGCGAGAACAATATTGAAACTGTGTTGCGCGGAACTGTGACCAGCACGTGTGGCAGCCGCGGGTTGAGTAATTAAGTTAGCGACGGAAGGTAATTAGAGAAGGGTGTGGCGCCGAGGTGCCAGGAGCTGCATAAGGAAGAATTCGCCAGGTTACCAGCCGGGGCGACCGCCCTGCCATCAGCCGCCGACGGCGCGCAGCTGCTGCCGAGGTCGGCGACCCCTGCCGACACGGGCCGTGCTCCAAGCATCGAAGGTATTTGGTCGGGGCCCCGAAGGTATGATAAATGCATATTACACCTAATCTTGGTACCAAGGGAGAGTGTATAAATATTGCCAGATCATGTATTCCACAAATTCAGCTTGCAAATAAATATTGTTCATGATTGTATTTTCTTTTCTAATTAACTTTCCCAATGTCATACCAACTTACCTCAGGGACCCATTCACGGAAAAGATACCCTCCATTAGGATTTTTTGCAGTGAAATACCCGGCATCACCAGGTACGTCACAGCTGGCGCCCGAACAGTGTATTGCACTGATAGGTACGTCCCAGTGGCGACATTGCCAGGTACGTCACAATATATATATATATATATATATATATATATATATATATATTGTGACGTACCTGGTGGTGCCGGGTATCTTCACTGCAATATAACACTAAGAGAGGGTGTCTTTTACGTGAATGGGTCCTAGGATAAGTCGGTGCAACGTTGGGGAAGTTATTCATACATAGAAATACAATTATGACAAGATTTATTTTAAATCAAAGTTACTATTTACATAATCAGACACCGTTTTTATACTCCGCCTTGGTACCAAGATTAAGAGTAAAATACAACTTTCATACCTTCGGGGCCCCGTTTGAATACCTATGAGGTTCGTCGAGCCGCTCGTGCCGACAGGGTTGTCGACCTCTGCTACTGCTGCGGGCCGTCGGCAGCAGATGGCGTGGTGAACATCCACGGCTGATGCTCCAACAATTCTTCCCCGAACAGGATCTTGATACCTCGGCTGCGCACCTTCCTCGAATCACTGTCCATTAGTGGGTTTAATTACACGACCCCCGCCTACTCCGTATACTGGTCACAGTTCTGTACCGCACGCTTTCAAGAATGTTCCCTCCGCACCAACTAATAAGAGCGACGTCAATTATTTTACCAACACTAATCTTTTACTATACTGATACTTCTAATGTTCTGTTTACATGTCCATTACTTTGCGATTCCTAATCACATAACTATGTCGCGTATTACATGCGTCCATTCACTAGCGGAGAGCCCTCGCTACACGTCCGCACTGGTCGCCGCTCTGCTAACGTCTCTCTTTCGCCGGCCGCACGTCGGCACATCCTTCGGCGGCGGCCGCCTCAATCCAACTAACGAACTTTTTGCACGTGCGCGCTGCCACGCTTGTACCCGCCGTTCTCACGCTCGCCTCCCGGCGGGCACCGGTGGCGGCGGCGACCGTTGCCGGCTGCCCGCTGCTCGCAGCGCCCGGCGCTCGCACCGCGCAGTCCAGAATAGCTATTGAATTCTTACACTAATGATTTAATTAGTGTAATGAAACACATAATCTGGGTTTCATCACCCCCCCCCTTTCTTTTTTTGAATTTTTCCCGCTTCTGGACAAAATTCACACTAGTAACATCGTCACTGCCGATGGTTGCACTCTTTTGCATATTCCTCGACGCCCTATATACACTTATAACTTAGAATCGAATTAACATGTGATTACTTGTATTAAGACTAATATTACACTATTTACACTTCACTATTTTCCATACATGTTGACCAGGTTTCCGATTTGAAGCTTGTGGTGTCCTACTATGTTTTGTTTCTTGTATGACGGTTCATCCCCATTTTGCTGACATTGATTTCCTAAATCACAGTTGTAGGACATAGCTTCCAGCGTGTTGGGCACATCTTGGTAAGTGTCGTCCCATTTCCAGCTACGACCTCTTCTACGTTTGTACCAATGGTTGACTATACCATCATTCTTCCCTCGCCCCTGACTTCGCTCCATTTTGGACCTGCCTACATCTCCTTCATTCCCATGCTTTGGGGCGTCTGCGAAGGTGACTTCGTACCTCTCCAATATCTTCAAACCCCTTCCTAAATCGGTATGATCTGCTCTGCCCAGTAAGCTCTGCACGGTGACAGGATACTGTTGCGTTAACATGCAACTAATTCCTTGATATTTTATAGGAGCAAATAATGTTTTTGGCTCCATAACGCTCTTCGTTCTGTATTCACTACGACTTCCCGTGATGTAGTTGTAATGGCTATTCCTCTGGTCGCTCTTGATGTTTATTTGGGTGTCTTCATTCCGCTTTCGTACAGAAATCTTGTTTTCAAATTCCTTCAAAAATTTCGGAAATATACCAAAATTCTCTGCCCATGTCCTGGCGTTCTCTTCCAAACTTAGGTGTGATAACTGAATCTTGTATCCTTCCAATATGTTGTTTGATGCTAGGTGCCGTTCTTCTGCTCGCATAACTACCTTAGGGTTTTCCGTCCCATCTCCCAGAGATTTCACCGACTTTGGAGGCATAATTGGTGTCACCCCATACTTGACACTTGGCGACATTTTCCCGTCTTCTTCCTGTTTAAACTCTTCTTGTACTCTTTTCTCTTCGCACCTTTGTATATTTTCCACGATTTCTTCTTCTATTATACGCTCCATTTCTTCTGTTTTCATTTCCATTTCTTCTTCCATTATTAACTTCAATTCTTCCGTTTTCACTTTCACTTTATAAACATCCTCCTCGGTCTCGATTTGGACCTCCACCGTTTTGCCCTCCGCTGTCTTGACTTCTTCATGGATGTGGTTTGTCATCCCCTCGTTTCTATCTGTTACCGCTACCCTAGCATCTACTTGATGACATGATTGAAGTTTTAGCACCTCATCTTTCCTATCCAGTTCCTCCGCTTTCCCATACGGTTTTTCGCATATTTCGATGAACTTCCTATTCCGTTCTTCTGTGATTCTTCTCATTTCTTCTGCCGGCTTCTTAATCTGTTCTTCAACCACCTTCCCGTTCTGTTCTTCTATTAGTTTTCTATTCCGTTCCTCCGCCTTCCTATTCTGTTCCTCCTCGGATCTTTTCTGTTTACCTAATTCTTTGCTCTGTTCTTCCGCAAACTTCTCAATCTGCTTCTCCGTTTGCTGCCTCAGCTGTTCTTCTAATGAATCTTCTGCCATTACGCCCGTACACGCTTCGTATTCTTCGTCCATCCCCAAGTCAAATCCTACCGCCTGGCTCCCCAGTTCTACCACCTGCCGTTCTAGATCTATATTTGCTCTGTGATCGACCAGAAAATCCGTCCCTATGATTACCGAATACAATAATTTTTTGACTACCAGGGCCACCATCTCGTATACTTGGTTGCCAATCCTGGCTTGAAACATGATTTGTTTTGTGATGGGGCTTGACTTCTTCTGAGTTGCCCCAACCACATACGCCCTATTCATAGGCAAACACATTACTTCTTTTCCTGTTGCTTTTAACTCCTCATACATTTCTTCTGATACTACTGTAGTCGTGCACCCTGTATCCACTAAAGCTTCTTTAATTATACCTTCACATTCTATCGATATCGTGGGACATTTCCTGATTCTGACCGCTGAGTTCTTACATCTCCGCCACGGTTGGGTATCGTAGGTTACCGGCTGCATAGCGTTTATGGAGACCGCGTTTACGTCATCGATTTCCGCGTCCGCAATGGGGCCACCTATCACCGCGGACTCTATTAGTTTAAATAGTGTCCTTGATCACTACTTGTGCTAGGCTGTGCTAATCGGTCAGGTGCATTCCCGCCCCCGCCTCGCGTCTCCGTACGGTTTGAATTAGATCTGTTCCAGTCCGGTCTCTGGTTCCCCGGCTCTGGTCTCCATCCGTCTCCCCCTCTTCCGAGTTGGTTTCTCTGGTAATCGTTGCTCCTATCATTCCCTTGCCCCTGGTTACGTTCCGATCTAACCATATTAACATTCCCTTCATTTCTGTTCTTTGGTACGCCTGCAAATGTCAAGTCGTACCCTCCTAACACATTCTGGAATCTTTCCAGGTCAGTGTGCTGCACACTACGTAAGAGATTCTGCACTGTGACTGGGAACTGTCTCGTCAGTACACATATTATTTCCTGATCGCTCATCGGTGGGGATAGCGTTTTGTATTCCATGATGCGCCTTGTTGCGTATTCCCGCAAGCTTCCCATGGACTGGTTGTAATGATTATTCATCAGGCTAATTTTAAAATTAATTTGAATTTCCTCATTCCAGTACCGCTCAAAGAATCGATCTTTAAATGCCTTTACTGATTCGGGAAACTTATCAAATGTATCGGCCCATATCCTTGCGTTGCCTTCTAACATTAAATATAACAATTGTATTTTACACCTCTCCGAAGTATTAATAACATCCAGATGTCGTTCTGCCGCCTTCATAAATATGCATGGATTTTCTTTCCCGTCTCCTGAAAATTTTAGTGATCTTGGAGGGGTAAATGGTACCGTCCCGCTTGCTGCAATTGGGGATGCCTTGCATTCTTTTATTTGTTCAATCTCTGTTCGTAGTAACACAACCTTCTCTTCGCATTCCCGCTTATTCTCCTGCATTTCTTCCTTGATTACCGATTGTATCCTTTCAATTTTCTCGTCCTGCTTAGCGGTTTTCACATCTAATTGCTGATATAGCTTATTCTCTAATTCTCCCCCCAAATTGATTACCTGGGATTCTAACTCCTTTTTCTGTTTCCCTAATTCTTCGGCGGTCCATTGCTCGTGACTTTCTACCCGCTCCGTGATTCTGGTCATCTCATTCTTTGTTACCTCAAGTTGTTCTTCAGCGCGTCCTATTCGCCCCCCTATTGCATCTACTTTCCTATTCAGGTCTTCTGCCAGCTTCCTAATCTGTTCCTCTGTGAATAATTTCTGTTCGTCTAATTTCCTACTCTGTTCTTCTGCCAACTTCCTAATCTGCTCCTCTGTAAATAATTTCTGTTCGTCTACTTTCTCATACAGTTCTTCAATCAACTTCTTCTGATCTTCTGCCGCTTTCTTCTGATCTTCTGCCGCTTTCTTCTGATCTTCTGCCGCATTCTTCTGTTCTTCCCGCATCATCATTATTATCTGTAGTATGTCTAAATTGGTATCTTCTCCACCCCCCCGATTCGGATTTCCTGCTACCTGGTTCATCGGCGTTGACGTGATTTCTATTTCTTTATTGAAGCTATCTCCTGACGTGTCGTCTAACCGACTTCCAATACCACTATCCCTACTTTCCGATGACCTACTGTTATCGATTCCTACATCTATTTCCCCTACTTCATCCGCCTTTTCTTCCCGGACCAGCACTACATTTTGCGCCTCCATTCTGTTGCTTTGAGCTGTCCGATCGATTCTCACTGCACTAAAGTACCGCACAAATTCTCCACTTACCTCACCTACCGACGATACCACAGTTAACCTATGAATGCACTATATCCACCACAACCCCTGTATATTCTTCGTGAATGGTTTAATTCACTCCTATTTCAATTGCTACTTAATACCGAACAAGCCTCACTCACCACCATAAACACAATAACACTAATTCAATGGCCATATAAATTTCCACTCACCTACCAATGCATAAACATAATCCTTACAATACATAATATTATTACCATTGAAACACATATACACTGCTAATAGACTCGTTAATACTATTACACAAAAATGCTTTCAGATTATAATAAATCCCTTGTTAATTGAAATTACTTTTCAACGCACTTATTGCTATATTATGTATATAATCATCATTCACATTTGCATGTCATATCTCCTCCCTGAATTTTCCTCAATAATATCATATAGATATTCACAACAAACATTCACACTGCTGGTATATATTTCCCAACCTGGTATCTTTTCTAATAAATTCCCCACACTTTACCATCACCAATAAATAATGCACTACTGCGTGAATGTTCCCAGCAAAAAAAAACAATTTTGTGCATAATTTGTACAACACTATTAACCACCTTTATATTCTCATAAGAATTATTACTACTTCCCCATTTCTTTGATTTCCATGTTATAAAAAAATTGCCAAGCCATTCAAATATTATTAATATGTCTTACAAAATTTGGAATTCTATTACATTATATTATTTGTAACATGTACATGTATAGCCTTCATAACCTCAGTAACAACAATATTAACTATATATTGGATGCTCACAAATAATTGCCTATGTCAGCCCGTAATTAATTATGCAACAACATTTTTGTAATTATCAACATTTCATTATGTTTACTTGACTTATGCATATTTTGCTAACACATGTATTGTTACTTTTTGTTGTCTACAATAATACACTTCACTGCCTGCTTCTCATCTGTACCCTGCACTACTATATATCAATTACATGCACATTATTTTCCAACATTTCACCAACTTCCCTAAGGCCACATTTCTTAACTATACGTTATCCACTTGTTCGGGCGCCAGCTGTGACGTACCTGGTGGTGCCGGGTATCTTCACTGCAATATAACACTAAGAGAGGGTGTCTTTTACGTGAATGGGTCCTAGGATAAGTCGGTGCAACGTTGGGGAAGTTATTCATACATAGAAATACAATTATGACAAGATTTATTTTAAATCAAAGTTACTATTTACATAATCAGACACCGTTTTTATACTCCGCCTTGGTACCAAGATTAAGAGTAAAATACAACTTTCATACCTTCGGGGCCCCGTTTGAATACCTATGAGGTTCGTCGAGCCGCTCGTGCCGACAGGGTTGTCGACCTCTGCTACTGCTGCGGGCCGTCGGCAGCAGATGGCGTGGTGAACATCCACGGCTGATGCTCCAACAATTCTTCCCCGAACAGGATCTTGATACCTCGGCTGCGCACCTTCCTCGAATCACTGTCCATTAGTGGGTTTAATTACACGACCCCCGCCTACTCCGTATACTGGTCACAGTTCTGTACCGCACGCTTTCAAGAATGTTCCCTCCGCACCAACTAATAAGAGCGACGTCAATTATTTTACCAACACTAATCTTTTACTATACTGATACTTCTAATGTTCTGTTTACATGTCCATTACTTTGCGATTCCTAATCACATAACTATGTCGCGTATTACATGCGTCCATTCACTAGCGGAGAGCCCTCGCTACACGTCCGCACTGGTCGCCGCTCTGCTAACGTCTCTCTTTCGCCGGCCGCACGTCGGCACATCCTTCGGCGGCGGCCGCCTCAATCCAACTAACGAACTTTTTGCACGTGCGCGCTGCCACGCTTGTACCCGCCGTTCTCACGCTCGCCTCCCGGCGGGCACCGGTGGCGGCGGCGACCGTTGCCGGCTGCCCGCTGCTCGCAGCGCCCGGCGCTCGCACCGCGCAGTCCAGAATAGCTATTGAATTCTTACACTAATGATTTAATTAGTGTAATGAAACACATAATCTGGGTTTCAATATATATATATATATATATATATATATATATATATATATATATATATATAATATTTTTAAGTTTAGAGATGAAATTATACAATTTTCATGGTGAGCTTAAAATGCTAAAATGTTTCGTTGTGTTTAGTTAGTATTTAATAAAATCACTTCTTAAACACATGAAATAATAAATATGAATTTCTATAGAACCTATTTTAATGATAGCGTGATTTGATTCATTTCGAAGTCCTCAATCATTTCGCAGACGTGGGTCGTAAGTAATGACAATAATTAACTATTTATGATCAAAAATATATCCAATTTGAATCTTGTGAACACACACTCCAAAGCCACACCTCGACTGAGAACCATGGAGTGCAGCCAGTGCGCCGAAACTCCCAGGAGTTCCGGTATCTGGCGGGCGTTGACGCCTAAACGCCGCTAACTTTCGACGAGCGTTCTTCGTGTCCGCAATCCAGCTGCTGAGTGACGTTTTTCGCCGCCGGACCCTCCGGCGTCCTACGTGTGTGTACCCTTGCCTTGGTGCCCCGCGTGAGGAACTCATCCCCGCTTTGCACGAGGCGACGGGGTGGCGTGGAGGCGGTGCGAGTGCGGCGTGCGTGCGGCGCGGGGTGTGGCGAGGTCGCGGGTGGGAGCGCAGAGGCGGAGGGGGAAGGCGCACGGGGTCAGGTGGCGCCCGCCCGCCCGCCCGCCCGCCCGCGCGCTCTGACGTCACAGGGCTGGCCGGACGCAGGCAGGCGACAGCTGCTCGGCCGCGCTCATAAATCTCACTCAGCGCAAATCAGCCCGCGGCCTCGATGAAGAAGTCCTTCGCGGGATGCAAGTCCGTCGACGCGTTTCGTCGGGCCCGCGTGTTTGTTTCGTTGAGTAGCTGCTGCCTCTATTTGCATGCCAGCCACGAAGTTCACGGCACGCCGCCGCTACCACCGTAGCGCCGCCTCTGCCCTGCCGTCCCTACTTCCCGGACCACTTGACGACTCGTTTGTCAACGTCGACTTTCTTCCCTTTCTAGAACAGATGAGAGATGGCGTATACAATTGTCTCGGGTCTCGTTTTTCGTTGTTTACTTTCACGCTAAACGTAGTGAATGCTCTGAAGCGAAATGAAGAACTGCGGGATGTAAACTCCACTGCGAAGGGCGGCGATGCGTTTATTACCCTCGTCTTCTCTTTCATATATATATTTCAAGCAAGTAAATCAAGGTGCTGAGAAGACGTTATTTTCGTTAGTCTGTATTAAATTACAACTTGGGCTTTTCACAACAGATTTAATTATTTTGAAAGAATGGTACGTAAATAACAAAAATCGATTGCTTGCAATTTTTGAAAGCCTTGTTTTGACGTAGTCTGAAGACAACGCATTCTGTGAAAGAAGTTTGTTTTATTCCTAGCTTTTTCTATGATTTTATTCAAAGAAATCTTCGTTTCGTTATTTTTTGTTAATATGCTATCATTATGAAACAACCTCTTACTTAAATGGCCTTATATTAATGAATATGCAACTAGAATTCATTCCGTCTTATTATTGCAAGGTTGGTTGAAATAAATTTCCATAATTACTTCCGAACAAATAATAAGTATTATAAAGTTATTTTGAGTATTATAAAGTATTATGAAGTTTTAGTGTTTAAGCGGCATAAGCAGGGGTTCCCAACGGGGTTGATGAATTTTTGAAAGTGATCAATGATGATCAAGGGATCGAAAGCTGAGCGATTGATAGGTCTAATCAAGATCCTAATAATTACAAAAGAATATTAATGAACGTGATAATTAAGTTTTCCTAATATAACGTATAATAAATTACAAATTTTCTCTCATTCTTTCACTTCCGTCTTTAACCCATAGAATCAGGGGCGCAGCTACGCTGGTGCAACCGATGCACCGCACTGGTCCTCCGAAGAAAGGGGCTCTTAATAAGGACCCTTGCAGACGGCTATCGATAAACAATTAAAGAAACCGCTCTCCATGCTTACATTCTCCATTGCACATCCATACACTTATACTAGTTAGTGCGACAGTCCATTCGAATGAACATTAATAAACTGGACAAAACAGGAATTGACGTACTTTAGTAAAGGAACAAACTGTCGAAGGTGCAATGGTGGAGATGTACAGTATTGCTTATGTTAGCTGACCTGTGAGAAAGAAATGAGTAAACTGGGGACATTTAAGAAATAAATAGTCGCTCGAACTTTGTTGCTTTGTTATATGTTAGTTTGGAATAACGAAAAACTTTTATTCAATGAATGTTCGTGTATTTGGTTAAGACAATTTAATATTGAAGACTTTGAAGACTTCAATATTGAATTTGAAGACTTAACTGTCAACATATCAAATTGTTATTTTATTTATTTCACGTCGTGTTTACAAACACGAATAGATCTGAGTTGTCCGATGTGGGATGAAATATGTAAACGTTATAAATAAATATTAATCTAAACTCTCAGGTTTATGATCCATAACGTTAGATATAATTCTTTAATTTTATTTATAGGAGGTAGGGGCCCCATTTTGATTTTCTGTACTAGGGCATCCGAGAACATGCCTATACAACTGCGTAGGATGTTAAGGAGACTCAACAAATAACCATCTATTGACAACGATACTCAATCACAAAGCAATATTAATATGCACAGGAGAAACGTTATTACCAGTTAAAAAAACTCAACCTTTTTTAACCATTGAATAACAATGAATATTATAAACTGAGCTGTTCAGAAGATATGCTTAAATTATTGAACATTTATATCACTACAAAAATGTTGGGGTGCGAAATTGTTATTTTTAAGACATTAATGTGCAATTCTTTGTGTAATTATTGTGTACACTATACGTTATAGGTAATATTGTAAGGGAGCAATGGAGCAAACAATTCTTTTAAAAGGGGTCGATGAAATAAAATGTTGGGGATCCCTGGGCGTAAGGAACATACTATTAACCAAAAGCTGCCGTTTTAGGATTAGGTCTATCGTTGCACATCATAAAGGAAATGTGTACTTATTCTAAAAACATTAATGTTATATAATAATAATAATAATAATATGCCTTTATTAATATGGCGAGGCTCGGGCCATCAGGCCCGCTCTCCCGCCTGACCACATGTCACAAGTATACAGAGTAATGTATTAAATAGTAAAATTACTAAAAAGTAATGTTATCTAAAAATTTAAAAGTAATATAATCTACAAGTTGTAAGTAGTTAGTGGAAAGCAAACGTCATTTAAAGCAACTTATAAATAGACAACATCATAGGTTAAATGGATAAAATGTTACAATAATAATTTTGAAATAATTTTAAAATCAAGTCTGAGATTGAAAATACAATTTGAATTAAATAAGATTATGTGCTTTAAATATCTGCGCGCTACGCGACAGCCTGGTATTCACCCCGAGCGACTGTGATCTATTAATACAGAAAGTCACCATCACACGTCGCTCGATCCTGGAGGAAAACCCGCTAGTCGGGGAAAACCCACCAGGCAGACTGTGTCCTAATACAATGGAAACTAAGCTAACATGAAGTAACGGGTCTTTGGGATGGTATCCTCAGCTGCGGTCCATGCTGCAAAGGGTGGTTTTCTTGTTTAAAACCGCCTCTGCTCCTACGAATGAAAGTACAGTTCCGGCAGTATCAAACAGGTCGCAAGAAAGTAACATTTACAAAAGAAACATTAATGTTATTTCTAAAACATATTAATCTTAACAATCCTAAGAAATAGCTTTTATTTGACCCGTAATCTACAGTGATTTAAATAGCAAAATGGTGTATTTTACTTTGTAAAAAAGTCATGCAGGTGCTTCTTAAAAGATGTTAATGAAGAGGAGTTTTTAATATTGGGAGGCAATTTATTCCATTCGCGGGCTACAGTAATTGCGAACGATTTATTGTAGTAGCTGGTTTTGCTTTTTGGAATGCAGAGTAACTGGGATTTTTGAAATCTAGATGATTTAAGGTGTACAAAATAATTTGTTAAGTATGTCGGGGAACCCATTTTTAGCATCTTAAATAAAAGACAAAGGCTGTGATACAAGCGCCTATCCTTTAGTGTTAATATTTTGTGCTGTTTATAAACTCCAGAGATGTGATCGTATTTTTTTATGTTATAAATGAAACGAATACAGGAATTTTGAGCCCTCTGTAGAGTTTGAGCGAGTGAATCTTTTAAATTGTTATACACAATATCCCCGTAGTCGAAATGAGGACACAGCAGGGTTTTTACCAACATTTCCTTCGTATTAGTAGGGAGACATTTATCGATATATCTAAGGGATTGCAAAGAAGCATAAACTTTCCGACAGACATTTCGCATCTGATATTCCCAACTTAAATGATCATCAAGAATTAAGCCCAAGTTTTTGACTTGTGTATGACGAGGTACTACAACATTGTCTATAAGCACATCAGGAACATATGAACCTTCAAGTTTCTTATGCATTTGAGAAGAGCCAATTATGATGGTTTGTGATTTTGTAGGATTTAAATTGAGTCCGTTTCTCATTGACCATTTGACTACAGATGAGAGTTCATTATTTAATTTATTTATTAGCATTTCTACCTGTGATGGTTTCCCGGAGATATAAATTTGCAGGTCATCCGCGTACATATGATGACTACATTCCGTAAGTTCGTTTGATAGGTCATTCATGTAAATTGAGAAGAACAGTGGACCTAACACGGATCCCTGAGGTACTCCTCGTTGGAGAGGTTTTGGATTGGAGTGCAGATCGTCAACTACTACAATTTGTTGCCTATTGTAGAGATAGCTTGCAATCCAAGAGATGGTGGAATCAGAAAAACTTAGATTTTTGCACTTCGCTATTAGGATGTCGTAATCTACAGAGTCGAATGCTTTACTAAAATCTAAAAGAGTTAATACAGTTACGAGGCCATCATCTAGCGCTTTTCGTATGTCTTCAGTTACTTTCAATAAAGCGGTTTGTGTGCTTCTACCTTCTCTAAAGCCGGATTGAAAGTTATCGAGCAGATCTGAGTCGGATACGTGTTTTACAATCTGTTTTCGAACAATTTTTTCCAGAACTTTAGACACTGTCGGCAATATGCTAATTGGGCGATAATTGCAAGACGCCGAGGTCAGTTCAGATTTTGGCAGGGGGCGAACATGTGCAAGCTTCCACGCTTGAGGAAAGGTTCCCGTTGTTAATGAGAAATTAATTAAATGCGTGAGTGCCGGAAGGGCAAATGGTAAAACAAATTTCAATTGTTTGGCTGTGATACCATCGGAGCCATTTGCATTTGATTTTAGTGAAAGAACAATTTTACTAACTTCTTGATGATCAACGTTATGGAAATAAAATTTATCCCTGATAGCAGGTGAGTTGCTCGAAAGTCTCTGTAATGTATTACGCTTGACAGAAGGTGGTATTGGTTTTGAAACATTTACAAAGTAGTCATTAATATCATTCAAGGGCATATCGATAGAAATTTCAGAAGAATTTGCTTTCGTGATTCCGAGGTCTCTCAGTTTGTTCCAAACGTCTTTTGTGTTTGTATTTACTTTAAAGACATCATGATAATATCGAATTTTTGCGTTTCTAATTTTTTGTTTTACGGAATTTCGTAACTTTTTGTACTCTCTTTCATTTTCAGAGGTTTTATTACACTTGAAGCGATGGTAAGCTGAGTCGCGTTCCTGCATGAATTGCTTTAATGTATTTGTAAGCCATGGGGCCGCGGGACGTGTCACACGTCGCGTTTTCCATGGTGCATGTTTATCGAAAAGGTTAGAAATAATTTCGTTGAAGACTTCTACTTTACTATTAAGAGATGTTTGACTATAAACGTCATGCCAAGGAGCTTTGGCACTGTCGTCGAACATAGCCTCGGAATTAATATTTTTGTAGTCACGGTAGCGGATAATTTTTTGCTTATATTTAGGACATTTTATAGAGTACACCATAAATAGCAAATCATGCTTTGATACTCCCGAAATAGATATCTGACCGTACATTAATACTTTCGAAGTGTCTGACACAATCGCGTGATCTATCCATGTTTCAGCTCCTAATGCTAAGTGAGTCGGGCCAAATTCTAATATTTGTAAATTGTATGAATTAAAAGTATCAATAAACTTTTCGGCCGAGTTTGTGAGCGGTACCTTCAGATCGCAATTGAAATCACCCATGATTATGATATCCTGATATTTACTTGCGAACTGCGAAAGGGGAATCTCTAATTCGGATAAAACTCCCGTTTTCGGGGGCCAGTAAACAACAGCAACAAGTAAATGTTTCATTCCAATTTGGATTTCTGCAAACATGTATTCCATGCCAGGTAAAGAAGATGTGGAGTGAGCGACTACTTTAACCTTAATGTCATTGCGAACAAACAATGCGACCCCTCCACCCATCTTTTCTTTTAAATTGCTTTTAATTATCGACCTATCATTCCGAAGGAGTTTATAATTAGATACCGATACGAGTCCTGATTTTATTGTAGATTTTAGCCATGTTTCGCTTATTAATAACAGGTCTGGTTTCGTTTCAGTTATAATATTTGAAATTTCGGAGTAATGCTGCTTAAGTGATTGGGCATTTACGTGGAAAACAGACAAGCCACGAGGGAACTTAGACAAAGAAATTTGTAAATCCTGGAGGGTTGCGGGGCTACTTCGAGCAGGTATGGGACTTTCCACGGGGCTGGGGTGAGCCAGTATCCTCTCCACTTCCGGATTAGCACTAAACACAGGTACAGAATTCCTGGAACGCGTGGACTGAGGAAAAGACGGTGTTAAGCTTCGTTGCCACATTTATGAAGATATCCGCGGTGGAAAAAAAATCAAAAGCAATAAGCAGAAAGGAATTGGAGTTAAATAAGTTGCTTACCTTAGTTCACTTACCTTAGTGGTTTTTACGTTTTCTAATTATTTTGTTAAGGTAGTATTTTCTTCTGTTGAACTCCGTTTGAAGATTCGATGATACGGTATGATCAGGATGTTTATGCTTAATATGATAGTATATTAGTGTTGTTGAATCGTGGACAAACATTTACAGCAACATCATAAAAATAAAGATTGTGTAAACTTCATATACTCATAAATCTAAATATTTGAACTCCAATCCTTTTAAATGTGTGAGAAAATGGGAACATTTTAAGGGATTTTAGACTACATATTTTGTATCATTTAGATCGTGTGTGACTTCTTACAATATTTAATATTTACTTCATTTTGTGAGAGCCTCTATGGCATATAGTGCGGTCCTTCGTGGAATCATCACAACCTCAGCTTATCGCGCCTGCGTGCAGCAACTCGCAGGACACTGCGATACTGCGGGTTCCATGCTTAAGACTTGAAGCCAAGTGAAGAAAAAATAATTGCTAGTACACGTTTTAACAAAAACAAATACTGCCAAGACTTATTGAAAACAAAAGTGATTTTTTTACTTGTACGAAGTAAATTCTGGAAAATTGAAAAATTTGTCGTTTCTGAGCAAAAAAAACTTTTTTTTTTTGCCTCCTTGTGGTTTTGACACGTTCCGGACAGCATCAAAAAGGATACGTCGCCGAGAATCTGACTTTCTGAATGAGAACTGAAATAATAAAAACAGTTTACTGGTATTTTAAAGGATTCTCATTTGCTTTTAACAAATTACAGTTACCGAACATAAAAGTTGAAAAGGATAAATTTTTGACTCGTCCTATTGCGCAAAATGAATCAATCCACGGCAAGAATATTTCGTATATAACATATACTACCCATATCAGCTAATGTACACGAAAAACTGTTATCACACCTTTCTTTTTTCTATTCGTACGTATCCGGAGTAATATACGTAGTATAGGGAAAGTTATGTAATGCTGCAGAAAATCGATTTCGAGATTTTAACGGAAATATACGTTGTGGGGTCCCTTATACCAAAAAAGTGTTCATTTTAAACGTCCATCTGTCCGCCCGTCAGTCCGTCCGTCTGTCCGTCCGTCTGTCCGTCCGTCTGTCCGTCCGTCTGTCCGTCCGTCTGTCCGTCCGTCTGTCCGTCCGTCTGTCCGTCCGTCTGTCCGTCCGTCTGTCCGTCTGTCCGTCTGCCCGTCCGTCCGTCCATCCGTCCGTCTGTCCAACTGAGAACACTACTAGCGCCTAAACCACGAGTAGGATTTTTTCCAAATTGAAGAAACCCCTGCCCATCTGGTTCGAATCGAAACTTTGAGATTTTGAACAACTTTCTTCAAAATTTGGGCGTACATTACATCAAGCCCTCCGAACATTTTCAAAATTTTCTCAAAAACGGCTCCAAATGTTTATTTAAATTCCTTGTAAGAATAGTGTAATACACTTAAAAACGTGGCATACGTCCGATTTTTACGGTTAACTCTAAATTTTCGAAAATTTCAAAATAATTATTTTTTTCGTTTTCTCCCTACAACTGCAAAATTGAAGATAGAGATTTTCTCTTGAAATACAATTTATTCTCCATAGTGCGTTCTTTCATTAAGGACATGTATATTTTTTTTTGCAAATTTTACTCGTTTTCTCGCAACATTGCGTGCAATTTGTGCAATTGTAAAAAATTACAAAAATTAGATTTTCTCAAAAACACCTCCAATTTTTTTCCTTAAACTTCCGATACAGATAGTGCTAAATGTGCTCTATAAGATGACATCAACGCCATATTGCTCTGTTCTTTTGTTGTTGTTTTTTCAAAAATTACAAAAATGTAATTTTTTACTTGGCTCTAATGGTGTTAATATTTAAATTAACGGCAATTTGTTCACATTATTGTATTTATAAGTTGTTTAAATAATGTCATATAAAGGTTCTCGAAAACTCAACTGTTTTCTGTAAAAAATAGCTCAAAATTCCGCATTTTCAGAAACACTTAAACGCAATTTCTCTAAAACGACTCTAAATCGTTTTTCAAACATTTCGAACGGATAGTGCTCACTCTTTAATATGACGTAAAGTTCATTTCAGTGTTTTTTTAATTACACAAATGTAAATTGTTTTAACGATCTCTCATGCAGTTGATATGCACATTTCGAGCAATATGTGGCAAGTTTAAGAAGCTAGCCGAGACCAAAGAAAATAGAAATCTAATAGGGAAAGTCTGTGCCATTTGTAGCACCACTAGTTTTGTTCTCCAACATCATTTTCTTGGGAGGGAAGCTTATCCTCAGGTGTGCCTATGCAGTCATTTTCTTCAAAACACCTCTAGTGTTCTTGCATACTGTTTCCGGTAAACCGCAATATTCTTGCAATTCCTAACTCATAAATCTCAGTAAAATCTCCATTCTTTCTTTCAACATTAGAGCACCTACCATCATTTCAATTGCAATGCCAAGAAATGTTCAGCCTAAGACTCAAAATTTAACTCATTAAAGCTAAACAAAGAATGATTATTATAATCTTAATTCTTTCTGTACGTATGATACTGTTTTGCAACTCTAATTTGCACGTATGCAGCTATCTTCTCAATGTAATTGATATTTTCAGCTCGGGCAAATATACGCTAGAAAAATTTCAACCATTTGTGTAAATGAATAAGATTGATTTTATCCACGCCATTTCATACAATTGATGGAAAATTATGTATTTTCTAAGGTCACTCTCTTTTGTTTTGTACCATTTTATCTGATATATTCAAGTATCTACTATATTTTTTACTTTCTCACCCTTCGTAAGAAGAGAAAGTATTATTCACCGGAAAGCGACAAATTTTCAAAAGATTTCTTTTGCTGGGCGCTGGTAACGATAAAGGGATTAAATATTGTTCCTATGTATAGTAAATTACTTCACGTTGTGTAGTCACAATCCATGTATTGTGGGTCCGTGATCCAGAAAAATCAGCTCACAGCCAACCGGTCTGTGGTCCATCTGTCAGTGGTCAAAGGTAGCGTCAAAATTATTCAGAAATTTTCTACGAAATTGATATTCCTCCATCAACTTAAAGGAACTTGTAGTCTTCTGAGTTTGAAACGTATATTTTGATTTTGAGAATTATTGTATATAAAGCACCAACGTTTTCAAAATTTTCTCAAAAACGTTTTCAAATGTTTTGAGTAAAATTTGTCCTTGGATAGCGTAAAGAACACTTAAGAGATCGATGAATATCTCATGCTCGTTGAAATACCTGATCTTTCGAAAATTACAGAAGTTCAATTTGTTTTCGGGTCTTCCTATAACCACCATATTAGAGTTAGAGGTTTGTTTCCTTTGCGGAATCTATTCTCAAAAGACAGATCTGGAAATAAGCTCAGGTTCCATTTTTCGAAAATACGAATTGATTACGCGTAATTTTAGGTAAAACATAGACAACTTTTTTAAAATTGTTTTTAAAAACAGTTCCAATTTTTTAACATTTTCTCTTCGCAAGAACGGTAAAAAATTGGAGCTAGCCTCATTTCCGACGAACTCTGTAGTTTGCAAAATTGCAAAAGTATAATGTTTAAGATACAGGTTTTTCGTCAATAAAACTTTTTCTACAACGTCAGCTCTTTGAAAAATCTCAAGTATACATTTAAAAAATGTTTTCGCGTTATTCCTGCTTGAAATTAATGCAATTTATGAAAAATCATATTTTCTCAACACGCAAAAAAAAAACACTCCAAGGTATTTTCCATATATAAATCAAGGAACGCCAAAAATAAGTGCAGGTCTTATTTCCGTTGAACTCTCTGAATTATCGAAAGTTACAAATATAGAAATAATGTGAGAAAATATGTATTATAAACTCTCTAGTCTAGCAAAATCTCTTTATGCACTGCCCTATGTCTCGCTGAAATCAATTCAATTTGCTGAAGTTCTTCCTCTTGTCCCAAATACTCCTTCCCCTTTCCGTAATTAATTGCATTGCATCGGAGCAAACTTTCAGGTAAAGTATTTTTTACATCTTAAATTCATATTTGCATTGTGCATTTTTAATTGGGAAAATGTGCTGTTAAAATTAGAAAATAATTATGCGATTGTTGAAAGACCGCATTCGCATCCAATTTGCATCCTACTCCTGATAAAATATAGTTCACTATTGTTCTATACATTTCCTCTTGTTGGGAGTGGCAAGTTCCGCCGTGCTTGTGTTCGAGTGTGAATTGAGTGTAAGCGGAGTTGCGAGCGGGCGCTCGGAATGGGTGAAGGGCTCATCGATCGCGCGCAAAGGTGGCCGGAATCGCAATCTGGAGGGATCAGGTGATATGAAAGTTCCGCTTCCTGTCTTTTCTCGGGAAAGCAAACGTCGGGGGCGTGGCAGGGGAGTAGAGAAGGGGGAAGGAAGCCACGGTTGGCGACGTCACCGTGAGGGCGTGAAAGTTAGTCGATTTCGATTTCTTTAGCACTCCAAACTCTTCCTATTTCGAAAACATTTTTTGAGATTTCTCTCAAAAGGCTAGTAATATTTTAAAGTAAAATTGCTCTTACTTCAATCTATTCATTAGAAAGAAAACAGAAATAATTTAACTTGCATTTACTTTCTTTCCACTTCCTGAAGGTTCGATCATATTTTCACGGGAAAATGTGATCAAGTGTATTCAAATTTTTAAGTTATCGACTAAAGAAAAATACACACAATTTAAAGTAGCTACGAAATTAGTTTTGAATGTAAAATAACTGTACACAAGTATAAGAATGCACAATTTAAAACCAATAATTCTATCCAAGTGTAATTGAAGTAATTTTAACGACTATAAATCAAATAATCAATTTTTAATAACACTAAGTGTACTTAGGACTCAAGGCGTTATAAAATGCGACTCTTCCGAATAGCGATGACGGTTTGAATGTTAATAAATAAATGTTTATTTTGAGTACAAGCAATCCTTAGCGTAGAGGCACGCATTAAGGCTAACTTTGTGCAGCTAGTTTCACGCTGAATCACCGCAAGTAGAATTTGTGCTGAACTAATATTGTTGATAGGTTTACGAGTACTCGTGGAATGTTAAGTCTCATTCTACCATTGCTCAATCACCATTTAATCTTCTTTCTTGTAAACAATATTCGTGATTGAAGCTTGAAATAAGATAGATTAATCGGGAATACATTTTCTCAACGCACGACAATCGTCATAATGACGATCTTAATTAACAGAATGCCGTAAGATCTCGAGATTTCTGTAAATATGTCATTTAAAAATGTTTGCGCAAAGTTTGTTTCAACTGGTAATTTTACGAAAATGAATTGTATCTTGCCGTATTCAGTATTGTATATAGTGTAATGTATTTAATAATACATTAATATAATTATAGTATTAATTGTTGTATATTTTGAGAAACAAAACGTTTTGGAAAGAACGTTGAAGCTTCATAAAACACCAACGTCACAAACATTGGAGATGTATCTTCGGGTCAATGGTATCAAAAATCGGTGTCGGAGCTGTACTCCGTTGTTCATCTGAAATTCTTACGTATGTATGATAATCTGTATTACCAATAATTTTCTAGACCAAATTATTACATTTGAACTAAATTAATTGTTTTTAAGTCCATTTGAAGGCTTTCTTACAAGAACAAAATTGTCCAATTTGAAGATTTTTCAGGAGGCACCAAAAACTTCATTGCATAGACAGGCATAGTAATGGATTAATAATTTTCCTTCACCTTATTTCCTTCAATGTCATTTGGCAAAAGGAAATTTTGCAGCAGATAGCGACAGTAGTAGAAAATTACTTTGTGAAATATCTCAAAATATAGATTTTTTACTTATTTGGTATTTGTAAGAAACTCTTTATTTGATTCGTATATTTAGTTCCTCTGGCTTAATATTGAAATGTGAACATTTTTAGGTCATTTGATGAACAGTTTTGAGGCATGTTCCTCGCCATTTTGTTCATTCGTAAATTGGGCGATAGCTTCTAGCCATCCTGTTGGAGTAAGGACGGTTACGATGTCTCCAGCGTACTTTTTGAAGGTGCATTTCTTTCATTACCAGAGAAATAATTCTAGATACATATCCCAGAGAGGCGACGAAAGACGTTTACAGCATTTATAGGTGATTTCTCAGAACGGCGAACGGACATTGAAGACCTAAAATGCATACAAATTGTCTTCTAAACGAAGCATTTTGTCTGTAAGGTAGACAGAGTAAATTATTTCTCTATAAATTAAGTTTATTGATAAGAATATATGTCTTCATAAAAATAATTGATATGAACCTACTTCTCTTGTGCATATCACATCACAATAAACTTGTAAAGTAATACGTTATCGATTATGTCATGGCACCAAAATATCTCAATAAAGTGTATTTTGTGTTTGCATCTTTGCTTGTGACTTAAAAAGATACCTTTATTTTTGTTCTAGAAATGAGTTTTTAGTAGGTTATTGTCATGCAAAATACTAATATAATTAAAAATATGATAAATTATTTAACAGCTTTTTTTGCGAGGATTTTTGAAACGTACGAGGTGGGGCAGTGTTTTGGGGACGACTTTCACATTGAAAAACAGATTATATGAGTGACGGTTTAATGATTAATTATAACATAAAATCTACAAAGTCTCACATCCACATTTCATGCACAAAGGTTTCACTAAATTGATGAAACTATTGATGGCACTTTTCAGACTTCGTTCTGAATTTTATACTTCCATTAATATTCATTGAATCAGTATTGAACGGTCATGTCAGAATTCGTTCACTGGGATTTAAAACCCATAAAGTTAATAGAAACAGGTAACTAGTCGACAAACATATTATAAATAACGCTGTGAATAAATTGACCACTGCTGTACGTTCCTTTGAAGAAAATAACCGAAGGGGGGAGCGAGGGGAGCGGTGGGATCCTGGGATCCGGAGGGCAAGCGGAAGGAGTCGTCCAAGAACCAAGTCTGTCATTTCAGCAGCGACGCGCAAGGACGTGCGGCTTTTATTAGCTAGCGCTCTTCGGCGGCGGTACAGCAGTGCGTGAAAGAGAGAGAGCAGGAGACGAAGAGAGAACGAGAGAGGAGGAGCGGCTGGCTGCTCGGCGGCGGTGGGCGGTGAGGGCGAGGGCGAGGGCGAGGGGCGGCGCGCGACTAGCGGCGGCCCCAGCGCAGCGGCTGGCCCAGCGGCCGCATGATGCCGCGCGTCTCCGCAGACACGAAGTCGAGCTCCGGCGACGCGGGCCCCACGCCCACGCCGGCGGGCGGCGGCAGCGGCGGCGCGCGCGCCGAGAAGCGGCTCACCAGCTGGCGCAGGCCGCCGCTGAAGGGCTTCCAGCGCGACAGCACCGACAGCGCGCGCTTCGCCCCCGGGGACAGCAGCTCTGCAACAGCACAACCCTCTGCACCAGTCGCTGCACACTCTCCGCGGCTACAAGTGTGCCGCGAGAAATTGACACAAAATATATAGCATGTTCTCATTGCCAATAGGTTTTTTTAACAATTTAAAATGCTTGTCCTTTTTACGTAGAAATAAAAATAACAATTATGTAACAAATTATATTTATATCCATCTAAATTTCCAATATTAAAAAAATCAAAATTTCCTCAAAAATGACTCCAAATTCTTTTGATTAAGATCTTTCCTCGGATAGCGTAAAGGACACTTAAGAGAATGGTGCAGGTCTCATGTTCGTTCAAATCTCAATTTGTTTTGAAAATTGCGAAAGTGCAATTTTTTTGGGCGTCCTCCTATAACTATAATATTGAAGATAGAGATTTTTTTCTTGATAAAATCTGTTCCTTAAGGAGAGATATTGAAATAAGGTCAAGTTAAATGTTTCGAAAATATGAGTAGTTTTCGTTGCTGCAAAATGTTTTCCTTTTTAATTTTGTTTATCAAAAAAGGCAGGATTTTTTCTTTAAATTTTCTCATCAGATGTATTAAGAGTCAGCCAAAAATATGGCGGTAGTCTCATTTTTGGCTATCTCTCCGTTTTTTTGAAAATTGCTAAAAGTTAGAATTCAAAGCTACGAATTATAAATCCTTTACAACGAGTAAAAATAATTAATATTTGTAATATCTCAATCATATTATTTTCCTCCTGCAGAGTAAAATTACGAATGTAATTTTACAGTGTAAAGAGTTATGCATTGCTTCCACAGAAAACACGTTCTGTATTACTCGCGCAACTTTTCTTGAACGAAGACCTCGCTTCCCCTTCTCTGGCACATTAAACAGTTGAAGGCAAAAGCTCGCAGCGAGCAATGACGACAATATTCCAAACACATCTTCACTGGCGCAAAATAGAAACTATTTTCTTTTGAAGCGAAAACTGCCATCCGCTATTTTCCCCAAAAAATCTAAAGAAATGACCGAAGCAGGTAAAGATCTATCACAGGAGATACCTTGAACTCCTGAGAAAGTTAGAACGCAAATTATTGAGAACGTTGCGAAATCAAGACCGATTCCCCAGAGATGGCATTGCTTCATAAAATCTAGTGGCCGATTTCGTACTAATACCCCCACTCTACCCGCTTTTCTTCAATCTATCGTTCAAGAAAAGTTGCGCGAGTAATATGTCGCTCATTCGAAAAAAGTGGATTGTTTCTTGCTCATATTTTACTTTCTATACATAGGGTTGTCAAAATACTTATGTTTTGAGTGTTCTTGAACCTGAAAAAAAAATTTTCGAAAATCCTCTCTTTGTCCATTTACGTATAATTCAACAGGGTTTTCACTAAAATCAATATTCATCCGATGATCTGGCTGATATCACGAATCCTCGAATTTGAAACGGATATGTTACTGTTGAGGGAACTTAACATCGAGCACCAACATATTGTCAAAATTTTCTCCAATTTTTGATTTAAATCTATTCATTGAATAGAGAAAAAGACGCATAAAAATGGCGCAGGTCCAATTTTCGTCAATTTTCGGTTAGAGATTTTTTTCAAAACGAAACCAGTTTTAAAAATTGGATCTTGAATTAATGTAATTGAAAAACTCTGAATTTTTAAAAACTGCAAATGCAACTTTTCAACTTTATTTTTGCGTCGGGAAGGGATTGCATCCCCAGTGTGTAGTTGGTGGCGTAAGGGGCACGTGTCGTGCGTTAAGTCTAAGGACCGAGATTGAGTCCCCGCATGGAGAACATATTGTTTGCAAGAAATATTTTTTTTCAAATTCATGTAGTATTGTATATTGCATAGCCCTCACAAATAGAGCGTGAAAGTATGCGGTGTTGAAGCAGCACTAGTTTTATACATAAACACTGTCTAACTAGTATGTATAGTAAGAGAAACTTTATTTAAATGGGTGAATTGAGACCATTCACTTTGATTGTATAAAGTAAAAGTTTACGAAAATGATATCAGTATCGAAATAAGAGTTATTACGATCCATGCTTCATTAATACCAAAAATTATCATTTGTGTAATCCAAGTAATATTAGAACAAACCCTGGTATACGTACAATCAGCATACTATCAAATGCCATTTTTCACAGAGTGAAGAATAAAATTTAAACAAGAATTAAAGTTCACTTGAATTTTCACAAATTGCGTCTAATATTCTACAATATTCAAATGGTAACATTATATGACAACATATTGGATTGGTTATCAATTGAGGCTTAAAAGACTCGTTTGATAATTCTCCAATTTCGTATTTAAGTAGAGGCGGATTTTTATGACATAAAAATTTGCCGAAAATGATCAATAAACTGCTCTTAAAATGTTTTAAAAATCACCAAAATACAAAGAAAAATTACGTAACGAATGTGATAAAAACCAGTTCGGATGATCATCTCAAGCTGTTGGATTTGATACTGATGTAATCGAGGCTTCTTCCATTCGTTCAAGTGAACTCAGCTCGCAAACGTTTGGTTTGGACTGTTATTTACCAGGAAATATCTTCCTTTATTTATCCCGAAATTGACCGAAACGACAATCGCGCTGATAGGGTTTACTAGAACATTAAATTACATACAAATGCGAGCGATGAAATCAAATGGGCTCTCACGAATTCTGTGGTGAACACTTGTATCTCGTAAATATTGTTTAAAGCAAATACCATTAAAATTATATTAAAATGCTAAAAATGTATTAAAACACCAGAAAAAGCTAAAAAATGACTCATTAGTCAAAATTCACGGAAAATGCAAAAACATAAACGACGTATAAAAATGGATAATTTCCTTTTGTCATTTAAAATTAATGAGATTCTCGGACCACCCCGGACACGCCGGATCGAAGGGGTCCAAGTTTGTCTGAACGGTTGGGAAGATAGGATTTTATCTGCGAGTTATTGTGGGGGACTAAATTTTTTTTCAATTTGTCGGTTTCTTAATATTAGAACCTAAATATTACTTATGAATATTTTGTAAGAGTGAAACCTCATCATATAAGGAAATTTTCGCTGAAAAATGTGGAGCGGTTTTTGAGAAAATGATGTTTAAGCGTTGCCGTAAATGCAAATTTTGAATCCCTTTTTTCTCAAAATCTTTTGAATTTTAAACTTTATTGGAAGTCTTTTGAAGCACATTCACACTACAATGTATACTCAGCGCTGGAAATGTGCATATTAGAGGTGTGAGAGATATTTTTAAAAAGTTACATTTGTGTAGGTTTTCAAAGAAAAAAACATGAAAGAATATGCGGAGTTTTGAGCTCGTATCCACAGTTTTGAGGAGTTTTGAGTTTTTGAGAAGCTTTATATGACATCATTTAAAGAAAATACACTCTTAAATGCAAAAGTGTGAACAAATCGCCACTGATGTAAATATTAAATACGTGAGAGGCTAGTCAAAAAATACATTTTTTGTAATTAAAAAAAATAGAGAAAATGGCATTTATGTTATCTTAGAGAGTGCATTTACCACTATCCCTATGAACACTATAAAGAAAAAAATTGGTGTGGTTTTTGAGAAAATCTTGTTTTTGTTATTTTGTTCCAGGGACTTAATGAAACCCTCAAATTTTAAAGAATGTTTTTCAGAATCGCAGCTATTCCAACCGAGTCAGATCGACCGGGAAATATCCATTTTGGAAAAAAATTGGGCGTATGGTTTAGGCACTAGTTGGTGTTCACGGATGGACGGACGTTTTGAAAATAATCACTTTTTCGGAATCAAGGCGCCTCAATAAGTGTATTTCCGTTGAAATATCGAAATCGTTTTGCGGCAGCCTTACGTAATTCTACGTATATTACTCCCTATTTACGTACGTATACGATAAAGTAAAATTACTTAACCTGTACTCAATTGTCTCTAAGGAAAAAAATAGCGTTCAAAATTCGTTCGTTCGTTCGTTCGTTCAAATAGTGTTTTGATTCTACTACATAATGACTGTATTCTCAGTGTGCAGCTCTTGTAGATTCGACCACTATTAAAAAGCATATATTCATTAGTATTTCATGTAATTTAAGAAGTTATTGAATGATCTCTTGAGTAATTTTATTTAGAATGTTTTTAAACAATTGCTGGGGTTGCAGGATAAGTTTACCGCATTTAATGGTATTTTATGTTCCGATACTACATTCAAACTTTTAGACGTATGGGGTCGCCTAATAGTTGTCCGATTAGGCGGAAATTTTGCGCGACATATCATTTTCTTGTCGAATGAAACCATAAAACGGAGAGGGTGCAGGAATAATTCAACTTTCGAAAAATTACCCAATAGTCAAAGGCAGTCTTAGTATGCATGCTAGAGCCTAATCCCAACAGACGATTTACTCCAAAACTGATAGTCTTAATTACCTGGCCGAATTTTGGAGATGGAATAATTATCCAACTTAATTCTTACAAAATGCAATGTAGAACCGACGGAAGCGAGAGTCTCGTCACGTTCGCCACCAATAGGCTCCGATTAGTCACACCCTCCGCTGAACCATTTGTTTGTTCATGACTGCAGCTGGAAGGGTCGTTTTGGGACCCCTTACCCCCTGTTTACGATCTATTAAGTGTTCTCTCGGCGGGAAAACACCGACCCACCCTCTCAAACTCGCCCACCCGTCGATCTACTAATCATTAACTTTACGTTATGGGAAATCCCGGGCCACCGACGAAGCGACGCACCGCACTGCAGGTGCATTTTATAAACAAAAACGTTGCAAAGAAGGAGATACTGTAACGTTCCATTCGGGTCGCTTAACACGCGTCCGGCTATTGGCCGACATGCATCTGCAAAGCAATAACCTTAAGCCAATCGCCAGCCATTTTATCAAAATATTTGAATCTTCTAGAACTTTTGGAAGTGAAAGGAGGGGGTAACGGAGACCGCCGGAGATCAATATAAACCACCGGGCCCTTCTTGTCAGACCACCGCCCGCACCAGTACTTTATTTCTTGTTAAATCGCCGAGCACTTGACTTCATTTTAGAACACTGTGATGCGCGTTTTAAACTTTACTGTTTGTTATACTCCCCTTCAGAAGCAATGTGTGGTAACGTTTCACCCACATTTGTTCGCGTAATTTGAAAATTTGACTTATTGCATTGCATTGTATTCGGAACTTCACAATTCCGTAAAGTTTCGACAAGTATTACGAAAATTTGTTACCGTTACCAAAATGAACTGAATTATGAGCACCTGCTGCATCGTATCTGAAAGTGAGAGCTGAGGAAGATATTTTTTGACGCAACTGCAGTGAACTGTGGTGTGGGTCGCAAATCAGCTCGCCAGTCTCCCACCACCTGCTGCTAGAACTTCCGCCCCAGTCTCAAAACTGTCGGGACCGATGCACTTCATGACAGACGATCGGGCCGCACGGTAAAAGGACAAAACAGCCGGACGGGGTGAATGAGTTCCACAAGAACAAGAACAACAACACGGGTGATATCATCGCACAGCCTGACAATGGCTCCAGTTAGGCCCTTCAGACAATATTGAAAAATGGACTCTTGCTCAAATATTTTTTGTATAATTTGGGCTACGGTTTTGAGCTGCGCGTTGGCTAGAATAAAATTCACGTGGCAAACAAATTTTCTGTAAATGTAGCCTTATGACTTTCCTGTGCGTTACACTTTAACTAGAATAAGTTTTGTTTTGGGAGAAACTGAGCTCAGGTAGAAACTTACTTCTTGCTAATACTTGTTTTTGAGTCATTCAACTTGAAATTTAACCTCATCCAATAACTTTTTCATTCTTAAACAATAACGTCCATCCACCTCACTCAATTGCAGATGACCCCTGCCATCTGACCTAGCCAGCAGGTAAGGTAAGACGGGCAAGGGGACACAATTCCATCTAAATTACATTTATTCAGGGTTTCAAAAATACACGTAAAGCACATTCTTGCGAGAGCTTTTATATAATACCACAAAGCCATATTTTTGGTGATAGAAATTTTGATTTTTGAATAATAAATTGATTTTGGACCTGAATTGATTCCCGTCTTTGTAAATGGCTCGTCGATGTACTTAATCAGAAAGAATTCTTATTCCAGCAAGTTTTGAAAGCCATGAAATGTCGAAATTAACAGCAAATGGCCGCATTGTGAACATATTTGGTTCTAGTAATACACTAAAAAATACAGTAAATAAGTTTATGAGTATTATGTGTTACCATTTTGTTCGGAAAAGTTTAACAGACAAGAGAAGGGAAGGGAAGATAGAAAATAAATACTTAATATTATAATTGTCTGCATTTTATTTATTTTCGTGTATTTTATTGTTATTTATAATTTTTCATGTCTGAGAAATGTGCATGCAAGGTCGCCAATGTATCTGAAAATTCATTTATGCCTCTTTTATGATAATTGTTAATGTTTTTATTTATAAATAATTGTCACCATTCTCTTCACCTTGTCGGACGCAATTACACTCGGAGAATGTATTCCTCAATCGTAAAGAAATCCAAACTGTTGACAAAAATTGGTGGCCCCGATCGGGATCCCGATATTGTCACAATCACTCAGGAAATGCCATGTAAAAACGTTTCCGAGCTATCACGCTCCCTCCTCCGGCCTGCTCCCGTCCTGCGATTGTTGCAAGATGTTCGCGTTCAAACGTTTCACACCCTATACGCCAACAACCATCTGTCTGATAGAGCAGAAAACGTGATTCATCTGAACAGTCCACCTGATGCCACTCAGTGGATGTCCATCTGCGTATTGGCATGCAAATTTCGGCCTTCGTTGGCTATGAACTGCAGTCAGTATGGGTACATGAACCGGGAGTGTGCTGCGGAGGCCCACAACGTTCGCTGAACGGTTGTTGAGAACACCCTGTTGGTTGATCTATGAGAGTTCAGATGCTCTAGAGTTGCATATCTATCTTCCCGTACACATCTCCGCAGTTGTCGTTCTCCCCTGCCATCTATGGCCCTTGGTGCGCCACAGTTGCCTCTGCGCCGGTTTTGGATGTCACCATTTTGCCATGCACGGTAACCTTTAACCATGGCAGAACAAACTCATTACAAATTTAGCCGTTTCGGAAATGCTTCCGCCCTTGATCCAAAAACCAATGATCATGTCCTTTCAGACGTGCAATAAATCGCTCCGTTTCTGCATTGTGACAACTATTGTTTTGCGCTTCCCCACAATACGCTTTGTATACCCTCCCCCGTTAGTGCTGACACTTGCACTGAGGTGAGATGTTATTGAACGATTACGTTATTGCACGTCGAACATAGGTGGCGGTGACATTAATGACTGGTCTGAGTAGAATGCTATTATATTTCGTATCGTGTTTATATTTAAATCACCTTGTCTTGGTATCACCCTTCATTTTTTCAGGCCGGAAATGCCTATCCAAGCTCATTTATCTCAGTCGGAGACGGATCCAAAAAGAATTTAGGGAAAATTCCAGTTCGTTTTCCTATACCTTTTAAAACAAGTATTAGCTTTAAATTTAAAACAATGTTAACAAAATGGGAATACACTTGTGTGATGTGATAGAATTAATATGCGGTAATATATGCATTGTGTTGTGAAGTAGAGTGACAAGAACGTGGAAGAAAGACATTACAGTTCAGTGTAGAGCAGTGCTATGAAGTGAAGTGCTGTGAAGGCTTGCGCGGTGAATTGTTCTACACTATTTTGTAGAATATTGTATTGTTGGTCAATGTAAGCTTCATGAATGTACATGTAGGATAGTCTGCTTGTACCTTTTGGCTAAATCGTGCACTGTTTTTGAGAGGGACGCTACCCACCGTCGTCAGCGGGCGCGAGGCCCTCTGGGTCGGGGCGCGCGGGCGGAGGGGCGGGCGGCAGCCACTGCATGGAGCGGTGCGGGCGCAGCGCCATGGACGTGGGCGGCGGCCGCCACGGCGACAGCTCCTCCTGCGGCGACGGCCGCGACGTCACCAGCACCACCACGTGGCCCAGCACCAGCAGCGGCCACAGCATTGCCGACCTGTTCACACGCACGCGCGCGCCCGCAAGGCGGCGCGTCAGTACTTCACCTTTATTTCAATCAACAACTTCCTCTGCGCATGCGCCAACATTTTTATTGATACCTGTTACCCCTTCGTAACTAGACCCAGGTCTGGGACACACCGTTAGCTATGCTGCAAAGTTGGACACTCGATCCAAAAATGCCAAATACAGACATACCACGACATAACCATGAGGTGCCTCTGGACAACTGTCCCCTCATCATTGAATGTGGTGTCCCCAAAATGTTTCGAAACGATGAAAGTTGATATTCTTGTAAAACAATTCCGGTTCACGCATAGGCATAATTCTCATGGCAGCAGTTGGCATTTGCAAAACCGCCAATCGCTCTCGGATCTCCCCGACAGCTCGGTAGCTCTTTCAGAGTTAGTCGGGCGAAGATAAGACACGTTGGAAGTAGTATCTTGTTGGCCCTCGTGAGACGCCCGCCACCCCTCGTGAGACAAGCTCCATCTTCAGCGTTTTTTATTACTGTGTTCATTGTTCTGTTCATTTATAAAATTCTTTGTCACAGATAATAACGAACAAACTTTGTGGGTGAGGCCATGTTACCTACTTCTGGAATTCTTTCAATCTTACAAAATAGGCGATATTTTGAAGCATTTCAAAAACAATATTGTCTTAGACAATTCACTAATCCAGAATTACACCCACATCCAAGCTTTCGAGAATTGAAGAATTGAAATCGAGAAAATTTAGTATTCTTCCCCCGTGCTATTTGTTCATTTTTCCGTCTTGGCCCAACGCTATATATTTCCCAATGTACATAACAGAGTTACGATTACGAAAATATTTTCCTTAAGATAAAAAGTTAAGATAAAAAGGGTTACGGTATGTACTCTGCTTTAAACATTGATACTCAATTTTTATTCAGTAAATACATTCCAGTTTTAAGAATATATATATATATATATATATATATATATATATATATATATATATATATATTGAAACCCAGAATATGTGTTTCATTACACTAATTAAATCATTAGTGTAAGAAACCAATTGCTATGTTGAACTGCGCGGTGCGCGCGCTGAGCGCGGCGCGCCGGGGCCGGCGAGCAACCGCTGCCTCCGCCGACGGTGCCACCGCCGCCGGGAGGCTAGCGTGTGAATTTCGGTTGGAACTGGGCAACGCGCACGTGCAAAAGTTCGTTACGAGAATCGCGGACGAGAGCCGTTGGCAGAGCGCTGACCAGAGAGACGCTAGCGGAGCGGCGACGAGTGCGGACGTGTCACGAGAGCTCGCGAGTAATATATGGACACAGTCGACAGGCAACGCAACTGTGGAAATATCTGAAACTGTAGTATATCACAGACGTGTAAATAGAACATTAGAAGTATCAGTATAATGAAAGATTAGTGTTGGTAGAATAATTGATGTTGTTCTTATTAGTTGGCGCGGTGGAAACATTCTTGAAATTGCGCGGTATAGAACTGTGACCAGTATACAGAGTAGGCGCGGGTCGTGTAATTAAACTCACTGACGGACAGTGATTCGAGGAAGGTGCGAAGCCGAGGTGTCAAGATCCTGATCGGGGAAGAATTGCTGGAGCATCAGCCGTGGGCGAGTACCACGCCATCCGACGCTGACGGCCCGCAGCAGTAGCAGAGGTCGACAATCCTGTCGGCACGAGCGGTCCCACGAACATCATAGGTATTCGTTCGGGGCCCCGCAGGTATGAGAAATGCATTTCACTCTTAATCTTGGTACCAAGGCAGAGTGTAACAACGTTGTCTAATGATGTAAATAACAAATTTGGTTTAAAATAAATCTTGTTTATAATTGTATTTCAATTTATGATTAACCACCCCAACGTTGCACCAACTTATCCAGGGACCCATTCACGTAAAAGATACCCTCTCTTAGTGTTGTATTGCAGTGAAAATACCCGCCACCACCAGGTATGTCACAGCTGGCGCCCGAACAAGTGGATAACGTATAGTTAAGAAATGTGGCCTTAGGAAAGTTGGTGAAATGTTGGAAAATAATGTGCATGTAATTGATGTACAGTAATGCAGGATACAGATGAGAAGCAGGCAGTGTAAAGTGTATTATTATAGAGGACAAAAAATAACAATACATGTGTTAGCAAAAACATGCACAAGTCAAGTAAGCATAATGAAATGTTGATAATTACAAAAATGTTGCTGCGTAATTAATTGCGGGTTGACATAGGCAATTATTTATGAGCATCCAATATATAGTTAATATTGTAGTTACTGAGGTTATGAAGGCTATACACGTACATGTTACAAATAATATAATGTAATAGAATTCCAAGTTTTGTAAGACATATTAATAATATTTGAACTGCTTGGCAATTTTTTTTATAACATGGAAATCAAAGAAATGGGGAAGTAGTAATAATTCTTATGAGAATATAAAGGTGGTTAATAGTGTTGTACAAATTATGCACAAAATTGTTTTTTTGCTGGGAACATTCACTCAGTAGTGCATTATCTATTGGTGATGGTAAAGTGTGGGGAATTTATTAGAAAGATACCAGGTTGGGAAATATATACCAGCAGTGTGAATGTTTGTTGTGAATATCTATATGATATTATTGAGGAAAATTCAGGGAGGAGATATGACATGCAAATGTGAATGATGATTATGTACATAATATAGCAATAAGTGCGTTGAAAAGTAATTTCGATTAATAAGGGATTTATTATAATTTGAAAGCATTTTTGTGTAATAGTATTAATGAGTCTATTAGCAGTGTATATGTGTTTCAATGGTAATAATATTATGTATTGTAAGGATTATGTTTATGCATTGGTAGGTGAGTGGAAATTTATATGGCTATTAAATTAGTGTTATTGTGTTTTGGTGGTGAGTAAGGGTTGTTCGTCATTAATTAGCAATTGAAATAGGAGTGAATTAATCCATTTACGAAAGATATACAGTGCTGTGGCGGGTATAGTTAATTTATAGGATAACTGTGGTATCGTTGGTAGGTGAGGCAAGTGGAAAATTTGTGCGGTATTTTCGTGAAGTGAGAATCGATCGGACAGTTCAAAGCAACAGAATGGAGGCGCAAAATGTAGTGCTGGACCGGGAAGAGAAGGCGGATGAAGTAGGGGAGATAAAGGTAGGAATCGACAATAGCATGTCATCGGAAAGCAGGGATAGTGGTATCGAAAGTCGGTTGGATGATACGTCAGGGGACAGTTTCATTAAAGATGTACAAGTTACATCAACACCGATGAACCAAGCGGCAGGAAATTTAAATCAGGGGGGTGGAGAAGATGTTAATTCAGGCACTATGCAGATGATGATGAAGATGTTCGAACAACTGAATGGGAAGATATTGGAGGGACAGAGCAAAGCAGAAGAACGGGATAGGAAAGCAGAGGAACGAAGTAGGAAGCTGGCTGATGAACAGAATAGGAAGATGTTCGAACAACTGAATGGGAAACTGGATGAACAGAAAATATTTACAGTGGAGCAGATTAGGAAGTCAGCTGAGGAGCAGAAAATTTTCACAGAGGAGCAGAACAGGAAGTTAGCTGAAGAACTGAATAGGAAAGTAGAGGAACAGATTGGGAAGTTGGCAGAAGAGCAGAACAGGAAATTAGACGAACAGAAATTATTCACAGAGGAACAGATTAGGAAGCTGGCAGAAGAACAGAATAGGAAATTAGATGCAATAGGGGGGCGAATAGGACGCGCTGAAGAACAAATGGAGTTAACGAAGAATGAGATGACTAAAATCACGGAGCGGGTAGAAAGTCATGAGCAATGGACTGCCGAAGAATTAGGGAAACAGAAAAAGGAGTTAGAATTCCAAGTAAGTAGTCTGGGGGGGGATTTGAAGAATAAGTTACTCCAACAACTAGATGCTAAAACTGCTAAGCAGGACGAGAAAATTGAGAGGATACAATCGGTAGTCAAGGAAGAAATGCAGGAGAATAAGCGGGAATGTGAAGAGAAGGTTGTGTTACTACGAACAGAGATTGAACAAATAAAAGAATGCAAGGCATCCCCAATTGCAGCAAGCGGGACGGTACCATTTACCCCTCCAAGATCACTAAAATTTTCAGGAGACGGGAAAGAAAATCCATGTATATTTATGAAGGCAGCAGAACGACATCTAGATGTTATCAATACTTCGGAAAGGTGTAAAATACAATTATTATATTTAATGTTAGAAGGCAACGCAAGGATATGGGCCGATACATTTGATAAGTTTCCCGAATCAGTAAAGGCATTTAAAGATCGATTCCTTGAGCGGTATTGGAATGAGGAAATTCAAATTAATTTTAAAATCAGCTTAATGAATAATCATTACAACCAGTCAATGGGAAGTTTGCGGGAATACGCAACAAGGCGTATTATGGAATACAAAACGCTATCCCCACCGATGAGCGATCAGGAAATAATATGTGTACTGACGAGACAGTTCCCAGTTACGGTGCAGAATCTTTTACGTAGTGTGCAGCACACCGACCTGGAAAGATTCCAGAATGTGTTAGGAGGGTACGACTTGACATTTGCAGGCGTACCAAAGAACAGAAATGAAGGGAATGTTAATATGGTTAGATCGGAACGTAACCAGGGGCAAGGGAATGATAGGAGCAACGATTACCAGAGAAACCAACGCGGAAGAGGGGGAGACGGATGGAGACCAGAGCCGGGGAACCAGAGACCGGACTGGAACGAATCTAATTCAAACCGTACGGAGACGCGAGGCGGGGGCGGGAATGCACCCGACCGATTAGCACAGCCTAGCACAAGTAGTGATCAAGGACACTATTTAAACTAATAGAGTCCGCGGTGATAGGTAGCCCCATTGCGGACGCGGAAATCGATGACGTAAACGCGGTCTCCATAAACGCTATGCAGCCGGTAACCTACGATACCCAACCGTGGCGGAGATGTAAGAACTCAGCGGTCAGAATCAGGAAATGTCCCACGATATCGATAGAATGTGAAGGCATAATTAAAGAAGCTTTAGTGGATACAGGGTGCACGACTACAGTAGTATCAGAAGAAATGTATGAGGAGTTAAAAGCAACGGGAAAAGAAGTAATGTGTTTGCCTATGAATAGGGCGTATGTGATTGGGGCAACTCAGAAGAAGTCAAGCCCCATCACAAAACAAATCATGTTCCAAGCCAGGATTGGCAACCAAGTATACGAGATGGTGGCCCTGGTAGTCAAAAAATTATTGTATTCGGTAATCATAGGGACGGATTTTCTGGTCGATCACAGAGCAAATATAGATCTAGAACGGCAGGTGGTAGAACTGGGGAGCCAGGCGGTAGGATTTGACTTGGGGATGGACGAAGAATACGAAGCGTGTACGGGCGTAATGGCAGAAGATTCATTAGAAGAACAGCTGAGGCAGCAAACGGAGAAGCAGATTGAGAAGTTTGCGGAAGAACAGAGCAAAGAATTAGGTAAACAGAAAAGATCCGAGGAGGAACAGAATAGGAAGGCGGAGGAACGGAATAGAAAACTAATAGAAGAACAGAACGGGAAGGTGGTTGAAGAACAGATTAAGAAGCCGGCAGAAGAAATGGGAAGAATTACAGAAGAACGGAATAGGAAGCTCATCGAAATATGCGAAAAACCGTATGGGAAAGCGGAGGAACTGGATAGGAAAGATGAGGTGCTAAAATTTCAATCATGCCATCAAATAGATGCTAGGGTAGCGGTAACAGATAGAAACGAGGGGATGACGAACCAAATCCATGAGGAAGTCAAGACAGCGGAGGGCAAAACGGTGGAGGTCCAAATCGAGACCGAGGAGGATGTTTATAAAGTGAAAGTGAAAACGGAAGAATTGAAGTTAATAATGGAAGAAGAAATGGAAATGAAAATAGAAGAAATGGAGCGTATAGTAGAAGAAGAAATCGTGGAAAATATACAAGGGTGCGAAGAGAAAAGAGTACAAGAAGAGTTTAAACAGGAAGAAGACGGGAAAACGTCGCCAAGTGTCAAGTATGGGGTGACACCAATTATGCCTCCAAAGTCGATGAAATCTCTGGGAGATGGGACGGAAAACCCTAAGGTAGTTCTGCGAGCAGAAGAACGGCACCTAGCATCAAACAACATATTGGAAGGATACAAGATCCAGTTATTACACCCAATGTTAGAAGAGAACGCCAGGACATGGGCAGAGAATTTTGGTATATTTCCGAAATTTTTGAAGGAATTTGAAAACAAGATTTCTGTACGAAAGCGGAATGAAGAAACCCAAATAAACATCAAGAGCGACCAGAGGAATAGCCATCACAACTACATCACGGGAAGTCGTAGTGAATACAGAACGAAGAGCGTTATGGAGCCAAAAACATTATTTGCTCCTATAAAATATCAAGGAATTATTTGCATGTCAACGCGACAGTATCCTGTCACCGTGCAAAGCCTACTGAGCAGAGCAGATCATACCGATTTAGGAAAGGGTTTGAAGATATTGGAGGGGTACAACTTTATGTTTGCAGATGCCCCAAAGTATGGGAATGAAGGAGATGTAGGCAGGTCAAGAATGGAGCGAAGTCAGGGGCGAGGGAAGAGTGATGGTATGGTCAACAATTGGTACAAACGTAGAAGAGGTCGCAGCTGGAAATGGGATGATACTTATCAAGATGTGTTCAACACGCTGGAAGCTATGTCCTACAACTGTGAGTTAGGAAATCTCTGTCAGCAAAATGGGGATGAACTGTCGCACAAGAGACAAGACATAGTAGGACATTACAAGCTTCAAATCGGAAACCTGGTTCAACATGGATGGAAAATAGTGAAGTGTAAATAGTGCAAGATTAGTGTTAATATAAGTAATCACATGTTAATTCGATTTTAGGTTATAAGTGTATATAGGGCGTCGAGCAATATGCAAGAGAGTGCAATCATCGGCAGTGACGATGTTACTAGTGTGAATTTTTCCAGAAGCGAAAAAAATTCAAAAAAAGAAAGGGGGGGGTGATGAAACCCAGAATATGTGTTTCATTACACTAATTAAATCATTAGTGTAAGAAACCAATTGCTATGTTGAACTGCGCGGTGCGCGCGCTGAGCGCGGCGCGCCGGGGCCGGCGAGCAACCGCTGCCTCCGCCGACGGTGCCACCGCCGCCGGGAGGCTAGCGTGTGAATTTCGGTTGGAACTGGGCAACGCGCACGTGCAAAAGTTCGTTACGAGAATCGCGGACGAGAGCCGTTGGCAGAGCGCTGACCAGAGAGACGCTAGCGGAGCGGCGACGAGTGCGGACGTGTCACGAGAGCTCGCGAGTAATATATGGACACAGTCGACAGGCAACGCAACTGTGGAAATATCTGAAACTGTAGTATATCACAGACGTGTAAATAGAACATTAGAAGTATCAGTATAATGAAAGATTAGTGTTGGTAGAATAATTGATGTTGTTCTTATTAGTTGGCGCGGTGGAAACATTCTTGAAATTGCGCGGTATAGAACTGTGACCAGTATACAGAGTAGGCGCGGGTCGTGTAATTAAACTCACTGACGGACAGTGATTCGAGGAAGGTGCGAAGCCGAGGTGTCAAGATCCTGATCGGGGAAGAATTGCTGGAGCATCAGCCGTGGGCGAGTACCACGCCATCCGACGCTGACGGCCCGCAGCAGTAGCAGAGGTCGACAATCCTGTCGGCACGAGCGGTCCCACGAACATCATAGGTATTCGTTCGGGGCCCCGCAGGTATGAGAAATGCATTTCACTCTTAATCTTGGTACCAAGGCAGAGTGTAACAACGTTGTCTAATGATGTAAATAACAAATTTGGTTTAAAATAAATCTTGTTTATAATTGTATTTCAATTTATGATTAACCACCCCAACGTTGCACCAACTTATCCAGGGACTCATTCACGTAAAAGATACCCTCTCTTAGTGTTGTATTGCAGTGAAAATACCCGGCACCACCAGGTATGTCACAATATATATATATATATATATATATATATATATATATATATATATATATATATATATATATACAGAGAGAGAGAGAGAGAGATATCGACAGTCGACGCCATAAAAACAGTCGTAGAAAAGGCCAGAGAAGCCAAAGAGGGAGCAAAAAAATAATTCTGTGCCCTCGTAACGCTGGACGCAGAAACGCCTTTAACTCGGCCAAATGGGAGGAGATTATCAAAGCTCTGATAGAGAAGAACATCCCAGAGTACCTCACCAGTATGATAAGGAGCTACCTAAGCGACCGAAAGACAATTTACGAAGGCGAAGGAGAATCTATTGAAATCGAGATGACTTGTGGTGTCTCACAAGGTTTGAAACTTGGTCCTGTCTTATGGAATATTATGTACGACAGTCTACTGAGCATAACTCCCGCAAAATGTCTCAATAGTGGGTTTCGCAGACGATGCAATAATAGTGGCAACGGCGGAAACATCGGCCCTACTAGAGGTCATCGAGGCTGACGTCCAAAGGGCTGGAAGTGGCAGCCATAAAACGGAAGCATTGCTTATTACGGACAGACGATCCTGCTCCAACCCAACACAATTTTTGGATCACACGTTACCGAGACGACGGAAAACGCCTTAGGAATAGCAGCATCGCTTTCAAGATTGATGCCGAACACCAGGGACCCCAGCGACAAGACGAGACGACTTCTTATAAGTGTGATGCACTCGAAAATGCTCTATGCAGCCCCGATCTGGGCAGAATCTCTTCAAAACAATATTTGAGAAGGAAAATGCAGTCTGTTCAGGGGAAATGAGCTCTACGCATAACATCGGCGTATAGAACTGTATCCGGAACTGCTGTTCTTCTGCTGGCGAACGTTCCTCCTATTTACCTGCTTGCTGTAGAAAGGAAAGAATTTTACGACTACTCCCATGAGAAAGAAGTTAACGGAAGGCGAACGCACCAAGATACGGATAGCACAATTAAAAAAGTTAAAGAAAACGTGATGCACCGCTGGCAGAAGCGCTGGGAGAGGAGACCGGCTGATGGACTCATAGGCTCATCCCGAATGTATCCAAATGGATATGCCTCAAACACGGTTCCGTGACATACCACTGAACTCAGGCATTCACAGGACATGGATATTTTAAGGCACACCTTAAAAGATTCAGAAAGACGCGGTATGCTTCTACTGCATCCATGAAGTGGACGAAGCCGAACATACGCTGTTCCATTGCCCGAGATGGGACGCGCTAAGGCATCGCATGATCGGGTGTAATGTCTTACCAGAAAACATCTGGTGATACTCTAATGATCTGTAACAAGGAGAAGTGGATAGCAATAGTGAGATATATCACCGCCATTCTCAAGAAGAAGGAAGAAGACGAAAGAAACCAGTCATAGCTGAACCTGAATAGCACCTCGAAGTAATACAGATGGCACCATCCTGAAGTAATGCATAATTGCGGTTCCAGGGTGAATAACTCCAGGAGCATAAAGGGTTTGTGGTTTTAGTGGGTAAAAATCTCACACTGTTGAGTAGTGCGGGCTCCTCTTCGTCTTTTGAAGTTTTCTACAGTTCTCCTCGTAAAAAAAAGATAGATAGATTTTTTGAAAAATAAATTTTGTTCATTTCATCTACCAATGACTACTGACGTTTCACCTAAACAAAAGTTGAATATAGCTCACGTCATTTGATGACCATGCATACGGTCCTGTGAATCGAAATGTTAAACTAGTATTATATAGCCTTTCTGAATTTCATTTATAGAGAGAAGCGATATCCTGAATAAGACACTTGTGCGTGATATTGGCCATTTCTCTTAAATGCAACGGGCATCCAGTGCACTGTTAGAATACAAAACATTTACGCAGACAAACCCCAGTACAGTTTCATTGAAGGCAATGGAGTAGCGTGTATAAACTTGCGACCTCATTTGAAGCGAAACTGCGACGGGCTTCCTTTATAACGAGTAGCCTTTGTTTCTGGAATAAGCAGTGGCTGGGCTGCGCTGGGCCGTCACCTAGCTTTCATGTCCCGCCAGAGAAAGACAATATTGTGCACTGGAACCAGTTTTTGTCAAAGTTTGTTATTCCAAGGCATCAAAATAGCTTCGACCGACTTTTTTATGTAACTTTCATTCTGAATAGTAATATTTGTAGAAGAATAATGATAATCCGAATTTCATACTTTCGTTTAGGTACATTGTATTTATTTCATCCATTGTAACCGTACCACGAAACATTATGCAAATTCAAGCTGTTATGGTTACTCATGAACCACTAATACTGTATGTTGTGTACGTGATCGTAATATTCTGCTATTAATCCCCCAATCATCGGAGAACTGGACCAGAAAAACGATAAAAACAATCCATTGGTTGTATTAACTTTTTCTTTCTCTCTACATCTGTACTAAAAACATACAGTTCATGGATGATGTTTATTGATCTTTATTTAAGTCAAACTCACCTGCGGAACTTTGTTCACTCTAAATGGTACTGACATCCACTTCTATCAATAAATCAATGGGGTGTATCGATTAGGCTGTTTCAAACATGAGCTGTACTCGATAGTGATAAGTGAAGCTACAAACGGGAATGGGAAAAAGTGTATACAATTGCCAGTCATGGAATTAATAAATGATTGATATAGATACCTTTGACAATTGAAATTACCGTCAGTATACACGCAACTGTGGGAATTTTAGTTCAAGATGCGTCTAAAAGAGAATACATTATTTTCTAGTACGTTTTGAATCGACGTTGTTGTTCGTAGGTAAAGGCTTTTTAGATGCAGCTAATATCTAACCCTAGTATACCCCATATATTATCTCGAATATAATATAAAATATTATTTCCTGAATTGCGTATGACGTAACGGATTGTTTCGATACTCAAATGTTTTTTAATAACGTCGACTAATGTTACACACAACCTCGCTTAACAATGCAGTGTTACATTGTTTGGCCTGTCTGTTATTTCATCCAATTTATTTATTTCCGTGGCATTGAAATCTTCATACTCTTTACGACGATATATTTCACTAGTTGAAGTACCCCGCGTTGCCGGGGTATTCATCACAATAATTTATTAAACAGGAAGATATTGCATATATTGCCGCCCTGCCGTGGAGCCTACTTGTATATAATCTATTGTATCCTCGTTCTGTCTTGCCTTACCTCGTTCTGCTTTGTTCCCACATGGAAATACCCTGTCTTCCTCACTTGCTCACTAAAAATGATTCCATTTTTCAAATTTGGCGTTCCCGCTTCACAAACTTCACTCACTTTGTAACTAAAAATAATAAACAAATGTAAAAAACAAAATTATATAAATAAACTCACATTATTTTTGTGGGATGTGTATTATTACCGTACTTTCAAACAGTTGCCACATTGTAAAACTTATTGTTTTTCATATTTTTTACCGTATTTATAAAGACAAATTTGAAATTGATCTTTGACTCCACGTCAAGCAATTGATATATAAATATAAATAAAGTGATTTTAATTGAATTCCAGTTCGCATTTTAGAGTGCTTGATAAATTGTGGCAGATGGAAAAGTGCCATTATCCATTTAGACAATAATAATATCTCCAAAATTCGAGATCCACAATAGATCCCGGCTTGGCCAAGGTTTTTCTCTTATCTAAAAGCTCTTTTGTTCTATTTCCCAAAACTTTGAAAAACAGTGTTGACACTCAATCAATACCTTCCATTTCTCACTACTCTTTTACTTCAATAATACTTTTTGCCAAACTTTCATAAATTTAAATAATTATTCTTTCATCAGCAAATGGTACGCTTTATCCACTATAATAAAACAGTTCCTACAAAAATTATCCGTCATAGTTTCAATATAACACCTTAATCATTCATAATGAGTTTCACTTTCACTCAACACGACCCATTCCGACTTACTCCGTCCCACTTGTAAATATGTAATAATTATACTTGATATACTAGAACTAAAGCAATAACTATTTCATGTAGAACATATGTTTGAATTCATACCTTTTACGTCAATATCAAACATCCATCAGTAAAATGTCGTTTTCCATACATTTCATATATGAATAAGTATACCATACTTATCTCTTTTACACTTAATACATTCAGGCCTGGACACAATTAAAAGCCATATCCGAGTTACTATTATGAACAGAGTGAAGAAAAACATTCTCAATCATTTTTAAATATAAACATTTCAGATTAAACAATTGACGGTAAAATCAACAGTCCTCACCTATTCTAATTATATACGTAATTCTGTGAATTGATGAATTCAGTCGCAGACCTCAGTCGTTATCCACTGGTGGCTCGCAGCCAAACTATTGCACATTGATGCACTCAATCTGTGATGCAATGCTAGGTGGAAAACGAACAGAAAAGTAATTATCTTGTCAATATATGAAGGTTTATGGATGTAAATCATAGCCTGTACGACTCCTGACCATCAAAGAAAACTAGCACATAAGTTTCATCGCTATTCGTTCAGTACATTCAGAGATTATCCAGCTGTAACGCAACGCCATTGTGTCTTTATATATATATATATATATATATATATATATATATATATATATATATATATATATATAAACACTCAAAGAATGTGCAGAAAGGGTAGGATTACAGATCTCTTTCGAGAAAACTCAAGTCCTATCCCACAAAGGTGACAACAACGGTCAAAAGGGTACCACATTTCAAATACCTGGGTGAGTTCATCGAACCAACCGGATCCGAAAGAATTTCACAACAAACCCGCCTCCAGAAAATCAAGAAAGCATCCGGTCTAATCCAAAACCTGTACAACAAAAAATGCATGTCTAAGAAAACCAAAATTCGACATTATAATACTGTCATCAAACCGGCAGCTCTTTACGCTAGCGAAACACTCACACTCAGCAAGAAATATGAACTGGAAGAAATCAAAAAAGAAGAAAGAAAAATCATTAGAAAAATACTCGGTGCGAGACTCACTCCCGATGGATACAGATTACAATCTATTGAGACAACTGAAAAGTACTCGAACATAGAAGTCGACATCAAGAAAAGACGACTGAAATTCTTCGGACACATAGACAGGCTACCAAATACTCGACTAACTAAAAGAATACTAAACTATATATCCTCACTTAAAAGTACAACACCATGGATGAAAGAAACAAAAAAAGACATGCGACACGCCGACATAACTGACACCTCAGACAAAAACACCTTCCGTAACAAAGTGAACAAATGGGAAGTCAAACCAGAACCAAAATCAAAACCCTACAGACCGAAATGGTCTGAAGAAAGAAAACTGGCATTCTCCAACAGAATGAAAGAATATTGGAAAATTAAGAACAACTCCAAAAAAACTAATTAGAACTCCACAAAAACGAGTCAATTTTTGCTTAACGTTTTCCATTATTGGGAAAATACGCTAATAATAATTATATATATATATATATATATATATATATGAAATTCACTCTGTAAATTTAACAAAAGTATACACACTGTAATACTTACATATGCATTTAATAATAATAATAATAATAATAATAATAATAATAATAATAATAATAATAATGTCTTTATTAATGGCGAGGCTCAGGCCATAGGGCCTGCTCTTCCGCCTAACCACTGAATTTACATACATTTAGAGTAGTAACATTTTAAGAGGGGAGGACAAGCTGTACATTTACGTCTGGGAGAACAAATCTAGGGACCATCCCGGCATACGCCTTAAGCGATTGAGTAAACCCAGAAAAAACTCAATCAGGATGGCGGCTTAGGGCCGAACATTAATAGAACTGAGTATGTTATACTGAGTAGTGAAAGGGAAGTTTCGTGAAAGAGAAAAGAAAAGACGTACAGGGGAAGGGGTCAAAAAGTATAAATGATAAAGTTTGTGAGGGAGAGGGAAGAGAAAAAAAGCGAAGGAAAGGACGAAGAAGAAGTAGGCGAAGAAAGTGAAGTTATTTGAGGAACGTTACAGAAAGCTACGTTTAGTTTACAGTAGCACTTTACATAAATATACAATAATTTTTACACCAGAGAAGCACAATACACTATAAGCTAATAAGAACAGTAATTTTAAACACAATACTGGCAGTATTAAGGAACAATGCAAAGAGTGCGGGTATCTTAACATCAATTTTGTTTATGCCAATATATTGTAGTGAATATCCTGATGATGGTACAGAGATAGCTACAAGTTATTTTATCTGGAACGTCACTAATACTTTTGTATATTTTATTAACAATTTCATTAGGGTACACAGAAAAATAATAATGCTCATTATTTAGGTGTGAGAGGAATGGAAGATGAGGATAGAGCAATGAGGTATGGGGTAGAATATTGAGAATAAAGAGGGGGAAATAGAGGGTGTTTAACGGGGGCGGTGACCGGGCGCTTGGAAGTGGGAGAAGTCTGGAGATTGAAGAAGACGTTAACGCCGTTCTATATGTCGTTATTCCTTACCCGTGTGGTTAATTCAGCTTTGAATTTGCCGAAAGTATTTAAATGTTTTAGTCTCGCTGGTAATTTATTCCAGGCTCGGATAGCTGTAATGGTGAATGATTTACTGAATGATATCGTGTTGTGACGTGGTACACAAAGCAGCGCTGATTCACGAGCTCGATTTAGTTTCAGAGGATTGAAGTTACTTATGAGGCGTGTTGCATGAGAACCGGTTAAAACTTTATAAAGAAGAAGTAAAGAGTGGAGTAACCGTCTTTTGTCTAGAGTAAGCATACGAATTCTGTCAAATTCGGATACATGGTCGTATTTTCTTAGATCAAAAATAAAACGTACGCATGCGTTCTGGGCTACTTGAAGTTTACGTTGTAATTTGAATGTCATGTTGGTCAGAAGAAAGTCGCAATAGTCGAAATGTGGCATGATAAGTGATTTGATTAGAGTCTCACGTGTGCTACCTGGTAAAAGTGCTCGCAGGCGTTTCAGTGAGTGCATTGAAGCAAAAACTTTACGGCAGGTTGAATCTACGTGCGAGCTCCAGCTGAGAGTGTTGTCGATAACTACACCTAGGTTCTTGACTTCAGAACACCAAGGTAAAATGGTGTCATTTATATAAATATTAGGCAAAGGAGAAGAAGAGATTTTATTCATAGTGCATTTCGAGCTGATAACCATGCACTGTGATTTGTTTGGGTTTAATTGTAAGCCTAAAGACGCTGCCCAGTTGTTTACCGCTATTAAATCTTCATTAATTTTTTGTACGAGTGAAACGATGTGAGACGGGTGACCACTTAGATATATCTGGAGATCATCCGCATACATTTGATGACTGCAATATTTAAGTGCATTTCCCACGTCATTTACATAGATTAAAAAGGCCAGTGGCCCTAACACAGTGCCTTGAGCAACTCCGCGGTTAAGCTTCAAGTCCCTTGAGCTACGGCTACCGGACACCACTCTTTGGGTTCTGGAAGTTAAATAATTAAGAAACCATTTACACGTGGGCTGTGCAAATCCCATGATCTTTAGTTTGGCGAGCAGGATGTCGTGATCTACTGAATCGAATGCTTTGCTGAAATCCAGAAGAACCAAAATAGTTATATTACTGTAATCTATTGCTGTTCTCGCGTCTTCAATGACGTTTAGTAGTGCAGTTCCAGTATTTCTGCCGGAACGGAAACCTGATTGCTGATCGTTTAAAAGTGATTTTGTTCGAAGATACTGTTCAGTTTGCTTCCGGACGACTTTTTTTTAACTCAATGAAGTTTCACGTTAGTAGCATTTACTCTTAGTACTTGTTCTCTTTTCAGTCCTATATTGTAAAACTTCCTTTTCACAAAGCATATTGAATACCATAAAATAATAAAATTGTTTTACTCATGGAGAATGAATATTAGAGTGCTCGCAACCACTGTTGGCTGGTGGCCCAACAGAGTAGAGGTTACTCCTCCATCAAATTACGAAAAAATAATTTCCAAAATTTAAAATACGAACATACAATAAAATTGGTCTAAACCGGAACCTGTACAAACTGGAAACCTGCGTTAACCGGAAAATTTCTCCGGCCCGTAAGGTTAAATAGAAGTTTAAACAGCATAAAACGGAACCTCTCCAACGCGGAAACGGAACGGTTGTTCATGTCCTGCTTGGGAAGGGAAACCTTCATAAAACGAAATTTCTGCGAATTGAATGAAATTGGCAGAGAGACGCGAGATTCTCTTCGTGGAATGAATGCATCAGCAAGTGCGTTTTAATTTCTCTGTCCCAGTGATATGCGTTTCAGTTGTGGCAGCCGCATACTGAAGGCGAGGAGCTTCAGTTGTCAGCATAGAATTCGACGTTAGAGTCGTTTGTTTCTTACGTCCTAGGCTCTAGGGGAATTCCCTCCCCCGGCTCTGCGAGCGTGGGAAGGTGCACGAGTATGGCTTGTAGTCACGCATCTACCGTCCCCGCGTTGACAATCGTATCTCCTGGGCCAAAGCCGCATTGGTCAAGGCCATGCGAGGGTATCAGAAAGCGATAGTACTCTAGGTTATGATGCGTTGTGCGTTGAAAAAGCCAGCAGTCCGAGTGCAGCCACTAGGCAGTGAGGTAGTGTGTTTTTGAGTTCCACAGTCAGTTTAATAATGGCTGGGAAGAGCCCTAAAACCCTAAATATTAACATTTTTCAACTTCAGAAAACATAATTGAAAAGGTGTCAGTAGCAAAAACCAAGGAACAAAAAGCAAAAACTGTACATGAATGTTGGAAAAAATAAAATTGTTTTAGTGCACGAATTGTTAAGTTTTTCGATCTAATTGTCAGTAATATGTTTAATATTCGTTTATTGGCGATTTTTCCCATAAATATGTTGTGTTACTATATTTCTATTATTATAAAAAAGTCATGTAATTTACTAGTTTCAGGACGGAAATATCAATATAACAAGTATCATAATGGACAACCCTGCATGAACGGAAACCTCCTTAAACTGGAATAATTGTTTGCCCCGATCGATTCTGGTTTAGACAGATTTTACTGTATAATAAAAATGTAAGCAATTCAAATTAATTAAAACTAAGTTAAATAAAACTCAATATTGAAACATTACATAATTTAATGCATGTAAGGTATCCCTCCCGCGCACGTGGTCCTTGCTTTGCTTTGACACGTTTCACACAAATAAAATTACTTTATTTTACTACCCAGGTATATATGGCCCAGGCAATAATGAAAGATCATTGACACACAGTCGTATTCACAAGAATGCTCGCAAACTGCGGGCCAGCGGCAAGTACACTGGCGTCCGCGACACAGTAAGGGACTTACATCCAGAACGGCCACCTTTTCACAAAGAACTCATGAAATGTACGTTTTGAATCAACAAAACAAAAATTAAATCAAAACTAATTCTTCAAATATCATACACAATGCATTAAATATCGTCAATAATTGATTAACTTGTGCACTTTCAATAACAAACGAAATTCATAAAATTACTTTGCAGCAAGTCAGATGAAGACAGAATAGTGGTATTCCTCTGAGACTCTTTCCGACGCGCTAGACAGCGTCACCCGGCTTATTGCGACGGCAAAAGGTCGCATGTTCCCCGTGTTAAATCGAAGGGCCAAAGAGTAAATGCAGTAAACCAAGATCCAAGAGCTTGGTCCAATACCTGTCAAGGCACTAGTCACCGAAGAGAGTATCAGTTGGACTTCTTTGGTTTCAAAACGATTTCATATACATCGATATTGCTGCAATATCTTGAATATTGAATGTTATTAAAAGTACAATGTGTATTCCTAAGATGTTATGAGATCTTTTTCGATTATCTGGAGGTTGTGCCACCACTGCTCGCAACTCCTGTTCTAATACTCTTTCTCAATTTCCATTTGTTTAATTGAAGAAAATTAAAATTTAAGTTCTTTTGTGTAAAACTATATAATCTCGTGGCTTTGAAATTCATCTAGGGTCCATATTTTTGAGAGTAAGTGTCATTTTGAATGACAAATTCTTCCCATCTGTGAAATTTACTCTCACTTAAAAGTTGAAAATATTAAATGAGTGAACCATTATATATTTAAATAATGATCAATTTCACTGACTGATGTTAGCACCAGATTCATTATATGATGTTTCATGGACCTCTGGTTTAATAATTTCAATCGCTGCAGAAGTGTTTTCAATAGAAAAGATGAAGTAACCAGTAAGACGTCTGTCACTGTCAAACGGTCCGTTTGCGCATCTGAAGGGAGGGAATGCGAATTACGACGTGAAAGCTAGTTATTCGGATTCTGGGATTCAACACCCTCGGTACTTGCAAAGCAGAGTAGTAAGTTGCGAATTCAATCGACAAAATAACCTTGCACTTAGATGCAGTATACACAGAATAGTGAAAAAAAGTGTACATAAGTCATCCTTTCTGTAAATGATTTGTGATATCTGAAGGATCTAAATGTTTTATTGGTGAATTAAATTTAAAACTTGAAAAATGAAAAAAATGTATGTATTAAAATTTATGAAAGGTTTAAAACAAATATTTTCTAAAAAACTACTCTAAATCTTGTCTTTAAATTTTCTCCTCGTATGTATCAAGGGACGGTACAAAATATGATGCTAGTTCTAATTTCGGCAAACTCTCCGTATTTCCGAAAATTGAAAAAAGTTGAAGATATCGGTTTTGGCATTATATGTATATATTCCTTACCTTTCACTTCTAAACAAAAGTAGTAAAATAGCTTTTTGTTCTAGACGTAAGAAGATGGTGAAATGTACCACTGGGATAATTTCACCCACAAATTGGCATTGTCATAGTCAACTATCAATGCTAACGTATTTCCTATTTATTTTAATGTAAAACATATTGTAAATATACTTTATTCACAATATACGACATTATTTAAAGCACATGTACTTATAAATACAATAATGTGAACAAATTGCCGCTAGTTTAAATATTAACATGAGAGACATTTTTACATTACATTTTTGTATTTTTTCAGAAAGCAAAAGAGCTAATTGGCGTGTATGTCATCTCTTAGAGTATATTTAGCACCATCTCTACCAAGAGTTTAAAGAAAAAAATTGGTACCGTTTTCAAGAAAATCTTGTTATTGTTATTTTTAAAATTGAAAATATTTCATGCATTATTACGCGAAAACTAAAATTTTCAAAAGATGTACATGACCTTTATAAAATAACTAATAATGGATAACAAATTTTATATGAAGGAAAAACCCCTATCTTCAATTTTGTAATTGCCGGAAGACGCGGAAAAAATGCAAAATTTTCGAAATTTTACAGTTAACCGTGAAAAAAGTTGGAGCCGTTTTTGAGAAAATTTTGAAAATGTCCGGAGGTATATCCATTGAGCTAGTTAAACATTATTCTATTGTAGCTTTGGAATTCATTACAGAAATATTGAATTTTACCTTTTCTTAAAATGCCAAAATATGGAAATTAAGTTATATTAATTCAATCAAAAAAGATAGTAAAAAACTGGTCGGCAGTGATTTTATTAAACGGCTAACTGTAGCAGTTTCGTATGAAGTTTGCTACTCTAAAGAATTCAAGCACCAAAGTTCCCCACCGCGCCAATATAGCATATCAGCTATATTGTAGGGAATGTAGGTGATACACGAGTTCAATTGAGCTCACCCTTGGGAGCAGCGAGAGATGGCTTCGCCCTCCTCCTGAGGTAGGGGATGTCATGACGTTTTGTTTTTAGTTGTCGAGCTTTAATTCTTCAGCATTTCATAACAAATCGTTCCGTTCCGAAATCATTGCTGTTCGGGCAATAAGTCAACGAACCAACTGGTTGACGAATGAGAAAGAAGGAAAGTGGATTTTGTACTGGCCTTAGTGCGATCACTTGAACCTCAGGTTCGTTATCTGCATCCAATTACAAAGGCTCGTTCATGTAAAGCATGTGGGTAGTTCACATTTTACAACGTTTAATCTCACTGCGGAGCAAGAAACTCCCTTTGATTCCGCACGTACGCATGTCTCTCTCGAAATTATATCCTGAATGCCGGAGCAAAATATTTAGTTATGAGATGTGGGAACTTTAATTAAGACATTTAACATTCCAGGGGTTTTAATTAACAGGCTAGCACGCCAGCAGAGCGCGCGCGCGCGCGCTTCGTCCGAGGCGGCCGGCGGCGGAGGGCTTGCGCGGCGAGGCATCGGAGCGGGCGTGGACCCCCCCCCCCGCCCCGCGCCTCCCTCACCTCCCCACCCGGGGCGCGGCGACGGGCGGCTGGACGCGCTCAGCCCTTCCGCCTTCCGGTCGCGTGACGGGCGCTTAGAAGGGTAAAAGTCGCGAGGACTTTGGTCGACAAGGCGTGTGTTAACAATGTTGGACGATAGTTACGTTCATTGACAATGAGCTAACAATGCAAATAAACCTAAAAACTCGTTGTTAAATCCGCTACTTGTCCATTTTAATCATCTTCGTACTATTTCACTAGTTAAAAATCTGTATAAGAAAAGTGATGTTCTGAAGAGTGTAAGATACAGTTTTATTTAATGTCTGATTCATCTATCTTTACTACTGAAGTACCTATAAGTTAAGTTTACATGTTTAGATAGTATATTCTAATCATTTTTATCAGTGTACTACAGTTTATTATTAATTAAAACGATAATAATAAAATTTCAACACGATATTAACAAATTATGTTAATAACCCTAGCATGACCAAGGGAGGTACTCGGAGGTTCACCAACGATTCTTTGTTTTCCGTAGGTTTCAAATCTTTGGCATTATCTTTGATGTTCTGGTTGTTCACAATATGATGCAATTCATTACAAGTTGTTGTTATAATTTGAGTTCTTGCAGCTTCTTTGGATGTGGGTTAAATATATTCCCTATTTTTCCCTTGAAAACTGGACAATCAGAATTTTTTAGAAATATTTCTTGTATTTTATGACAATATAATATATTAAAATACATTACTATCATCGGCCACAGATACATCGGCCTTACTTGATAAAGAAACGTCGTATACTTTGTTGTTAAATACAAATATTAATGCGACAAAGTTGTTTTATTTTGAAGAAATTGAAGAATGTTTTTGTTGAAATAAATGCACATGTGTTTTTCTTTATATCAATTTATTAATAGTTCCAAATCGTTAAAACCATCAATAAATCAACATTTAAGCGGTATACATCTGATGCACCCTCACACACACCTTCGTAATGTACGGTAGATACCATTTATAACATGCTAATGCAAACGTGAACCCAGAAAATAATCATATTTCTTTTACAAAATTAAGGACAAATATTCGTTGTAAGGAAACAATGAATGACATGGCTCATAAACGCATATCGAATACAATGAAAAAACTGTTGTTATCTACGAGTTAATTTCCCGGCAGTTTCATTATGACCAAAAATAATATTCAGTGGCGTATATACCTTGAGTTAATCTCGCTTATAATACACAAATTCTCAATATATTTTGTAGTTTGTAATTCACTGTCTTTTAATGAGAATTGCAATAAGCGTTGTCATAATATTTCTCAGTGGAATACCTCAGTTGGAAAACGTCGAAGTCTCACATTTCCCCAAGTCCAAGTTCTGTCCAATTATTAAGATGCATCAGATACTAGTAGTTATGAGTATAAGAAGCAATACTCAAGCTGAACTATTGTCATTTAATCTTTGTGTTATATGAGACTACGATTTTCGTTAATCAGCGGTCCGTATAAAATCCAATGTGTCTAGACCCTACATTTTATGGATATTTCAGTCAGAGCATTCAATACCTAATACAAATATAGTACAGACATGTCTGTGTTTCTTCTCTTGCTGACTGTTCCCCTCTACACCGCCGTCATTGTGTGGCGCCTTCACGTGCATTCGTTTCCTTTGCGAGAGCGAGAGCGCGAGGACAAGGGCGAGGGCGAGGGCGAGGGCGGCGTGACGGGCGCCTCCGTCCCAAGGGCCCGGCTCTCCCCACGCGCTGCGGCCCACCGCCTGCGGCGGGTGTTGGCAGATCGGTTTGCGGAGCAGAGCGAGGGCGCCACGAGCGTCTTTTCGTCGCTTCCCTACCCACAAGCAGTAGCATATTTCTGGGGCGAGCAAAGCCTCTTAGGGCGCCAAGGGAAGTGCCCATTCGCGCTCCTTTCCTCCCCCGCGCACCACCCGCCCTCGGGCCCTTCGCTCCGCCGTCCCTCGCGGGGCGTCGCGGGCTCAGGTTAATCCAAATTGGCAGGCCTTGCCTGCGTGAATTGAGTGGTAGAAATTGGCCATTTGGATTAGAGGCCGGCTGTTTTGCCGGACCCTGCCGGACATGGATCCCTGGTACCCGCGTCTTAGCGGCATACAAGAGTAACGCCTAGCCTGCGCAGGCACAACTCTTCTGTGCTAAGGTGCCTCGGTTCGTCTCAGGGTTCCGAGGCGTCAAATCTCCACACTGCGTACCTATGGGTGGCTTTCTCTATATTCATAAAGTTTTGCCTTTTCAACTGGCTTATAAGGACTCAAATCCTTTTACTTTCATGCGCTTAAGAAATAACTTCTTAAGAAGAGAAAGTGCTGTTCGAAAAAACGGCGAATTTTGGGTTTTGGAAGAGTTGCGTTGACTGCGCGGAAAAGTCAATAAATTCAGATGCTAAATTTAGAAATTTCGTGGCTTGAAAAACTGATTTCTAGGAAAAAATTCGAAATGCAGAAGAATATAAACAGTCCAGAAAAATGTAAATTATTAATTATTTACAAAAGAAACAAATATATTTGTTCAGAAAGAAAAATTAACTCTGAAATTAAAAAAAAAAGAGTCGAATTGACTAAATGGGGTGCTTTTTTCATTTGTGTTAATTTTTCTTTCTGAATAAATAAATTGATTTCTTTTGTAAATAGAATACAATTTACATGTTTCTGGACAGTTTATGTCTTTCTGTATTGCAAATGTTTGCCTAGAAATAATTTTTTCAAACCAACGTTTAAGTGATTTTTGCGGTTCACATTTTCAGAATATTTTAGTTGTGTATTAGAGAAAACATACTTAAAGGTGTCTTAAGAGCTTATTTTCGAAGTATTCAGTTTTCTCTCCAGACACTGTATTTTTGTGTAATTTTTAAAAAAAAGAATACAGCAAAATGGATTTTATATCATCTTATACAGTGCATATAGCGCTATTAGTACAAAATGTTGGAAAAAAAGAAATTCCAAAATTCATTTTCCGTCGCAATACATAACTTTACTCTACAAATATTACTCCGCATATATGTACGTATACAAGAAGGTAAAAGTACATTTGCGGTACAGGTGCGGCAGAAAAGATCGAAATTTCTCCAGAAAAAAACTGATTGCCGAGTTCTGGTAACAAAGAAGTACATAAATCCTGTTGCCAAATTTAGGGGGGGGGGTCCTCTGACTCGTGCTGTAGCCATAATCCCTGTTTTGCTGATTGTTCGTTCCGAAAAATTGTTTGACGGCAAAATATCCCTCTGTCTGTCCGTCTTTGGTCAACGCTAGCGCTTAACCGCTCAGCCGATTTTCTTCAAAATGGATATTCCTCAATCGATCAGACTTATCTCGTGGCTTTGGGAATATTTCAAATGTATATTTTGATTCTTTTTCTTGATGCTTTCATTGTCATTGGCAAGCGAAATTTTTAGAGCTGTTTTTCACAAACCAATATTAGTACTTTTGTACATCTCTTTTGTACGCACATTTTTCTAATTCCATTAATATCGTTTATCTGTAAGCTTTCTCTCTGTGTGTGGTAAGGTTTCTTTAAATCAATATACATGAAAGCACGTTTTAATTAAACAGTGATGAAAAGCAATATTTGTTGCCCCACTAACGTATCTTGAGAAATTAGTTGGCGTACCTCCCCATGCAATGGCAAGCGTCATGGGGCAAATTACTCAGCATTGAAGTTCGTAGATAATCCTTTCCACGAATATCAATTACTTGTGACTGACTGCTCGTTTTTCTGCCCGATTCATTGACGCGAGGAATCAGCAAACCAATTTTATATACTTTCCACGTGGCGCCACCACCTACCGTGGGCCTCTGTAATTGATTTCAGCAAGCGATCAGAAGGGTTGAATTCCGGGCTGACGTAATATCCGCTTCGCGGAAATCAGGCGGAGGAAAAACTGCGTGCTTTATGGCCGCGACACATCGCGTATCATTCATATTTTCGCGCGCAGATTGTCCCATTCACATGCACGCTTCGACGGAGGCGGTAATGCAAAAAGGCGTCAGGCCTTGTGAAATGGCTCTCGTGGCAATGAACCGCGAAGAGCAGCGGCGACAGTTGCGCGACGCGACGCGGCGCGGTGGCGAGCGCCGGGCGGGGGCGGCGAGGGATCAGAGGAAGCGGGGGCGGCCGAGTAGGGGGGGGGGACGTGATGGCGGCGAGCACACACCGCGCGGAGCCCGGAGCGGGGCACTCACGGCGCGGCTGGAAGGGACAGTAAACTGGGCACATTCTCTTACACGCCGGTTTTCCCCTTGTCCGCTCGAACCTGCGCACGGTTCTCGTCCTTCTGCGGTGCTGCCCACTCGACTTTCGTCTCCACCTTGGCCGGGGTTTCACTTTACACTTATGTTACATTTTCTTTATATATATTGGGTTTAACATCGGTCCTAACGTCCCTCGATATGATTGCAATTACCTTCCCATTTCTCATTGTAAAACATTACATATTCGAAAAGGTCGTTGAAAAATTTAGAATAAATCACTGCAAGTAGTGATTTGATGATCAAGATGCAATTGATTTTTCGGTTCCAATGACTCACAAAACAAGGATTCTAGAACACCATGTGTTAGAGAACTTTTTCTCTAAATTAAGCAACTCGATTTATCCACTTTTCGTTCCGAGGGGCCTTCAAAAAGTTTTTTTGTACCAAATTCGCAGTTTTTCCGCGCAGCATTACATAACTTTCTCTCTACTACGTAAGCGGTAGCAAGAAAATAAACTACTAGTCCTACAAAATGGTATAGACTTTCTGGTATTAGTTTTCTTTGGTCTGGGCTAGCTATTCGGACTTACCACATACTATTGCCAGCTGCCATTTATCGCGACCCAAAGTACATGTTTTTAAATTTTTCTCAATTTTTCGCTTTTCTAATGATATAACAAAAATATTACTTAAACAATTTGAAAGAAGAGTAAAACCTTGCTCTAAATTGCAATTTTTACTGACAAATTTGGAGCAATTTTTAAGAAAATTGCGTTTAAGCGCTTCTAAAAACGCGAAATTTGAAGCTCTTTTTCAGAAAAATCTTTTGACTTTTCGACAACCTTCATTATAAATCATTTAAAGTACTTTAACTCGCCAAGGCAGGAGTGTATACAAATTGCTGAATATGTTCATATTCACGGCAGGAAATATGTTTCAAAAACATTACATTTCATTAATTTTAGAAAAAAACAAAATAATAAATTAAAATTAATTTTGCGCCATCTTAAACAATGTAATTAGCTCTCTCGAAAAATTTTAAGAAAGAATCTTGAGGGATTTTTTAGAAAATGGTATTTTTAGTGTTTCTCAAAATGCAGAAATTTCGCGAAAACTGTTGAGTTTTCGAGGAACTCTATACGACATTATTTAAAGGACATGTACTCATAAATACAATAGTGTGAATTAGTTGCCGCTAATGTAAATATTAACGACATGAGAGACAAGTCAAAAATATGCATTTTTTGTTATTTTTGAAAAAAAAGTAGAGCAAAATTGTACTTTGTAATTGGACTTATGTAATTTCATAGAGTACATTTAGCACTATCCCCACCAAAAGTTTAAAGAAAATATTGGAACCGTTTTAGAGAAAATTATGTTTTTGTTATTTTTTAAAATTACAGATATTGCACTCAAAGTTACAGATATTGCGCAAAATTTTCAAAATATATACATGATCTTAATGAAAAAAACTAATTATGGACAACTATTTTCGTTTTAATACCATTATTTTTAAACGATATCGGCTCCAAATTTTTCAACGAAAATCTTCTTATGGGAGAAATTTATACTCTTCTATATTATTCCTAAGGTAATATTTCGGTTCTACCATTAAGAGACCGAAAAACTGAAAAATAAGTACTTTGGGCGGCGATAGATTGCAGCTGGCAAGCGTATGTGGGAAGTCCGAAAAGCAATCGCAGCCCCCAAAAAATTAGATAACTAGTATGAGAGAGTCTGTAACATTTTAAGCACCACTCTCGTATACGTAGTAATATACGTAGTATAGAGAAAGTGCGAAGAAAATGCTGCGGAAATCGAATTCGAGATTTCAACGCAAATAGGTTTTGTGGTCCCCTGATACCGAAGAAGTGTCCGGCTTTTTTTTCAATGTGTCCGGCCGGCCGTCTGTCTCTCCGTCTGTGAACACCAGTAGCGCCTAAACTATATGTAGACCTTTTCCAAAATGGATATTCCCCGGCCGATCTAGCTCGAATTGAGGCCGTGCGATTTTGAATTTTTTTTTAAAATTTGGGACTACTATACACGAACACCCAGGGACATTTTCAAACGTTTCTCAAAAATGGCACCATTAATGTTTCTTAAACAATAGAGTGAAATGCACTTATAAAGGTGGTATTAGTCTGATTTTCACTAGTAGCTCTAATTTTTCGAAGATTTCAAAAATTTCAAAATTTTTTTTTCAGCGTCTTGCTACAACTACAAAATTGAAAGTAGAGTTTTTCCTTCAAATGAAATTGCTTTGTCAATATTTAGTTCTTTCATTAAGGCCACGTATTTTTTTTAAATTTTAGTAGTTATCGCACAATATTACATGCGATATTAAAAAATAACAAAACAGATTTATTCGAAAACTGGTCCAAAATTTTTTAATAAACGTTTGGTAAGGATAGTGCCAAATGTGTTCTATGAGATGTCATAAATACCATGTTGCTTCATTCTTTTGTTTTGCAAAAATTGTAAAAATGTATATTTTTACTAGTTTCTCACGTCGTTAATATTTACTTAAGCGACTTATTTGTTCCCATTTAGATATTTATGCCTACATGTGCTTTCAATAATGTCATATAAAGTTTCTAGAAAACTCAACAGTTTTCTGTTAAAATTAGCTCTAAATTCCGCAATTTGAGAAAGGCTGAAAAACATTTTCTTAAAAATACCAATAATTTAGGCGATTGTGTTGTTTACAGACGGATGGGTGAACGTTTGAAAAAAACACTTTTTCGGTGTTCGGGGACCCCAAAACGTGTATTTCCATTATTCCAAAAATGTACATGACCTTAATGAAAGAATTAAAGGAGAACAAATTTCTCTTGAAGAAAAATCTGTTTTCTTCCATTTTGTTGTTGTAGAGCTATTTGCAATTTTCGAAAATTCAGAGTGAATAGTGAAAAGCGGACCTATGCCACCTTTATAAGTGAGATTCACTCTTATTCTCACAAGAAATGTGAGAGAAAAGTCAAAAAATACATTTTTGTAATTTTTGAAAAAGCAAAAAAATAGAGCAATATGGATTTGATGTCATCTCATAGAGTACATTTAGTGGTCTCCCTACCAAAAAATTAAAGAAAAAGTTTGAAGTCTAAGTTGAGAAAATATTGTTTATATTTTTTTAAATTGCATATATTGCACGCAATATTGCGTGAAAACTATTTTTTTACTGTACATGATCTTAATGAAAGAACTAATTATGGACAATCAATTTCATTTGAAGGAAAAATTTTTTCTCCAATTTTGTAGCTGTAGGAAGTCACCGAAAAATGTCAGACATTTGTAATTATCGAAAATTCAGAGTTAAGTGAAAATCGGACCTATGCCACCTTTATTAGTATGTTTTACTTTATCTTTACAAGAAATTTAAAGAAAATATTTGGAGCAATTTTTGAGGAAATTTTGAAAATATCCCGGCGTCTTCATGTAAAGTACCCCAACAATTAATAAGTTAAATTAAAAAGTTTTTCAAAATCGTTGAGCTTCGTGAGAGGAGAGATCGACAGTTTATTCAGTTTGAAAAATATACTACTTATAGTTTAGACGCCTGTTATGTTCTCATATGACAGACAGACAGACGGACGGATGCACGGACATTTTGAAAACACACTTTCTCGATATCAAGGGACCACAAAACGTGTATTTCCGTTGAAATCTGAATATCGATTTTCCGCAACATTACATAACTTTGCCTACACTACATTTTCTACTCCGTAAATACATACGTACGTATACGAGAAAGTAATTAGTGGTACTACAAATTGGAACATTTTCTAGTACTAGTTAGTTTTCAAATTTCTTTGGCTTGGCCTAGCTTTTCGGTTTCGCCCCTTCCTCTTACCAGCTGTCATCTATCGCCGCCGAAATTACTACCAATTTAATCGTCATTCTACCGATATTCGCCACATTTTCACTTGGAACTTTGGAAACCTTTCTCTCTACTCTGTAACGAGAAAGTAAAAATGGCAAATTTCAGGCAGAAAAACTCTTAATACTGATCCTTGGTAGTGAAAAGTGGATAAATCGTTGCTAAATTAGAAAACTAAATCCTTTAACTCTTAGTGTAGACAGAATCCGTGTTTTGTGAGTCCTTGTTACCAAAAAATCGGTAGACGGCAAAACGCCTGCCGTCCGTATGTGAACAGTGAACAACGCTAGGGGCTAAACCGTTCAGCGATTTTTTCCAAAACGGACGTTCCCCTATCGGTCTGGTTGGTGTCACTTCCCCTTGAATTTGAAACCAATATTTTAATTTTGGGACTACATTATATGAAGCCTCTGGGGCATTTTCAATTATCAAAAAATTGGCTCCATCGTTTTTGATTAAATTTTATTGTTGGATAGTGTGAAAGACGCTTAAGAAAATGGTGTAGATCTCATTTTCATCAAAAAACATGATTTTGTGAAAATTTCAAACATTCAAAAGTTTTCCAGCATCTTCCTACAACTACAATTTTGAAGATAAAAACTTTTTTCTTTAATGAAATCTGTTCCTTACCGATAGATTCTGAAAAAAGTTTGTGTAAAATTTTTCGAAAATTCGAGTACTTTTGACGTAATATTGCATGAAAATATGGGTGAGAAATTACATGCTTTTTATTCCCCTTACTTACTTTCACCCCTTACGAAGAAAGTTTGAAGGCAGTACTGAAACTTATGTAGGGCAGTGCAGACAATGATGGGTACTTTAAGTTCTACCTGTATGTTTTTTCAAAGATTAATAGTTTGTTTTAATAATAGAAAATTCATAGTTGGCAAATGAATTACTATACATATATGTACATTTATGAGGCTAGTAAGTGAATAGTTGAACATTATACTTCACATTTTATAAAATGTGAAAATGAAATAAGGCCAAAAATATAGTGATGAACACTTTCAAGACTATTGTGAGCACTTTGTAATAAGCTGATAGGCACTCAGAAAAATGGAGTGTAAAAACCCCAACAAAGTCAATTAGCATTGTTGAATGCAAATGGCTTGTGACTGCTGGTTTATTAAGCTTCAATCATTTAATATCTAAACATTTTACACACAAAAAAAAAAAATTTTCGTCGTCTGTACGACTTTCCTCTACGGAATCTTCTGAGGAAAGACATGATTTGTGAAACAACTTTTCACACAATTGGCAGAACACACCGTAGTTCTTAAAATTCAATGTGTTTCCACACTGGAAGCATAGTTTTGGAGAAAATACTTCCATAGACTTCTGAAGGGAATCAAAAGACTTGCTGCCTCTTGCTTCCATCTTGTAAATGCCAGTAGAAGTAATCAGCTGACAAATATCCTTATTTCTTTTACCTCCTATTCAAATTTCAGTGATGGGTACAGTGCCAATCACGGTAAACCTGGCTTCCCTATGCTGAGCGCGGATTGCTTTTATCCAATTTACTTATATCCTTAATCGCTGGACACACATTCGCTAACGAAAAATAAAAGGAAAGACAGAACACACCGTAGTTCATGAAGGAGTGTGTGTGAGAGAGTGTTAAGAGAATGGCGAGTGTGTGCGAGAGAGTGTTAAAAGAAGGTTCCATGTTAGTTGCTGATTTTTTTAAATTGCAAAAGTGCAATTTTTTAGGAAACTAGTACGAGAAAGTCTGTGGCATTCTTTAGCACCACTAGTTATTAATGTTCGTTTTCTGATTTTTTCTTTTGTGTAATTAAAATTACGAATTTTATATTTAAAATGTTTCGCTTTTTTAGTAAAACGCGTATGTATATCAGATTCTACTTACTTGAATATATTAGTAAATGTGTAATATGTCATGCGATTGTGAGAACTTAAAACGTGATCCATAATCAAAAGATTGATGAAGAAAGATTGATACAAAACTCTTAAGCAAGACGGTTATTTGTTCTCGTTATTTCATTGTTAGCTTACGAAATTTGTAAATAGGTAAAAAAACATAAGAAATGAAATTTCGTATGTTAGCAAAACTACTAAATTGCCAAGGAAAATTAAATCAAAGTGGTGCTAAATTTTAAAATTAGCTCCGTACTTTGTTTGCCGCTAGACTTCTTGTTACATGGAAGCGAAAATTTCTAGTTATAAAATGTTGCGAACTACGCTTGTTAGTATATTTATTTACAATTCAACTATGTGGAGTCGCGGTTTTATGTGCAAGAAAACGTGCGCAGTTAATACTTCTCCCACTTATGGCAGTTATGGAGTTATTACTGCTTTTTGACAACAAAATAAAAGGTTTGTTTAAATGTTTATTTACAAAAAGTAAAATATATATCAAAAAATGTAAAAACATCAAAACAAAAAATACATATATAAATAAGTACTTGTGCTTTGTGCTCACCTCCACCTGCTTTCTCATTACAACAAATTATATCAGTTAATAATTTAACATCCTGATTCCTTAAATACGTTTTCCATAGATAGCAGTCTTTACAATAATCAGCAAGCGGCTTTGCACGATGAGTCTTTCGGCGCAGGACAGCATGGTTGTGGTGGACACCCGAGGAATATCCCAGGAGCTGGAAAACTGGCTTTGTAGATAGACGTACATTCAAGGGGTTGCGATGGACATAAGTAAGTTCCCTTGCATGCCCAAGGATAGTGTTCTTTCTTTTTGAGAGGCCACGGTACGTAGCTGAGCTTCTGCACCGTTTCATTTTGGAACGGATGGTCCGGTTTGCAATATACAGCAATTGGTTTGTAGGACCTTTGAGGTTCCGGGCAAAGCGGCACGTAAGAGGCGTTCATGATAGTGGTGCATTCTAGCGGCTGCTCCGAGCAACGTAAATGTGTCGGAGGCACAATTGTAGGAACTCTTTGCATGACCTTAGGGACGAAGTCGTGCCTCTGAGTCGTCACGCAAGAGAGCGGCCCTTCTCCAATAATGTTTCGGTTACATGGAAGAATCGGGCATGCTGGTCTTGCACAAGGTAAACATGGGAAACTTAGTCTGTGTATAGTGTTTCCGTCCATTTTACAAGCAGCGGGTTTCAGATTATCATGTACGCGCAAGGGAGCCCTTCTGGCACAACCTGGTGGACAGAAGCTCTTCTTGTAGATGGTGCAAATTTCCATGCGTTTCTCCTCTGAATTGAGCACATCGTGTTCTGGAGGGCGAATAATCGGCTGCCGAGGAACACCAGAATTACACTGATAACTAGTGGTCATAATAGTATTACACTCCATCTTTTGGGATGGACATAAGTAAGTTCCCTTGCACGCCCAAGGATAGTGTTCTTTCTTTTTGAGAGGCCACGGTACGTAGCTGAGCTTCTGCACCGTTTCATTTTGGAACGGATGGTCCGGTTTGCAATATACCGCAATTGGTTTGTAGGACCTTTGGGGTTCCGGACAAAGCGGCACGTAAGAGGCGTTCATGATAGTGGTGCATTCCAGCGGCTGCTCCGAGCAACGTAAATGTGTCGGAGGCACGATCGTGGGCACCCTCGGCACGGGCTTTGGGACGTAATCGTGTCTCTGTGTTGTGACGCAAGATAGAGGACCTTCGCCGATTATATTTCTGTTGCACGGTAGTATCGGGCACGCAGGCTTCGCGCACGGTAGACATGGAAAACTCAGCTTATGAATAGTGTTGGCGTCCATTTTGCAAGCTGCGGGCCTGAGGTTGTCATGTTGCCGCAATGGAGGCCTCTTTGCACATCCTGGTGGGCAAAAGCTCTTCTTGTAGATGGTGCACCCTTCCAAGGCTTCTTTTGGTAGGAGGAGGCCATCTGGCGGCCTGCAGATCGGTACCCGGGGGGGCTGGACGTAGCACTTGAAGGAGCATGGAGCCGGACAGCAGGCAGCCTTAGCATTGCAGCTCATGGTGAAGAAAAGAATGAAACCTACGCGCAGCTGCGCGGTCCCCCCCTCCCTCTGCTCGAATCCCGGTCAAACGCGAAAATCATTGGCATGGAAATGTGTTGCGACTGTTGCACTCTCATGATATTCTTGCTATTATTGTGTTTACCTGTTGCTTTCATCCACTTTCAGTAGAGGTGTAAAATACTTTTCGCATCCGATACAGTATATTCTTAACGGTTAATGTTTTAATATTCTGGAAGATAAATGTCGACATATTGGAAGTAGAAAATCCCTCGGAGGTAAGAACTAACATATAACATTATAGAAGTGGCATTTGTCGACTTCAGAAGTTAGTGTTCATATATGTCGATGGTGTGCGGATATGTCGATTGTCGAGGTGGGCTAAAAATGTCAAGAAGTGATCTCCGTCTGCTAGACTCTGCAGATACTTCAAAGACTCAAAATAATTCTCCAAGAATTAACTGGGACTGCGGCGCTAACACCATCAAGTGAGTAAATCGTAAAATCTCTACTCAAAAAAATGTGAACTAAGTTAGTTAACTTCAACTCCATTTCTATTCCTACAAATTCAGTGTTTATATTATATTAAGATAATAACTGGTTGTTAAATAAATCGCAAATTCAACATAATAAATTATGTTTTAGGCATATTCTTTGAACTGTTAGGTAGTTTCTTTTGTATAAACCCTATTAATTTGCTTCTTTATAATCACTTTACGAAACATATCTGATAATCCTTCAAATGCACGACACATGCTTTTGGCGGAATTTGAAGTTAATGAATATTGTCCATCTCCTGAATTTCATCATTCGCATATTCATTGCTGAACAGAGAAAAAATGCATTATTTGCTTCTCAATGAAAAGTGTTCTCGCATTTATCACAAACATTCATTTCCAATGTTACGCACCTAGTGAACTCCCAACACTGTATGCACTCGTAGATGCCCGCGGACATTGGTATCTCCAATAAATTCAGCTGCCGCTGTTTTTCACTTACCCAGCGTTGCTGTCCGTTCGCGGCTCTTGAGTATTTTTAAATAAAACACAGGAAATATATTGCTCGTGAATTCGGGAACACAATCAATGGGCAAACTATTACCAGCCCCGCTTCCGCGGATACTTGTTCCATATTGTAGAACTACCGATTCATGTTCTTAATAAAATACCTTCCCCAAGCTTTCACCATCTTCTAATCTCTTGAAGAATCTCTTGAATATCACTTAAAATAGCTCGACCTACATTCAGGCATCCATTTCTTACGAACCCGAGCCATTCTCTACCAAACAAACGTGCGTCCATTGCAACCGACGCGACATCCTTCAATAATTGTCTCTTTCTTACGAGTTGATACACTCGTACCAAGTTTTATATGTTATATTATGATACCGTAACATCTTATAAAAAAACGCAATAACTGGAAGTGATGAAAATTGATCGGCCAGAATTTGTGCTGTTGTTTCTTTTTCCTCTGACATCTTTGAAATATCATTGAAGCATGTAGTGCTTAGAGCCTCACAGCGCCGCGCTTCGTCCTGCTTATCACTTTACGCTCGGTGACTCATTTGGGTACCAGCTTCGATTGAACTTAAAGATCTTCAGAAGATCATCGTCTATTCCCAGATGTTGATATGTAGTAAATATGAAAAAATAAAATTTTAAGTCAAGTAGAGAGAGTTTTCAATAAATTTCATTAATGCATTGCATACATAAGTTAATTACTATTTACAGAGCTTTGAGTCGCCTTGCTGGCCTGGTGAGAGGTCGGTAAGACTCGAGTGTAATGGGGGAACCGGGTAATGCGGGTCGCGGGTTCCAGTACCGTGTGGGCATACCAGGTGTGGCTTTCTATGTGGTGGCATAGTCGGGACTTTTCCAATCCACCACTTATCACCCATCAAAATAGCCATTCATTCACATGCCTTCCCCCGCCCTGGCTAAGAGTTGGGAAGGCGGTTTGACCTCGGACAGAGGGAGCAATGGGCTACAATAGGTGTACAAACCGCGACGTTCGCGCCGCCATCATTCCTCCGCTATTACAAATACCGCTCATTGTAATAATTGCATTACTTATTGTATTTGTAAGGGGATAGTTGTGGTGTGATTGTGGGATGTGGGTGTGATTATTTATAATGGGATAGTTGTGGTGGGGAAGATTGGTTGGATTTGTTGATGGGAAATGGGTGGGCCTGAGCAGTGCAGCTACTAACATGAGTGAAATTGAAGTCGTAGGATTCCGCGGCCAGAGTCATGTGGGTGATCTGGGCGGTCCGGGTGACGCCGCGTCGAAGGCTGAGTTGCCTTGGCAACTCGATGGAATGAAAACTTCGATGTGTCTGAATTAGATGTCTGATGAAAGTGTTGTAGAATACTATTAGGGAGTCGACAGACTTTATTGAAAATCATTTGAAGTATTTCTACTCACAAATGTAATCATTACGCATACAAAGAAATTGGACGTGTCTGTACGCGCTTTTGTGATTTTTCAACTTTTTTTCAACTTTCTTTTGCGATTTGTGAAACGTATGTCTCGTCACGTTAATTGCTGTGTTTCTGTGCATCTGTATGAACCGATTAAAGTAAACAAATAAATCTATCAACATGAAATTTAAATACACTATGAACAGTAGTCTTTGGACCAACTTAGATACCCCTAACGGTTCCGAAAATATTATTACTTTCTCGCCTTACGCATTCTTTGTAAGAAGATAAAGTTATGTAATTGTGCATCAGAAAACGCCGAAATTTTGCCAGAATAAACTTTAATATCGGGTTCTCGTAATAAAATAGTGGATAAATCCTGTTGCTAAATTTACAACACGTGGATAATAGCGGAATATAATATATAATATAATAAACGGATAATAATAACGGAAAAATAATTATTGCGGAGGTTTTAGAAACAGTGGGAGAAAGTATGTGCTTTGGCAGCACCACTAGTTTTGATCAGCAATGAACAGTGTAGTGACTTTAGATATACGTTGTTTGATGATTGGTGATGTTTGCTACTATAACTGGAGGTATTTTAGCGAGGGTTTCACTTTCATCAGTAGAATCCTGCGTGGGCTACTACTCCACAATGTACTTGTTTTACCAGGGGGAGGTTACTCCGGGGTGGACACATTATCTTCGTGCTTTTATCCTCACCCTCACAAGTACGACTGGCTGGTATCCGTATCCCGCCGGATCGCCGTTTGCCGTCACGGCATCCGCCCCATTGAATGCCTGGGTCGGGCTTCCCTCTCAGCTCAGAGCCCCCAGCTTTCCAGGCTAGTACCGGGGTGAAAATGATGCACCACTCACATGCGCCGGGACAAGTCCCTCCTCTTTGCCCAGAGTACCGGGCTACTGCCACGACGAAGCCGAGAGCCCAACTGGGACCCACCCGAAATAAGGTTCGGGCGGCTGGGGGCCCACATCTCGTCTCCTAACTGCCTACACCTTTAGCCTACCGTCGTGAATACTACCGTGAACCTAGGGCAACCTGACGGGTGGCAATTTCTCGCCGGACTTTTATAAATGGATTTCAGGGCATTCTGAAGAATCTGCTTCACCCAAACCTTTCCAAAGTTAGACGCGCCATAGGCCTTGGGCGATTCGGCAACCGGGAGCTTAGCATCGCCTACTCACTGCCTCCACCTTGAGACTAACGAATGAGTGCCGCCGTGACACTTAGGGTTCTCTTAGGGTGGTCGTCTCCAACTCTCCAACAGCCGTGTCCACCTACGCAGACACGACCCCTCCTACGAGTTTCACTTTGATCATTAGGAAGCTCATTAACATGAGTGAATGTACTCCCAGTTGCTTGCTTATCAAGTTCGCTTAGAGGTCCGAACCTATTTTTGACCGGCACATTAATTAATGGAGAATCAGATTTTGCATTTGGATATAGGTAAGTACCGTGATTAGTAGAAACTTTTTGGGGTTCTGGCTCCATATCATTTTCTGTCACTGACCTTTTTCTAGAGTATGTGGAGTCTTTTTCTGGTAGCTAAAAGGTTGGGGTTTGGTTGAGTTGAAATGAATTGGTTCCTTGGCATAAGCGTCGGAGGTGTTATGTTAATTCTTCTGTTCTTCATCGCCACCCGGTTTTATCGCAACAGATCTGATAGGGTCCCACAGCACTGATCTAACAACCTCACGCCACCACTGTCGGTCCAGTATTAGAAATAATGGTAATATAATCCAAATACAACCAATTAAAACGAAGCGCGTGTGTTGCATACCTGTGATTATTTCGATAGACAGGAACAGTAGTCATTTCTAACTTTTACGAATTAAAGATACCACAATCATACCATATACCACAATCAGTTTTCGAAATATTCAACATCACCTTATTCTTAGATTTGTTTTTGATGAACACATTTCATTAAGAAAAAAATTGTATATTCACAAGTGTAGTTCATGGACATTTTTTAAATTTACCACTGGATTTTATCCATTTTTTCGTTATTAGGGCCCTGGAATAAGAGTTTTTGCCGAAAATTCGCCGCCTATACGCTATTCGAGGTCAAAATTTAATCAAAATTATTGGTGTCGTTTTTTAGAAGAACATTTTATAGAAAAAATAAAAATTGCCTATATTTCACGCAAAACTACGCGAAAAGTCTCCAAATTTTCAATAAATTGTACGTGACCTTATTTCGAAATCTATTTTTAACAACAGATTTCATTATGGGGGAAATCTTTATCTTTAATATTTTTGTTGTAGGAAGACTCAGAAAAACGTTGAACTTTTACAATTTTCGACGAACTTGTTTTCAACGAACATGAGATCTGCGTGATTCTCTTAATCGTTTTTCACACTATCCAATAAAAAAATGTAATAAAAAACAATGGAGCCATTTTTTTGAAAATCTAGAAAATACCCCAGTCGCTTCATGTAAAATACCCCCAAAAATTAAAATATATTTCAAATTCAAGGGGCCGCAACATCAGATTGGTTGAGGTATATTAATTTTGGAGAAAATCGGCTGAGGGGTTTAGCCGCTAGCGCTCTTCACAGACGGACGGACAGACAAAAGTTTTGCCGTCATTCGATTTTTCGATAGCAAAGAGCCACAAAACATGGATTCTGGCAAGTTCCTGAGATTGGTGTGTTGGAGGATTTTTCCTGAATTTAGGTACTAGATTTATCCACTTTTTCGTTACCGGGGCCCTATAATAAGAGTTTTTCTGCTGACCATTCGTCGCTTTTTCGCACAGCTTTACATACGAGTAACTTTCTCTCTACTCCGTAGCGAGAAAGTAAAAATGAAGTCAGTGACATTTAACTGATAATGTTGTGGTAAGGCGAGTAGCTTTGGCCAACTAATTGGTTATGAATAACATTGGGCGTTGGCCACGTTGTGACCTTTGGAAGTTGTTTAGCATCTGCGAACTTCATTACCCTGCACTTGTCCACTTATTCGCCACGGCGTGTGCGAATGTGTGTATGGATTCTGCAACGAGGTAAGTATCCTACGTTTGAGTGCCATCCAATGAATCGGGCCGACATTCGTCTAGACAATAGATGCACACACTCGCCAGCCAGCACTCGGAGTGCATATTCTGCTCTTGGAACCCAATTGGCTCCGAAGACTTTCTTTAACATTATGTCTGTGTAACAATATGACATTTCTGCATCCGAAATTTGTATCATAGCCACGTGCAATGTTTTATTCATTAAACAAATATGGTTGAAACTGATAGATCATAACATTTTTCTTTTGCCAAACTTCTTAACTTGTGAGAGATTCTTCTTTTTTAAACCTGAATATTACTCAACATTAACAACTGAACCAATGAAATAATACAATTTAAAATAATGGACATTTTAGCCTTGTGTGTAATACTTTTAGCACCTTTCGTGTTTAGAGATGTTGTATATATTATCACTGTGCACGTGAATACTGCATCTTATTTACGTAATACATTTTGTTCACAAAAAATAAAGAAAGGTAATTTAATTCTTCTAACGTGAGTTGATTTATTTGTGAAATGATATCAAAAAAGTAAAAAAATATTAAAAAATAAAAAAATAAGTGGTGCAGTTCAGAAAATATTCTTGATGTCTTGTCAAGCCTCGTTCAACTCTACGTATAGATGATACTTTACTTCCAATATTGTCCACACGCTTCGATGCCCAAGAGATATTCCGACCACTTCGGCTGTGGAAACAATGTTTCAATCAACGAACTTGCCTGGGGCAAAATAGCTGGATTTGTAAATAGACGTACACTCTAGGGGCTGCGACGGACATACATATGCCCCTTTGCATGCCCAAGGATAATGTTCTTTCTGTTTTAAAGGCCACGGAACATAACTCATCCTAGCTATTGTTTCGTTCTGGAAAGGCTGATCAGGTTGGCAGTATACGGCAATTGGCTTGTAAGATCGTTGTCGCTCGTGCGGACACGGACACTGGTATGACGCCTGCATGACCGAACAGCATTCAGCTATGCCGTTGGAGCACTTGAGGTACGACGGGGGAACGATGGGCAGCACTTTGGGCGCGCACTTCGGAACGTAGTCATGTCTCTGCGTTGTCATACACGACATGGGTCCCTCACCCACGATGTTGCGGTTGCACGGCAGCACGGGACAGGGCGGCTTGATGCAAGGGGGGCATTGGAAGCTCAACCGGTGCGTGGTGCTGTCGTCCAGCTTGCAGTCCGCGGGCATGATGTTGTCGTGCTGCCGCATCGGCGGCGGCCTGCGGTCACCGCACGCCGGCGTAGAGAAGCTGCACTTGTACACAGAGCACGCCTCGATGGGCTCTGTCGGCGGGACATAGGTTTCAATGGGCTTGAAGGACTTGGCGACCGGGGGCTGGACGTAAGGCATTTTGAGGGCGAGTCGTGGCCGGGAAGTAGGAGAGTCCGCTGGCCGCTGGAGGTTCTAACGGTGGCGCATTGCCGCGGTGGTTATGAGGCAGAGAGGGGCCTCAGCGATATTTCGCGGATCCCCTTCCTACCCGGCGGCAGGGTGGAGGACGGTTGTGAAAGTCATAGTAACGCGATTGCTACAAGAGGATTGTCATTGTTTTAACTGTTTTCATGTCCATTGTTGTTCTCTTCCTCGTCCTCTCTGGGTGCGAATTCTGGTCAGTACAAATTGCGGTCAACACAGCTGTTTCATGGCCTTTTCTAGGGTTTCTCGACACTTTAACAATATTCAAACCAAACTTCTTCGTTCTAAATCGAGTAAACCCCAAAAAGGACACTAAAGCCAAACTAAAAATGGAGTCCCTATATATTGGTTAACGTTCTTTCCAATAAATTATAACATTTCGTAGATGTCTTTCCCACAGAACAAGTGAAAAAAATAATATGATATATTTTTGTTTCTTGAGGAGAAAATACGTGATAATGAGATATTCATACTGCTAACCCTGATGTAGTGCATAACAGCTAATAATATCGGCCTAAAACATGCATTTTATCTCTTTTCATTTTTTCGAAGGTCCTATTCGCATCCGGCTATTGTAATTCCATTTTCTAGATGTATTCTGTCACTTGCGGGTACTTTCTATACATCGTCTACACGACATATTCGACAGGTGTTCAATACCTTAATAAAGGGGTCATTTTACTTTGTTCTATTAATGTTTTTACTTTCTTGTGTACGTATATACCGATTAATATATTTGGTATCAAAGAAAGTCTGTAACACTGCGGAAAATAGATTTCAGTATCAACGCAAATTCACGTTTTGTGATGCCCTTTTTTCATTTTATTTTCTTCTTATTCGGCCACACAGACGTTCAAGGAAATGAAACATTTTAGTATATCATTTTTTACGATTTGGCATCCCTAATATATTGACATCTCCATCGTGCCTCTTAAAACAGATTTCTGAATATGTTATTATTATTATTATTATTATTATTATTATTATTATTATTATTATTATTATCATCAGCAGCATCTTTCAAGACTCTCGCTTATCAAGGTGCTCTACAGCAGACACCGGGACCCTTGGAGAACCAAGGTGCCTGTTTCGTTTGCAACTCGGGCGGTCAGGATTCAACGTGAAGTTATATCAATAAAAATTTCCTCACGATGCGTGCTGTACTCAGGATAACAGATCTTTGCATTGATTGAATGTGCCAGTTCTTAAGGCCAAGTTTTGCAGTCGATGAAATCAGTTCTTCAGAGATCAGTCCATTTCCAGATATGACCATAGGGTCTACTTCAACAGATACTAATTGCTCAGTTCAATAGCCAAGGTCTTCTTCTCGGCAGTAGAAGCAACTATATTTCGGTCTAAAGGGATAGCTATGTCGTCTATAATCCCTTTCCATGAGGCCTTAGCAATCCATATTATGTCAGGTATGTCGACCCTGCGATCAGTGGTGACTGTTACATTCCACAAGAGCTTCCACCGTTTCGACTCAAAAACTGACTCTTGTTTAAACTTGTAGTATGGGACCTCTTTCTGTACCATCGCCGACTTTGCAGCCAGGGCCTGATAGATAACTGCAGCAACAAATTCTCTGCTATCCGGGAGACGCCACGTCGTTGGCTGGGGTGTCGACGTTTCGCCTGACACGTCGCAGGCTTCCTCAGGGCAGTGAGGGCAGTGAGGAATCCTGCGACATCTCATGCGAAACGTCGGCCTCCAAACCAACGATGCGCGTCTCTCGGATAGCAGAGAATTTATGGATTCGAGACGCGGAAGCTTACGTGTACAACAGCAGCAACGTCATTGTGCCGACTCAGGTATTCTGTTTGTGCCAAAGCAGAGCACCCACCCATTATGTTTTGGACGGTTTCTTGCAAAGGCGGTTTCTTGCAAGGATGGGTTTGATTGCAAAGGCGGTAGCGGTCCTCTACACTCATATCCCCGATCACATACGTTTGGTAATTGAGAGTGGAGGATACTTTGTCCTGAATAGAAATGACGAACCCTTCTGTCTCAGCAAAGAAGACATATTTTGTTAGCCAAGAGTCTGACGATCCCACATTCACGGCGTTCTCTTTGAGCTCAACAGGATACCTGCCGTGCAAACGCTTCTGTGTCCACTCACTCAGCTTATCTTCTTTGGTGATTGGTAGTTCTTTGGTGGTCTTTGAGAGTCCGTTTTATTCAGGTTCAGTGGGGTAAAATTCTGGTCCGTGGCACAAATTGCTTCATGGATGGCCGTTTGTATGCCAAGTTGCCATGCAGTGTTGGATTAAGTTCATATACTGGGCATTTAATTTTTAGAGGCGAAGAACATACAAAAGCCACTAATGAGGAAGGCCTTTGTATAGTCTATCCATCCTACAGAAATTTTGCTGTGTATTTTTTGACTTGATTGACTACAACACTGTCTACTATCAATAATTCTTTGCAACCTTGAGCACCCTTTCTGCAACCATTTTGCTCTGGTGCCAGAACATTATTGGCCTTTAGATGGTGTACAGCATACTGGCTAGCACAGATGTAAAAATTTTATTTACTGTGGGAAGATATGTGATAGGTCGGTAGTTACTCGGAGTCTTAGGACCGCTAGTCTTGCTTATCATACATGTAACTCCTTGAGTAAAAGACGCCGGAATGATAGTTGGATCGTTGAATGCAACTTGAAACCACCTGGCCAGAACCGCTTGAGTAAACTCGCATAATGGATATATTTAACTCCTTTGTCCATTTCCATGTTCTGAGGTCGGGCAGAGTGAGCTGTCGTCTCACCCAAGCTGCGACACTCAGTATTTGTTTGTATTGTGAACGCCATAATTTATGCAGCGCCACACATTCCCGGGTGGTATGAGGAGGCTCCACTGCTCTCCACTTACACAGGTAGCACATTTCTCACTGCGAGCCCAGTGGCAGAACTCGCAGCGCCACCTTGCAAGTGCATGCGTCACGAGTCCTTTGACTTCTTCTCCTAACTGTTTCTCCATCGACGAACCGGGTAAGAATCGAGAATGGAAGTACCTCTCGCCTCTGAGCCAGAGCCCCATCTGCGCACCGTCACCTAACCCCTAAGGTGGAAGGTAGGCGCCTACAGCCCGCAAAAATATAGGGATGGCTACATTGGATGCTGCCCCATCTCCCAGTTGCCAGTTGGTTCGCCGATCCCTTTCCCGGAAGTCAGGGGAAAGGTCACCTCCCAGCTTCCAGAAGAACAGACAGGCATCCGATTTGGCGGTTTGCCATACCCCTGACATCCGATCCCCAATAGATGAAAGGACAGCAGACAGCTGCTCAGCTTCTCCCGTTAGTTGCCTTTTACGACAGGGGGATATCCTATGGCACTATTCTACAAAAACACCCGGACACCACAAGTTTTATTATTATTATTATTATTATTATTATTATTATTATTATTATTATTATTATTATTATTATTATTATTATTATTATTATATTATTTATATTTATAACTAGTGGTGCTACAGAATGTCACAATGTCCCGTATTAGTTTTTATTTCTTTTGGACTTGGCTAGCTATTCGGACTTGCCACATACTCCTACCAGCTGTCATTTATCGCCGCCAAAAGTACATTTTTTTGTTTTTAAATTTTTGATTTCCTAATAGTAAAATCCTCGCCCTAAATGACAATTTTCTTTGAAGAACTTGGAGCTGTTTTTAAGAAAATGGCTTTTAAACGCGACTGTAAATTTGAAGTTTGAAGCTTGTAAACAGAAAATATTTGAGTTATCGAGAACCTTAATTAGAAGTCATTTAAAAAATAATTTCGAAAATAGATCACCAATACAATAATGTTTACAAATGGCTGGAAATTAGCATATTAATGTAATGAGAGATCATTCAAATAATTTCATTTGGCTGGCCTTGAACTAAGGTGCTCTATGAAACATTCTGGCTAAAATCCAGGTGATGGTATATTTGATCTGAACAGATGAGCACCTATGCATTCCAAAGTGGTCTATGTGTCAGTTGTCGTTGTGGGTACCGCATAATAAAAATTCCATTTTAGTATTCGTAGATGGTTTTAATGTTAGTAATTTTTTAAGAGGTATTAAGTTGCATTGTCATTAGTACCATAGGCCACTTTAGTTCCAGGCTAGCTACTTGTGTATTTTTTTAAAAAATACTCCAAAATGAACCTTGTGTCATATTAAAGCGTACAATTAGCACAATCAGTTCAAAAAAAGTGAAGTAAAAAATTGGAGCCGTTCTTGAGAAAATGGCGTTTGATAGTTTCTGAAAAAGCGAAATTTTGAGCTAGTTTTCACAGAAAACGGTTGAGGTTTCGAGACACTTTATCTGATATTATTTAAAGCACATTTACTCAAAAACATAATAATGTGAACAAATCGCTGCTAATGTAAATATTAATTATCTTAGAGACAAGTCAAAAAGTGCATTTTACTCTATTTTTATCAGAAATTTAAAGAAAAAATTAGGGTATCGTAGGCTTTCACGGCCGGAGTCAATAGAAAGTAGATTTTCCGGGCTGGTAGGCCGTGGTCCAGTTCGCATAGTTGGGCCAAACGTTTCATGCAACTTGCATGTCCTCCGGGAATAACCTCCGCAGCAAAGCTAATGTTTCGGTAACCGGTACCATGGTGAATAATGATACGACATCGAAACTGACGAGCAGATCGTTCGGCTGTAGGGTCAGTGTCTTCAGTTTTTCGACGAAATGTGACGAGTCCTTGATGTAGGAGTTTGTTTTTCCGATGAGTGGTTGGAGCAAGTTGCATAAGAAAGCCCGGAAAATCTATTTTCTAAAAAATTAGGGGTCATTCTTGAGAAAATTTTCAATATGTTGCAGAGACTCCATGTAAAGTACCAAGAAAAAATTATGAATGCTTTTCAAAATCGCAGAACATCGAATCAGGGCAGATCGACACGGGTTTCTTGAATTTCGAAACAATCCTACGCCTGAATTAAGTCCTAATGTTGTTCACATCCATCGAACAGATAGGCGGACGGACAGATCCCGTTTAGAAAACCAAACACTTTTTCGGTATCAGGAGATCCCAATCGACATTTCCGTTAAAAACTCGAACCGATTTTCTAGGTAGAATATGTTATTAATATTCAGAGTCCTGAAATTATAAAAAAATGTTTTTTTCTGCAGGAAAATCGACTGATGCCACCGAAAAATTTAAAATGCAACCTCTATAAGTGGATTTCACTCTATACTTACAAGAAATTAGATACTTAGAAAAACAAGTGGTGCTACAGAATCACTCAGAATTTCTCGTATTAGTTTCGTATTGTCTTTATAGCTTTTTATGAGTTTCGTATAGTCTGGGCTAGCTACTCTGATTTGCCACATACTCTTGCCGGCTACTCTGTCCGACGCTCAAAGTTAATTTATTTAAATATTTTCTCAACTTGTCGATTTCCGAGTTGTGGAAGAGAAATATTACTTTAAGAATATTAAATAAGATTAAAACCTCGTCTTAAAAGGCAGGTTTCATTGAAAAATTTGGAGCCGTTGTTAAGAAAATGACGTGCAAGAATTACTGTAAATGTGAAATTTGAAACTTTCCATTTGAAGCACTTCCATTCTCAAATGCAAAAATGTATACCTAGTATAAGGCTCTATCTTTCTTATATAGATAGATCTTATATATATATATATATATATATATATATATAGAGAGAGAGAGAGAGAGAGAGAGATATATATGTATATATGTTGGAATCGGATGCCGAAGAGGTTTTGGGTTTTCCCGCCGTTAGTTCAGAGGAAGTACGCGCCGCGGTTGGTAACACTGTTACGGGCGGGCAGTGAGGAGGAAGGCGTTTTGGAGGGGAGACAGTCCGTCTTGAGCCGAGCCACGAGAGAGTGTACGATTTGTGTTTCAAGAGTGTAAGATTGTAATTTTGTTGTGCCAAATACATTTTGTTGATTAATTCAACGTGCCAGACTTGTAATTTGAGGACACCTTTCCCACAATTTGGGGGCTCGTCCGGGATTACGTTGGATTTCGACGAGGATTGAGACGGATAGCGACGAGACGTCTGGAACTTTCCGGCCGCCATTGTGAACAACAACCTTGCGAAAATACGACGCGCTGCACGACGACAATTTGGAATTTACGACGACAGTTCCAGATTGAAGGCATTTGTCAAGGTTGTTACGACGGTGTATTTTCAATTGACGACGTGGCGACATTCTGGCGACATTCGACGTGACGACGTGGCGACGTGGTGTTATTCTAACCCTAATTATCGAGTGAATCAAACGACGACAATAATTGCCGGAATTCGAAAATAAGTGAGTAGAAATAAAACGAAAAATTACTGGACCTTGAGAAATTTGATTACACGATTCGACGCTTCTAGAAGGTAAAAAACTTTTTCACACATTATCGACGGTGTCCTATATTATCGACAGAGAAAAAAAAAGTTTTAGAATTTTCCCGAGAGATGGCGACGTTGGGAGATATCGACAAAATAAATAAAAACATAACCTCTGCACCTGCGAAAGCAATTCAAACCTTGCACAAATTAACATTCGAAGATATCCCAAAAGATAGGAAGAATCGGAAAAGGTTAAAGGAATTCGCGGGATTCACATTTGAATTAGATTCGAAAGATTTTAAATTGAAAAAGGAATTCATAAATAATTCATTTACAGAGGCAGAATTGGGCACTATATGTAGTATTCTTTGTATCAATGATGGGACGAAAGAAGTAATAATCGACGATGTGTGCAATTATTTGTCGAATTTGGGAAACCTTCTGATAAAAATCGAACAAGACGAACAAGACGAAGAGGAAGAGAACGATTACGACGAGAATTTTGACACAAAAAATAAACTAAATGATAAGATGGATGAGACAAGGGATGCACTCAGGAAAGTATCGGCTGATTTACAGAAGAAGCTGAAAATTGAGAAGAAAAAAATAGAAGACAGTTCGGACGACGAGTTTGATTCGCGTTCTTCTGGTGTCAGAAGTGAGCGTCATTCGCGTTCTTCACTTGATTCGCGTTCTTCTGGTGTCAGAAGTGAGTGTCATTCGCGTTCTTCATCCTCGGTGCAGGATCGGCCGAAATTTTCATTGACTTTCCGCGATATTGAAGGCACTTTGAAGACGTATAATGGCAGTGACGGATATCCAGTAAAAAAAATGGATTGAAGACTTCGAGGAGGCAGCGACTTTGATGGATTGGAATTCCTTACAGAAGTTTATTTTTGCCAAGAAATCACTGGACGGCCTTGCAAAACTATTTATTCAGGGAGAAAAAGGAATAACATCGTGGTCCACGTTGAAAAAAGCCTTGAGAGAAGAGTTTGGTGTAAAAACCAGCACGGCAGATATTCATCGACTGTTAAACAACCGAAAGAAGAAACGAGAAGAATCTCTGCAAGAGTACTTTTTGGTGATGAGAGAAATTGCTAGCCGAGGTGACATCGAAGACGACGCATTGATTCAATATATTATTGATGGGATCGAAGATGATTCTGGAACAAAATTATTGTTGTATGGAGCGCAAAACTTGAAAGAGTTCAAAGAAAAATTGAGACATTACAAGCAAGCAGCCGCGAAGATACCGACGAAGAAGACGTTTAGAACAAACTACAACGAGAATCCGAAGAACTCGACGGGAAAGGATGTCAAAACTTCAAGTGACAGCAACACTAAACATGTAAACAAAGGCACGAGTAAAAGATGTTACAATTGTGGTGAGTTTGGTCACACGTCGAACGAGTGCGAGCACAAAGGAAAGGGCAAGAAATGCTTTAATTGTGGTGGTTTTGGTCACATCTCAGCTGACTGTACGATGGAAAGGAAACAAAATCCCAAGAAATCGGTGACTATGAATGCGAACTCTAAGGAGACCGATGGTTACAAGTTCAAGGACGTTAAATTGTGCAATCAGACAGTCAAAGCTCTCATCGATTGTGGAAGCCAGCTCAACTTGATAAGACGGAATGTGTATGATTCAGCAAGTGCACCCGAGTTGAAGAAGACAGATATGATTATATCCGGTTTCGGAAAAAATTTTGTGTCTCCGCAAGGATATTTTACAACCATGATTGAGATCGATGAGATTGAATTTGAGACAGATGTTTACGTAGTCTCCGAAGATGCTATGAAGATGGATATGATCATTGGAAACGACCTTTTGGATCAGGCTGAAGTCCTCATGAACAAAAACGGAGTAACTGTGAGGAAACCACGATTAGAAGCCCATCTCATGTGTATACAAATTGTAGAACAACCGGAAATAAAAATCGAGAGTACTGTTAGCAAGGAGGTTAAGAAGAAAGTAGAAGATATGGTTTCAAATTATGTACCGAAGAGGACAAAAACTACTGATGTGAAAATGAAGATTTCCGTGAAGGACGAACAACCTATATACAGCAATCCGCGAAGATTATCACCACAGGAGAAGGAAATAGTAGACAAACAACTTTCTACATGGATCGATGATGGAATTATAGAACAAAGTTCTTCCGAATATGCCAGTCAGGTGCTCGTCGTTAAGAAAAAGAATGGTACATCCAGAATTTGTATTGACTTCCGTAAGTTAAACAGGATCGTAGTGAAGGATCGCTATCCTTTACCACTCATCGATGATATACTGGACAGACTGCAAGACGCACGAGTATTTTGCACGATGGATCTTAGAAATGGATTTTTCCACGTTGACGTTGAGGAAGGTAGTAGAAAGTACACGTCATTTATCACACATGCAGGTCAATATCAGTTCAGAAAGGTTCCTTTTGGATTATGCAACAGTCCTGCAGTATTCCAGAGATTTATCAACACAGCAATTCGACCATTGATGGCACAGGGCGTCGCTTTGATTTATATGGACGACATAATTATTCCCGCAAAGGACGACGAAGAAGCTTTGGAGCGACTTAGGCAAGTTTTGGAGTTGTGCCAGGACTACGGATTGGATATTAATTTCGAAAAGTGTCAATTCATGAAAAGAGTCGTACAGTTCCTTGGATATACGATTCAATACGGACAAATTCAACCATCTTTGGAAAAGACGATAGCAGTTCAGAATTTTCCAGAACCTAAGACGAAGACAGGACTACACAGCTTCATTGGTTTAACGAGCTACTTCAGAAAGTTTATACCAGAGTACGCGTTGATAGCTAAACCATTGAGTGACATGCTGAAGAAGGATCAAGAATTTCGATTTGAGGAGGATCAGCGAAAAGCATTTCAAAAATTGAAGGACCTTCTAGCGTCCAGTCCGGTTTTGAACATATATAACCCGAAGTATGAAACGGAGTTGCACACGGACGCGAGCAAATTTGGCTACGGTGCAGTGCTTTTGCAGAAGTGCCAAGATGATGGCAAGCTCCACCCGGTGTCATATATGAGTATAAAGACGACTGAACAAGAAGAAAAGTATAGCAGCTACGAGCATGAGATACTAGCTGTTATGAACGCACTTAAAAAGTTTCGAGTATACCTTTTAGGTATTGATTTCAAAATTGTAACTGATTGTGCAGCGTTCCAAAAGACAATGGATAAAAAGGATATTTCGCCAAGAGTAGCCAGATGGGCAATGTCATTAGAGGAATATTCTTATACAATTGAGCATCGCGCTGGTTCGAGAATGAAGCACGCTGATGCACTGAGTCGATGTACTACTATTCTTTTTGGTTTTGCCGACATATTGGCCACGAAGATTAAAAAGGCTCAAGAAGAAGACGAAGGAACCATAGCAATCAAACAAATTCTGAAAGAAAAGCCGTATGATGATTTTGAGTTTCGAGACGGATTATTGTTTAAATTCAGCGATGGACGAGAAACTTTAGTGGTTCCACGAGGCATGCAGACGGAAATTATTAAAGCTGCTCACGGAAAAGGACATTACTCGTGCAAAAGGACAGAAGAAGATATTAAGCAAGAGTTCTACATACCGAATTTGACAGACAAGGTGATTACGAAGGACCGAGAGCAACTACATCTTGTGCAGAGTTTATGCAGCCATGGCCACAAGATTATCTGTCATCCGAGTCGGATGATGGTCAGGAAGGCCGAGTGTGGGAATCGGATGCCGAAGAGTTTTTGGGTTTTCCCGCCGTTAGTTCAGAGGAAGTACGCGCCGCGGTTGGTAACACTGTTACGGGCGGGCAGTGAGGAGGAAGGCGTTTTGGAGGGGAGACAGTCCGTCTTGAGCCGAGCCACGAGAGAGTGTACGAAATGTGTTTCAAGAGTGTAAGATTGTAATTTTGTTGTGCCAAATACATTTTGTTGATTAATTCGACGTGCCAGACTTGTAATTTGAGGACACCTTTCCCATATATATATATATATATATATATATATATATATATATATATATATATATATATATATATATGAGAGAGGGGGATATATATATACATATATATACATATATATACATGTATATATATAATGTGGCGTTATGGGATTGTGCGACCCCATAACACCACCGTTTCGTCTGCATGAACACCCACAGGCAGCGAGGAGAGCAAGCGTGAACCAAAGTATCTAAACGCGCAGCCTGGTATCCGTTGCTCGTACTAATCACAGACGAACTAGCAAGCAACGTTTTTCCTGGTGAAGGGTTGTAGGAGGAGAAATACCCCCGCCACGGAGAATTTCCCCAGGCTTCGAACCATAAATACCCGAGATCGCAAGTGGAAGGTCTCTTTTCTTGCCAGCACGCGTTGGGTAAGCAGCTCTTCTGGTTGTCGCCGTTCGTCGAGTAAGCAGCATTTAATCACCGCTCGTCAACTTAGATAGTATTTGCCGCCGCAACGACTGCTAGGTAGGAGTTTTCGGCGTCGTACAGACGTGCTAGCTAGTCGTCAGCGAAGTAGTGAAGAATTAGTAAATTGTTCTTCTATTAACCAATACGGGAAGTAAAAAGTTACCCGTTGTGAGAAAAGCTCTGAAAGTTCTTGATTAACGGAGTAAAAGTAGGAACGAGCGAGGCACTTGCACTAGCATTCAGGGATGTGCAAGGGACATTTTTCCACAACGTGGGCGTAATCAAAGGCGCAGGTAGCAGCCGAGGGAGAAGAAGAGGCCGATTAGGGAGGAGGGAAGAAGACGCGAGTCGACCGGAGAAGAGGACGCCGTCTAGGAAGACAGAAGAGGACGCAAGAGGACAGCGCAGGCGACGCAGAGGCCGGAATCGAGCAACGTGGTGCAGAAGCCGTCACGCGACATCAAGGTTGGAAAGTGGACAGTTTTCGAGGTAACATTAGAACTGCGAAAAGGAGGTCAAGTTCACGTCGGCAGGGAAAAGACTAGTACAAGAAGTGTTAGGAAACTGAGGACACGGGTGGTAATAATTTGCAGCATTGTAGTGGGAGATTTTGATGCGCTATTGCCTGCCTTAAATCATTCTATTTGGAACATTCATTACTCTGCTATTAGCAGTTACAATTAAATTATAAATTGAGAGTAGTGCACTTGCCCACATTTTGTTTTTTGTATGTAATATTTTTTTTTAAAAGCAAGAGATTGTAAACTAAGTTTGGTTTCATGTGCAAATGTAACTAGGATAGCTTAAATTTAGACATAGTTAATTTTCAAAGGGAATTCCCAGTTTAGGTTAAAGAGATTGTTTCAGAGAATTAGTTTTGAAGAAAATTAAGTGTTCATTCATTTAATAGGCTGTAAAGGTTTCTATTTGTGTTTTTTTGATTATTTTTGTAAAGTGTGATTCTATCCTTGATATTTTTTCTTTGTCATTAACTTATGCCACAGAGTTTTGGGTAAATTATACGCTCATTTATGTGCAATTTGTGTGATTTTTATTGTGTCAAGGGTTCAAACCTTTCTCGTACCCTGAAGATCCTGCTCCCGAGATTTTAAGCTCGCTTCACGAGCATAATATCTTATCGACCCCCTCCACGGTTCATGCTGTGATGGTGAAGGTACCAGTTGGGTGTGCATTAGGTGGGGGTGTTATATATATATATATATATATATATATATCCCTCTGTATTTGTGTCACCTCTCTTAAACATCCTTCAGACTATCCGATAATAGGCAGTATAGGGAAAGTTATATAATGCTGCGCGAAAAAATGGCGGATTTTCGGCAAAAAATATTCATTGCCGGGCCGTGATGACGAAAAAGTGGATAAATCCAGTTGTTAAATTAAGAAAAAAAATACGCCAACTCGTAATGTAGCCACAATCCCAGAGCTGTGGGTTCTTGTCGGCCAAACGTCCATCCATCAGTCTGTGAACACCACTAGCGCCTTAACCATACGTACGATTTGTTCTAAAACATTCTCCGATCAATCTGGCTCCACTCGAGGCGCCGCGATTTTGAGAAACTTTCTTCAAAATTTGGTGGTATTTTACATGGAGCTCCCCGGGCATTTTCAAAATTATCTCAAAAACAGCTTCAAAGTTTTTCTTTAAATTTCATGTAAGAATAGAGTAAAATATACTTATATATTAAGTATAGGTCACATATTCATTGTTAACTCTAAATTTTTCAAAATTGCAAAGTTTTAAATTTTTTCCGCGTTTTTCTACAACTACATTAAAAATAGAGATTTTTCTTTCAAATAAAAATCGTTTTCCATAGTGAGTTCCTTCATTAAGGTCATGCGTGCAATATGTACAATTTAAAAAAATAACAAAACCAATATTTTTCAAAAACGGCTCCAATATGTCTCTTTAAACGTTTGGTAGAGATAGTCCTAAATATACTCTATGAGATGATATAAACGCCATGTTGTTCCATTTTGTTTTTTCAAAAATTACGAAAATGTATCTTCTTTACTTGTTTCTCACGTCTTTACATTTAAATTAGCGGCGATTTGTTCACATTGTTATATTTATGAGTAAATATGCTTTAAAAAATGTCATATACAATTTCTCGAAAACTCAACCGTTTTCTGAGAAAACTAGCTCAAAATTCCACAGTTGCAGTTACGCTCAAACGCCATTTTCTCATAAATGGTTCCAAATTTTTCTTCAAACTTTTTGAATGGACAATGCTTATTAAACTTTTTAATATGACGTATGTTCGTTTTGGTCTTTTTTTAAAGAAATGAAGTTTTTCGAAAACTCAAATATTTTCTGTGAAAAAGTGTCTTACATTTGCGCTTAAACACCAGTTACTTAAAAATGTCACCAATTTTTTCAAAGTAAATTGACATTTAGGACGTGGTTTTATTCTGAAAATAATATTTCCGTTCTATAAAGAAACCGAAAAATTAAGGAAATGTCAAAAAATGTACTTTGGGCGGTGGTAGAAGGCAGCTGGCAAGAGTGTGTGGCAAGTGCGAATAGCTAACCGAGAACAGAAGAAAATAGAAAAATAATACAGGAAAGTCTGTGCCATTCTGTAGCACCACTAGTTTTAAAATGTCTCAGAGGCTTCATGTAAAGTACCTCTCCCCCAAAAATTAAAACATCGCTTTCATTTTGAAGGGGACGCGACATCAGTCAGATCGGTTGAGGAATATCAATTTAGGAGAAAATCAGCTGAACTGTTAAGCCGCCAGCGTTGTTGACAGATAGACGAACAGATAGACAGGCAGACAAATGTTTTGCCGTCATTCCATTTATCGGTATCAAGACCAACAAAACATGAATTCTGGCTATACTACGTATTAGAAGATTCTTTCTAAATTTATCATCTGGATTAATCCACTTGTTCGTTGCCACGGACTTGTAATAAGAGTTTTTCTGCCGAAATTTCGCCGTTTTTCGGGTAGCATTACGTAACTTTTTCTCTATCGCGTAGGTGGCAGCGAGAAAGTAAAACATTGAAATCACAGCAACGATACAATCTCGAAATTTCGGTCGTATAATCAGTGTTTAAGGTTCTTTTGATCTGCACACGCATCTCTGCATACACGTCACGATTAAAGTCTATTAGCGCGTTTCCAAGAGCTGTTTATTGTTGCAAGTAGAGATAAACACGCAAATTGGTATCCGAAAATAGGGTTGTCGGTATGGAAGTAAGGATGTATGTATCACGCATGTAACACTTAGATTAGAATTGAGCAGAAACGAGGTAAACACTTCAGGACTGAGATATAGTTGTGCCATTTTATGGATTATTAAGATTCTCTGGAGATGTTTTAATTGTAGTCCCTGTATTAAACTGTGAAAAAATATGAAATTTTGAAAATTGCAAACCGTTACATTTATTTTCGGTACTGTAGTAGTATCTTCAATATTAAAGAGAGGTTTCTTTCTCATTGCTATTTATCCTTCAATTATATAACTTCAAATAAATCATGCACTTTTAAAAAATATGACGAGTAGTGTTGAAAAATGACACTAAGAGGAGGAACATTTTCGGTAAGCCTCGCATTTACACATTCCTAGTTATTATAATATACTGGTACTCTTGCTTTCTTTGTCATGGACTTTCATCTTTCCTAGTAGTTTTTACAATACCCATAAGAATGTAGTATAAACTTTGACATCTAGAAATAGCGGTATGTTCGTCTTTGTTTCAGTAGCCTCGTTTGCAACTGGAACTCGCCCTAGTTGTGAAACCAGTTCAAGTACGATATATAAAGTTTCTAACGGCAAGGTTACACGCTATAAACAACCTTACTTTGCGAATACTATTATCATTAAAGTTGGAAAGTTTAGTATCTTCTTACTTTAGGAAATAATGTAATCTAAAATATCTACAAAATCGAGGATACAGAAAATCAATAATACTGGAGTAGTATTTCTGCGAAGTAAAGCATCTTTAAAGAAACACTTTTAGATAGGTGCTATTGAAACCAAGAAAGCAGATTCTTCATGAAGGATGTGTCTGTTCGTCTGTCTGTCCGTTCGCCTGTCCGTCTGTCTGTCCCACCTGTCCGTTTGTCTGCCTGTCTATCCGTCTGTCTGATCGTCTGACCGTCAGTGTGTCTATTCGCCAATTTGTCCGTCCGTCCGTCTGACTGTCCCTTTGTTCACTAAAATTCATATTCTCTCGATTGATTCATCTCGATTGATATAGCTGATGTAGCTACCCCTTGAAACTGAAACGAATATCTTAATATTTAAGGGAACTTACTTCAAGCCTCAAGAACATTTTCAATTTGTGTTCTCAGAAACGACTCTAAATTTTTGAATTAAATATTTTATTGGATCGACCAAAGTTCACTTATAAAAATGATGTAGGTCCAATTTTCGTTCAATTCTTTTAATGTTCGAAAATTGCCAAAGTTTGAAATGTTTTCGGCCGTTTCTGTCAACCGCAATATTAAAGACAGAGATTTTTTCCGAATGAAATGTTCTTCATTATTAGGTCATTAAATGAGATCACGCATACATTTTCCAAAATACGAGAAATTCTCCCGTAATTTTGCATGAAATATAGGCCATTTAAAAATGTTTTTCTCAGAAATGGCTCCAGTAAAAAAAATTGGATATGCGCTTGTAAAAATGGCGCAAGTTTGATTTGCATTGAACTCTCTGAATTTTCTAAAATTGGAAAAGAAATATGTGCTGTTGCAGATCACCAGTTGATATACTATGATAATGTTGAGTTTATTTTTATATGAGTTTTTGTAATTAAACATGTATTAAAAATATATGTAACATTCTGAAGTGATTTACCGTCATGAACTTGTTTCAAGGACTCTTGTAATAGCCAGCATTACTCTTCCTACCAATGTAGTGCCAATTCATGCGAATCTATGGTGGACAAAACGAGCACAAAGCAGATTTTCTCAGAGGACGGAAAGAGAGTGTAGTAATTCAATAGGGCATTTTGCCAATGTAACTTGTAGGTGAATTGAATCCATAAAAACATGTCTTTCTAGAATTCTTTCAGAACATCCAAGAGGTACCCTGCTAAGAAAGTAGAATATGTTTCTTGTTGAGAGGAAATGGACGAGGTATTGGTCTGGTGAAATGATTGTACAGGCTTATTTATATTAATCTGCAAAAAAATGAAAAATCTCTTCGAGATTGATCAATCTCTTCTGGCCCTGACTTTGCTAAGAACATTATCAATGTTGAGGAACAAGGACAAGGACTGTCGTGTCACCCCACTTCGAGCGAGTCACGGTACGAATGAAACATGTCTGATTCAGGAAATTCTTTGCGGACGTCCGAAGATTTGACAACAGTATTGTCAATATTAACTTCTATTACATTTGTTACAATTAGGTGCAAAATAATGTATGTTATGTTTACCTACATTTATTGACTTCCTATTCGCGTAAATGAAAAGTAAAGAAACTTAATCGCAGGGAAAATATGAATCACAAAATGTTGTCGAAGCGTTTCCTGTTCTTTTTATTAAGTCTAATATGGTTTTCTGAACGTTAAATTGTTAATGTGAGATCCATCACTCACGGTTAGACCACTTCTCGTGCACAAATCGAGACATATGAGGTGTCATTCGACGCGCCTCGGTCTCCTGATGGGGAACTGCTAATTGGTTTTCGTATCTGCCCAGAAGATTCTACGAAGTTTTCAAAAACGTGTTTTTGCATGTGTTAACGCTGCAATATCAGTGGGTAGACGAAAAATTAAACCAACGCCACTTATATGAATCTATGTAGATGGCGTTGAGAGTTCACAGAATCTATTATTTATTTGTGAGTGTTAATTGATTAGAATGACATTTTGCGGTTTTTTTCTATAGATGATAAAATACTTATGTAAATGTAGGATATTTTTTGATATATATTTTTAAATCAGGCAGAAGAAGTGCATCAAGACATAGAATATACTTCACTAAGGTGAATATTTACTTCAATTATTTCTCCCAAGAAGTAAGTTTTTATCAAGAGATTTTTATACAGGAAATGAAATATTGTTAATTTTTATTGAGTTTTAAAAGGCATATTTCTGGTTTTAAAGGTCATAATTGCATATATTTAATAGCAGATTTCACGATATTTTAGGGCATAAATATCCTCTCCCTCGTGATTAGTATCAGGATTTACAATAAACTCATTCCAAATTCGTATAAAACATTTATTTCCTTAATACAAAAAAATATATAGCCACAAAAATAAATATGTATACATTTTCTAGTACATACCTGATGCATTCGCCTAAATCCCCCTTCCCTTTCATCACAATAAATAAATAATTTAATACATTAATTTGCGTCCCGAATTTTGAGATTGAACCTCCCGTACGCCTAGCAGGCGGCCACGCACTGCGGGCAGGCGCCGAAGCAAGACGCCTTGCAGACGCCGTCCGGCGGGCAACGCGGCGCGCAGGGGACTGGAGTGCACGTCTCCACGCAGTCCCCGGGCGGGAAGTAGCTCGACTTGTAGATGGTCGTGCCTTCCACGGGGATGCAGGGGCACTCGAACTTCCCCTTGCACGCCCAAGGGTAGTGCTCCTTTCTCTTGGCAGGCCACGGCACGTAGCTCAGCTTAGCTATGGTCTCGTCCTGGAACGGCTTGTCAGGTTTCTGGTAAACCGCAATAGGCTTGTAGGATCTTTGTTGTTCGAAGGGGACCGGGCACTGATATGACGCTTGCATAATTGTTACGTCCTCCAGTGGTTTTTCGGAGCATCTGAGCAGAGTCGGTGGAACAATTGGATCCAACTTAGTTATGGGTTTGGGAACATAATCGTGCCTTTGTGTGGTAATGCAAGAGAGCGGACCTTCTCCGATGACGTTCCGATCGCACGGGAGAACGGGCTTGGCCGCCGGTGCGCATGCTCCGGTAAAACTCATCTTGTGAGTAGTGTTGTCATCGAGCGGACAAGCAGCTGGCTTGAGGTTGTCGTGTAACCGCAAGGGCGGCGGCCTGCAGTCGCAACAGTCGGGCGGACAAAAGCTTTTCTTGTAGATAGTGCAGCACTCTACGTCTTTCTCTTGCGTAATAGGATTTGTATTTGCGGGAGGCGTCATTGGTGGTCGGCGATGGTCACCGCATACGTCCATATAACTGCATTTCATCACTGTGCATTTCTCCATTGGCATTGTCGGCGGAGCGAAACTTCCCTTGCACGCCCAAGGATAGTGTTCTTTCGTTTTGGCAGGCCACGGCACGTAACTCAGCTTTGCTATTGTCTCGTCCTGAAAAGGTTTGTCCGGTTTCTTGTAAACGGCAATAGGCTTGTATGATATTTGCGGTTCAAACGGTGCCGGACACTGATATGACGCTTGCATAATTGTTACGTCCTCCAGTGGCTTCTCGGAGCATCTGAGCAGAGTCGGTGGAACAATTGGATCCAACTTAGTTATGGGTTTGGGAACATAATCGTGCCTTTGTGTGGTAATGCAAGAGAGCGGACCTTCTCCGATGACGTTCCGATCGCACGGGAGAACGGGCTTGGCCGCCGGTGCGCATGCTCCGGTAAAACTCATCTTGTGAGTAGTATTGTCATCGAGCGGACAAGCAGCTGGCTTGAGGTTGTCGTGTAACCGCAAGGGCGGCGGTCTGCAGTCGCAACAGTCGGGCGGACAAAAGCTTTTCTTGTAAATGGTGCATCCTTCGACGGCCACAGTAGGAGGGGTGTAGGTCTGCACAGGCTTAAAGGACTTCGGGATTGGCGGTTGAACGTACTTTCTGCATGGCGGCGAGCAGGGAGGGCAGGGCGGGCAGGGCGCACAGCAGGCCATTGCGACGGGAAGCAGCGGGCTGGCAAGTTAAATAGGACAGTGTCAGTATCATTCACGATCAAGGTACCTCATCAACGAAGATAACCAGACACTTCAGAAAATATTATTATCATAAAAATAATATCATAAAATATTATGACAATTCATTTCCCATTTTCATTCCTAAGATTTCTGAAGAGAAGGCTTTACAGTATAATATTCAGAAAACGTTCGCAAATATCTTCTATTTTATGCAAACAATGGTTTATTGGTGTAGTACATCTTCGTAAAAGGATTAAAGTATCCTCAAAAACCTTCTTACATTTTATAATTCGATATACATCAAGTTTCAAGAATTTAATATTTGACGGAAACATAAAAATGTTACATAAGTTTCTAAAAATGTCGAAAAATCTGCCTTCGCTATTAGGTCTAGAATTACCTGTGTGTAAAAAGAGAATAAGAACAATGTAATCCTCCGATACTATGGAAATACAAGAGATATGTGAATCATTATCGCGCGCAGTAAAGTCTTTGTTACTGTAATGTTGGAAACAGCACAAAATACGTTTGAAGCGTTTTAAAGACATCGTACGCAATAAAAGTAAAAAATGTTTTCAAATGTCACTTTCGACTACATCGTATATTGCATGAAAAGGTACTTAGATAAAAATACTAAATAAGAAGGGTGAAAACCAGAACGATATAAGTGACATTTCATAAATTATCAAAAATCTGTTTAAATCAATATCACTGTAAAGTCATGGTGCTGAGTTTCATCATTAAATCCACGACATTTCAATTAAATATTCGAAAATACATCACCACTGAAATATAGTCTAAAATAAACACGTTTTCTTGCCAATTTATAAAAGGCCACTTACACCGTACTGGTTTTCACACATTCAAATAAGGCCAAGATGTTTCCTCAGTTGTGGCACTCCGGTATTGTATCGTAATATTTCACTGGTGGCTGTAGAAATATTGTCATAAAATAAAATATCTGATGAGTTAATTCCTCTTAATTTTGTTTTTCCATTCATTCCAAACCCCTTTTTCGGAAGTCTGAAACAATCGCATTAAAGGTTACAGTTACCTACTAACTGGTATCATTTATATTCGTTAATGCCATTCACTTTTCTGGGCAACTCGCTCAACTACTGAGTCTCTACTCACATGCGAGAATGTGAATTTTAAGAAATATTCAGATACTGTGTTTATACATTTTAAAATTCTCAAGTTAAAAATTCCGATCACAAATAGTATCCAGGCATGAGAAATTTGCAATGTGACAATAAACACGAGAAATTTCCAGTCATACGAAAACGTTAAAGAGCTCTTCAATTAAGCCGAGTTTCACTTAAGGCGATGCTACAGAAATTTTGAAATTTTAATTCACTCCCAGTTACCAGAGCTTGTATTTTCGTATTAATTTTTTAAAGTAGTTAAGATATAACTGTTTACATTTTTTTCCGATTGCCTAATATTTTTTACATATAAGCTATTGTATTATTTGATTCAATTTGATTTAATTTTGATTCTAGTAATGGTATCACATTAAAAAATCAGAAATCCTTATATTAAAAAGAAATTCAATTTCGAAAGAAATTTTTAAAATATTCAATTCTAAACACTTACATCTTGCAGAAAAAGCAGACAATGAGTTTCATGAATGAAAATCTACTCGTGTTTAATCTCTCAGCTCTAAGTTGTATTGTACACAATTCTATTTTATAAATTCCCTTTAATATTTAGTTTTATAGAGCATTAATATGTTACAAAGTCTTATCGACTCAATTTCGGTATATTGCTCACTATTTCACGTACGTAGTAATCAAATGCTCTTTTGTTCACGTATCTTCCACTTTCTACGTAGTCTCATTTTCAGCCCAGTCGGCACGCGTTGTCAGCGAAATCGAGAAAATTTCTGCCGAATAAATAATGGAAGCAGCTTAGCGCGAATGGACCTTCGCGAAAGGCGGGAAAAAGTAGCGTGAGAAAACGCGCACTTCATTACGTCGTACAACGCGAGCCCTCGGAAATCATGCTTCGTCATCAGCGCGGCTGGGTGGGGGCTCCGCGGAGGGCTAAGGGAGTCGGGGCGGGGGCGGGGGCGGGTAGCCGCCCACCAGCCTCGCCGTAATCTGCTTAAACTTTTGCCCCGATGCCTGCGGCGATAGGCCGGGCGTCGCCGGTCCGTGTGGCCGCCGCGACGGCGACGGGTGCGGATCGGCGCCACCCGCGCACGCTGCCCCGTCACGCCCCGCCCCCGCCTGTCTCTTCACTTCTGGGGGTGCTCCCGCTGCGCCTCTCAAGAACAGCGAGGAGCCAGCCGGCCTTTGCACCGGAAGCTTTGCACGACGCTTCGCATTTTTTCGTTAGTGGCAGTTTAGTTACTGAACATTGGAAAAGCGAGGTTCGTTCACAGGTGCCAGAAATGTCCTTGAAGTGTTTATCAGTGACTTTGTGGCACCTGATGCAATCAGAATTGTCCGCCGGTGCTCTGATCAGTTTAGTTTCTGGGATTTCTTTGATCACTTCCACTCGTACGACGGAAGAGAATTCTGTACAACGGGCCATGGACCGCGCGCAATCTGATCTTTCCATTACCATGCGCCAATGACCATAGGAGTCAAAGCTGCTTAAACATCAATCAAGCAAGTGTTACAAGCACTAATCATGTTTACGCAAAAATAAATTTGAGATGATTGAATTTCAGAGCAGCCATCTTAAAGAACATGGAACATAGACGGAAGGTGAGATAAAGCAATTCCTATCTACTACTACAGAATTTTACGACTCCCGTTCCATAAGATTGTAAAATTATATTCTGCAAGCAAACCATAAAAAATAATACAATAAAAGAAATATATGAATAAAAACTCTCTATATCAGACACTACGATTACATGGAAATGTTTTTACTCTTTTATTTATTTATTCCAGCTTGACCAATGGTCCTCTGTATCCGCAAAAGACAAATACATTGATACGAGATATATACAGGAATCATTTGACACATTACGTAAATAATTCTAGATTAGATATATTCAATACAGTGGTTATATAGTTAGTACCTTATAATGAGAAAAAGACTCATCAGTCCATGTCTATGGCAGTTCGAAAAATTATCCCGGAAACTTTCTTTTTAATACTTTGCGATGAGGATTTTGCTTACCTACGTGAAAATGAATACCTGAAGAAATCTTTAATATTTTGGAATAGCATTTTGCAGATAAGAGAGAAAAATGGACGGGGTTGTAATGCCAAGACCATTAAGCATTATATTAACTGCGCATTTGGAATGTACCAGGGAGCTTTTGTGATGGTGTACAGGAATCTATTTTGAAAAAATTGCATTTTGTTGATGTTTGATTTAGCTGCAGCAGCCCAGACTGGGGAAGAATAGGAAAGAATGGGACGTATCATTGCTTTGTAGAGATGAATTGCAACATGTAGTTTTAGGAGGAATGATATTTTGAGAATCGGATATAACTGGTGGACTCTACAAGTTGTTAGTGCTATTAAGTGTTTTATATTTTGCCGCCATGTAAGTCTTTTGTCGAAAATAACTCCAGTATATTTAATAGTTTGGTTGGGAGACAGCCAGGTGATGTTTTGTATATGGTATGTGAGATTATGGGGGGCGTCTGGTCTACGGACGGTAAATATTTTTCTTGGCTTTAATTGGGTTTATTTCAATGTGCCAATTTTTGGCGCACTTGGAAAATAATGTAAAGTGATGTTGCAGATTTTTCGCGGCAGACTCAACATTGCTGTTGGTGGAAAAAAGTAATGTATCATCAGCGAAAAGAAACTATTGCAGTACTTTGGGTGATTGGTATATGCGATGTGTAGACATTAAATAAAGTTGGGGAGAGGATGGATCCTTGGGGTACTCCCTCTTTGGTGGTGAAAGGTGCTGAGAGAGCTCCGAGGAAACGTTTTGTCTAGGGCGTATAATATAGTATAAGTAAGTGTGTCAATGGCGCTGTCGATTTCCTGCATGGTTCTGAGTAATGGCAGTGGAGGTAAAAGATGTGTAACTGGCATCTCATAAATGGTCAGTTTACTTTATGTAAATGATAAGGTTGAGCGGGGCGAATTTTTTCTGGGGTTGTGCCCAGTGAGAAAATTGAAGAGCAATGATTGGATTGCAGGACGATATGAATCCCGACTTGTACGTTACAACTAATGTTAGAAATGCCGAAATCTAGAATGTCAGCTTGCACTAATGCGCGTTAGGGATAGTAGCTGGGTGCATCAGGAGCATGCACTGACAGATTTAATCCTTATATATCAACTAGCAGCAGATTACCAGCAGGTGAGTTTAGTCTACTTCCCTAAGCAAAGTGTTTAGCATTACAATCGCCAATCACTAATGACGGTTGTCGGGAGGAAAATTAAGTATCAACATCAACTGTTCTGTATGGAATATTAGGGGGCTTGTATATTTAAGTGATTATTAAAGTAGATTGTCATTACTGCTGAGTAACTACACTAACATTTTCAAAAGTATTATTTATATTTAAAGGCTGCTGGTGTTTTAAGGAATTGTTTTGTAAAAATTGCGATCACACCACTGCACCAATTTCGCGGTCGGTCATAGCGGTATAGAATATAGCTGGGAATACAAATGTTTGTCGAAGGGCAAAAATTGTTCCAAGTGGAATGGCTGCCTAATGAGTGGATGTATAGACTGTTTGAAAACATCTGAATATTGTGGCATTTGTTTTGGAAATGACGGCTGTAGAATTCTACAACGGGGGGAATACTCGTATGATTCTTGTGGCATTGTGAAAGGGATGGAATGGGTAGGATGAGGATAAGCTACAGGAGAAACCCTTGGAGGGGATAATGAACGATAATGATGGGGCACACATCACGATGATGATTGTTGTGCGAATTGTTGTTGGATGGGAAAACGATATTTCCTATGGAGGATTTTTTGATAAATTTCATAGTCACGTCTACAGGACCGATGAGCCTTTTGCATAGTGAACATTTGGTATCAGTACTAGAACATTCGGCCGTGGCATGCGGCCCCGCACATTTGCCGCCACGAGGAGAGTCCCCACAGTTCTTTTTTGTGTCCGAATAACCGATAACCTCAAAACTGCTCAAGTCTGGGTCCATGACGACGTTCTTCAACCGTGATTATAGCATTGAATAGTTTTTTCAGTTCATATATTGCCCTCCTTTCTAATGATTTCGTAAGAGTGACTGCACATATAGGCCAAGATTTACGATTAGAATCAGTCAGTCTGATAACCATTCTTAATGGTAAATTTTTGTTTACTAGTTCTTGATGTATTTTTCCTCACTATGCGATGTTGGAACGTTTCGTAGCGCCACAGAAATAGTGGTTTTGGTCCTGTAGGTGGGATAGTACAACTCGTTGACAAGTGATTACGAAGTAAAGAAAAGTCTTCGACTGTTCTTGCTCTGATTTCAGTATACAGTTCTCTAATTCTGTTAACAAACTCTTCAAGTTTAAGTTATTCCTTAATTTTTTGCAGAATTTCCGTATGAACAAGTGGATCATTAATAATTATAATTAATTAATAATAGTATAATAAACATATATTAAATAATAATATAATTGCAATTATAATATATATTTATTAAATAATATATTTATATAATATAATAATATATAATTATAATTATTAGAGGTATCTTGATTGGTTGTGAGGACGGAGAATCGATGTTTGAGGCACCTTGCAAGGTCGGGATCTGGACCAAGAGTGTATTGCCAGTTGGGATGTTGTATAAAGACACATTTGCACTATAAAGCATGCTGCTAGAGCTCTGTACATACGAAGCTTGGTTATAGACTGCATCTTGCAATCTGGGGCGCTTAATAAAAAAGAATGCGCTGTACGTATCAGTGGAGACGGTTAAGAATATCCCACGGGTGGTGTAGACAGCTGCGTGAAGGTTGAATTTGCAGGTTGGATCGCTGCATATAGCTGATGTTGATGCTGCTGCTGAAGGTGATTGATTAGATGAGGCTCCTTATAATAAAAGTCGTTAAGTGCGTAAAGAGCTGACTACATTTGATAGCGGCGGAAATGATGCATTGACGTTTTCTGCCTTTGTTAGATTGAACATTTAAGCTTACGAAACTACATTCACTTCTGAGAACTGTAAATGGCCCGAGAGGGCCACCGCCGGGCTTCAGTTATTCTGAAGAGCACATTCTTTCAATGTATTGTCAGGCGGCGTGTTAAAGAGAATTTGCACGTTTGCAAGTCCCTTCTCCACAACATCTATCGTTACACAATTATCCTATAAAACAATAAATATCTTACAGAGTGGAATGCTGACAACAAAAGTTTTTCTTTCGAGTGATGAAAGTCCTACACCGAGTATGCCTACTGGAAACAGAAGCGTCCGATGTATACAATCGTCTGAGCGATTCAGCGATAGCAAACTGTGCCTTTTATCGTCTCATTGGTGACCCATTTAGCTGACATCACAGCGGGTTCTGTCTTTCGAGGCGATGTGCGACGAACTCGGCAGAGAGGTTTGGACCTGGTAGCACACGGTTCTCGCAGCCACCTCTGGATCGCAGTGCAAAATCCAAAACATAAAATCCCTTTCTTGGAAATTTCGTAGAATCGTGTAAATGGCTTCAAACAAATATACAGTGCCCCCATGAAACGCTACGAATTTGTCTCGATTGGTCGATGGGAAGGGATTTCACCGTGAGTAATGAACGAACGGTCGGTGGGACGGGCACACGGAAGGACGCAGATTACTCGAATATTATATAACGATAATCATATAGTTGCAGAAATGGGTGTCAAATATATAGGGTATCCAAGTGAGGAATTCGGGGAAGAGGAAGTGAGGGACACCATTTGGGGCTGTTATCCCGCTTTATTTTTGGAAATGTTTAATCACTCAAGGAATTTCCTATATTTTTGAATAATTAGACAGAATCTGTACACTTTTTCAGATAAACATTTACATGTTGTAAAGCCTTATTTCCCTTTTATATGTCATTGTGTAATCTTGTTATTGATTAAAACTGTTTAAAAGAAATTCAGATCAGATATGATAAGATAAGAATTAGCATGCTCATTAAATGAGAATGCCGAAAATAAAAAAAAACGTCTCAACTATTTCAACAAGTAACGGGGCTGCCAATTAAGACTGCTCGCCATTTTTTCCCTTTAAAGTTGTTTTACAAAGGTATCTTAATGTTCTGCTCTCATTTTTCGATATTGCGTTTCCCACCTCGTTAATTCCATTCTAATCGCTTGAATGTCTCGATTCTGACCCTTTCTAGCAAACACGCGCGTCTTTCATAATATCTCAGTCACTGGCCAGGTCAAACCACTCTCATCGCCGGCTTCTGTGATGTACGATCGGCGTAGGGTATTCTCTAGTCAGGATATTCGCGCCATTTGAGATTCCACCGATTACATTATTTATGGCGGTTCGGATGAAGGTCAACGGCATTCGCGCTCAGCACCATTCATCTTCGACGACTTCGACCTCGCGGTTGCGAGGCAGAGTGCACAGGCCACATGGTGAGCAGTAGCAAAGGCGACTACGGAAGCGATGCTGGTGGTGGAGGCGGTGGCGACGGCGGTGGCGACGGCGGTGGTTGGATCCTCGACGCCACCCAGACGCCCCCAGAGGCACCACAGATGATGTCGCACCTACGAGATTGTACTCTGACGCCCCCATTGCTGCTGTGAGAGTAGTGGCCAGCAGGATGGATTTGGAGACAACTTCGGCAGGTCATTCCGAGTGGAATTTTCCCATCATCATCATCGTCACCATCATTATCATGATCCATCAATTATTTTTACAAATATCCTCAATATTTAGTAACTAGAATTTTCAACATGATTTCTAAAAGTACTTTCTCCTTCGTCCGTATGGCCACTAGATTTGCCACAATATTCTTGCTACAACGTGTTCCTTCTTGCAACTTGTTTGCGTGTACGTGCACGTTAAGGTCATCGGTGTTGCCTCGTCGTAATGATCTTAATTTTCATGGTTTGCATCTCCCGTGCCGATCAGCCTCTCCTCTGAGTGCCCAGCCCCCGCCGGGCGCCAGAGCAAAAGGTGTGGCAACGGCCTCCACGCCCATTGAAGCGGCGCCGCGGTTCTTGGAAGGGCGCCGCGCCGCGCCGCGCCGCCGGCAGCACTTGGCAACGCCAGGCAATGGCAGCGGAGGTTGTGGCGGAGCGAAAGATTGGACGACGATGTAAGGTTCAAAACGGTGGTCGCCGGCCTAACGCGCAAAGCCGGGGAGGCAATGACAATGACAGTGGCTGCGCCCCCTCCGGGGCCGGGCAGGGGTTTGGCGCGGCGCCTGCGAATGGCGTGCCCACCGGCTCGTTTCCGGCTTTGCCGTGTCCCGACGGAGAGGCGGGGTGCGGCGGAGGCGGGAGCCGGCGCGCGTACGCTCCCCACCCTGCCGCAGCGAATGGCGGGGAGTGGCCCACGCGACGCCCACACGCGACAACGTCCACTCGATTCGATTCGATTAGCGCAGCGGGCGCCGCGTCAGATGGAAGTCGTTTCAAACCGCGCGCTTGTTTGTAAAACGTCACGCCGCATGGCGTGCTATCTGATGACACTACCCTGAATGAAGTCGGCACCGTCGCAACCGATTGTATGATGTAATTGCAATTATGCATCTATACAGATATGTTGGTAAGAGATCCCTGTAGAATGAATTAAACAAAATGTTAACTAATGAACGCTAGTAGTTAGTCAATTATATATGTGTAGCGTATCTAATTTCTATAACACTTTTGTTATACGAGTAATAGTCTCTATCATTTGTTGTATATTTTGTAATTATTAAGTATATTTGCTATTTGCCAGTACTTCATGCGAATTAGTTAATGAAGTACTGCATTCGACAAACCATTTCCATATGTTCGAAAGTTCTTTAAATCAATGAATTAAGTTGTTTAGTTCCTAAAGATTGTTTCTTCTAAATAGTACGTTACTGTATTTAAACGTTTACTTACAAACACTTCAACTTACTCAAACATAATTAAGTACAAGAATTCTTCCGAATTCTGCGATTGCACTACAGCTACACTTCTGGTACGTCACAACTTATTGATTCAACTTAATTAAAAGCATACCGATGGAGAATTTTGCAAATTAAAGGCGTGCGCAACAAGGTAACATACCCTTTTAGCGGCGAATTCTGGCGCAGACAGGGTCGGGACAGGTGTCACAGGTGGCGTTCAACCGCACTCGGAAGCCTCTTCCCGTGTGCCCGTTGTCCGCACAGGAGGGAGGAGATCTGTATCGCTATCCCGGATTCCCTGCAGCTCCCAGGCGCGGTCGCCCTCTTGCCTCGAGCGGCTCGTCTCGATTGTTTCAGCGACTTGTTAGTTGCCATGGATTAGTGATCTTAAATTGTTGCTATGGAATTTCACCATGTGCAGCAAACAAAATTGAGTCATAGGTGTAACTACTACCTTTTTTATTCACTCTGCCATTAGAAATAATTGGAGATTTTTATGTATTTTTTTTCTGTTTCGTCATATTACTTTTCATCGTAATCGCTGTTCGTAAATACTTTTCACGCAATTTCAGATCCCTGATATTGAACGGAGCGATACGAATAAATCGTGCCGATAAGTTCAACAGCAAAGAACTTAAGCCGTAATTAAACAGTTGGGAAAGAAGAGGGTTGCTATAATGCTATTGTGTAATATTTGTAGTATGTATTAATTGTGTGTAATGTCATGAGAATTCGATCGCAATGTCTATTGCATATCATAGCTTCAAAAGAATTTCCTTAAATATGACTTTATGAGTATATTGTCTGTGCATATTTTATTCATAACCTGTGACTCATGATATATGTTATAAATGAAACATGTATTTATAACTTTAAATAGGTAAATGGTTCTTTGCAATATTTCAGCGGATTTTCTTGAATCCTTCGAAACAAAAATTAATGGAAGCTTTTAGACGTTTATGAAGTCTGTCATCCAATAATATAATACAGTAAAACTTATCTAAGGCGTAACCTGGGTAAGCCAGAAAGCTGCTTATCATGGAAACGGAAAGGAATGTTTACTACGGCGGTATTAAACATTCTGAATAAGACTGAAAACAAATATTGTTTTAAAATAAAACATTTACTTGTAAATGAAGCAATATCGTATCACGAGACACTCATGGCCGTCTGTGTTTGTCCTTTCGCTTTCTCACCTATCCTCGTATTTCCGAGGTAACTTGCGCGAAAGCCACTGTTTATTACTTTCTGGTATACGTATGAACCTTTGTACCATAAAACTTGTATATAAAAAGTGATGTAATGCTGCGGAAAAGCGATTTCGAGATTTCAACGGTAATACAGGTTTTGGGGTCCCCTGATACCGAAAAGTTTTGTTGTATTTTCTTCAAAACGTTCGTCCGTCTATCAGTTTTCTCAAAAATGACTTCAAATTTTTCCTTTAAAATTTTTGAAAGAATAGAGTAAAATACATTTATAATGATGACATATGTAACTCTAAATGTTCGAAAATTTCAAATTTCTGAATTTTTTTCGGCTTATTGAAAATAGGATTATTACAAAATGTAAATTGAAAAAAACGAAAAATTGAGAAATTGCAAAAAATGTTGGTACATGGTTTTCTACATGGCTGTAACTTCACTTTCTTCACTCTCCCGAGACCACAGGTCGGCAACTGCGACTCGCATGCCGCCTGCTGCTCAGTAGAACTATACTTGTGGTTCTTGAGTAGTTTAATAGCACTACCTTGTGTGGAGATAGATACCAACTGGCAACAGTGCGTGGCAAAACCGAAAACCTAGCCGGGTCCAAAAAAATTAGAAAGCTAATACAACAAAGTCTGAGCAATTCTACGACACTACTAGCTTGTAATAACACTGACCTTCACAAGCCCGTGTGAAAGAAGGAGAGACGTTAAGAGTGATCCTTCACAGTTCATGTAATGTGTGGTTTGGGCTCTGTGGTTCTAACTGTTTACTGTTGTTCAGTTCGAGTTGCATGTATTGTGTTAAGTCAATGATGTCAGGCGGGAAATTAAAACGTTAGCTCTTCATGATAAAATTAGGCTTATTGAATTACACGAACCTAGCACTTCTGTCTTGATATAGAGATTTAAAGTTGGGAAACTCAAATGTATAACATCTTTAAAACAATGACAAAATCAAGAATGTGTGGCTAAAATATTTTTTTACACATGGTTGCCACAATATTCACGACACACAGGCAAATAGCCAAAGTATAAATCATCAGATAAGTTCATCTTGCAGCAAATTTTGATGAAAATAATATTTCTTTTACATTTAATAGAGTTCGTTTCTTCATTAGACTTTGTGTTGCGTTTCTGTATGTCTTTTTTTGTCCCCCCGGCATGCCTTCTTTCCTTGAAATGTAGTTTTAGGTGATATAAACTATACAACCTATTCCGTTTTTAAACGAAGGCATTTTCAGAACTGACAGTTTTTATTGCAAAATAAATGACATAAACCTGTATAAGGCGAAAGAAAATGTTGGACCGAAACGATTATGCTTTAGGGTTTACTGTAATAATAATAATAATAATAATAATAATAATAATAATAATAATAATAATAATAATAATAATAATAATACCGATCCGATATTGGAGATCGCTAAAGCGGCTCGCAATATTGAAAATTGCAAAAATTCAAAAACTTTTCGTTTTCTCCCTAGAACTAAAAGTTTAAAGGTAAAGATTTTTCCCTTAAGGAAATATGTATCTTAAAGCCAGATTTTGAAATAAGTTCATGTACAATTTTCCGAAACTTTTAGTACTTTTCTCCTAATAGAGCATGAAAATTAGCCAATTTTTATAATTTTGTTTCAACAATTTTTTTGTATAAAACGTCTCCAAATTTCTAAATTTTGACCTTAGCTTATAAGACGCTTAAGAGAATAGTGCAGATCTCATTGTTCGTTGAAATCTCTAATTTTTCAAAATTAAGAAGTATTTTTTCGGCGTCTTGCTACAACTACATTTTTTTAATGAAATGTTTTCATCAAAAAATAGATATTCAAATAAGGTCAAGCTCAACCTTTCTAAAATATGATTAATTTTTTTGTATTTTAGTGTCAAACGTAGTCGCCCGCTTCCAATTTCCTGCGCTTCGTGTACGTAATTTGAGAGGCAGTTGAATGGTACGTAAGTTTGAATTGGTATATTATTTCATATTTCTTTATTCGTTTCTTACATTCGAGCTTTTGTTATTAAAAACCTATTTGGTAATCTACTTTTTTGTCCGCGTTGCGAGGAATCAATTTGTATTAATGTTTTGATGTATTTTCTTTCAAGCGGTCTGCAAACCTTATTTGAAATTAGTCCATTTAGGTTTTCTCTCTTAAAAATACGATTTAAATGTAACATGGAAGAAAACTTGAGTATCATAATTGAATTGAAATTGAGTATCATAATAAAATAAAAAATGTTTTCATTGTATTTTTATAGTGTATTCTTTGGAAGGGTAGTAGGCATCTTGAGGAGAATAGTCATTTACATCTGAAGATATGAAACATCGATTCTCTCTTCCGAACATACTAATGTAAATGTCAATGCGCACTGAGGCTTCAGGCTTCCTAGTGGGCGATAAACAGCATTAGCTAGCGTGAGGGCCCTTCACACTGTACAGCGCGCCCTGCGGCACTTCGGAGCTGCTGCAGCTTCCTCGACCAGGGCGCCCAAAGCTATATCGCTCTCCTCCCGCTCTCTCCTCAACACCCCACGCCCCGGCCTCTATGACCGCCGATCTCAACTCTTGCCATCTCGCTTTTCGCCCCGCGTGCTATTCACATCCCTGCTGATGCAGTATTCCTACTCTAACCTTTCCCTCTAACCCGCTTCCTCTGCTGCAAAAGACATCGTTTCGCTACTCCCACAGCTACCTCCGCTGTCGCATCCTTGTCCACCAGTAGTGCCATCTCCGCTCTTGCTGTTCCCAGTCAGCCACCACCTCCCAGGCCGTGGGCCCTCGGACGAGGGGCGGCCACTAGTTGGCATGGCAACACGTTCCGGTTTAAGAAATATTAGCGAGATGCGATTAGCGAAAGCGACGGCGGCGGCGGCGGCGGCGGCGGCGGCAGTGGTGGTGGGGGTGCGCTCAGCCGGGCGGTAAATGCGGCGACGGTGATGGCAACGGCAGGAGCTGCCGTGCGCTGGGGGCTCGCCTTCTGGCCTCGTACAGACGCCGTCTCCTGGCCGAGACACTCGTCTGGTGCTCAAAGAAGAATTAAAGTGTTTGATCGTGATTTATATCAGCAGCCCGGAAAGGAAACTTCTTTCAAAGAGCTAAAGTGAAGGGTTCACTTTGTTCTGTGACCAATTATATTTTTTGTTGAAATTATTTTGAATATTAGAGTTTTCCAAAGAGTTCTGAAAGATATAAAGACTATTCAATGTAGTCTAACCAGTACATCCCTCTTCACGTAGTGTAATTCTAGATGACTCTTTGTTTCGTGTTATTTTGGCGACAGTTAAAATAAACACTTGAAAACAGTGAAACTTTGAGTTTCTCAAATTTGCTTCCCATTTTTCATTTTCCGGAAGAAGATTTCATTCTCGAAATCCAGCTTGAGGAATCCTATGTTTCATGATTGTAGCTACCAGTTACTTGAGTATTATACTATAAGTCACATTAACAAACAAAAACAAAGTGTATTTTCGTCGCCATTTACAAACTGAATAATCACAACGATTAACATGTATCATATTACAATTCGTGTAAGGCATGAATTTAAGCAATTTTCAAACATATAATACTTGTTTACATTTGATGCGACATTTCCGTTCATTAATCCCCGTTTTGTTACGGTACATGCTCTTTTTATACGAGCTGCGCAAGGTGTTTGAGGTGTCTGTGGTTATTATTTGAACATATCTCATGCATGGAAGTATTATGAACTTTGTAAGTGTTGTTACGAAATTACTTCACTTACAATATATGGTTACTTTAGTGCATCGTAGAGATGTATGCCTAAGCTTGAAATTAATTAACGTTGTTTGAAAACTGTCCACAATTAAATGGATGGAAATGTACTACACGTAAACAAGAAGTTGTATTCTAGTGTAGTAAATTGTTTTTCTTGATGACAAATTCATTTTTATGGTTTATTTTAATCGATGTCAGTCTTCAGTTGTTCAGTATTGATAGCAATTGTCTTTGTGTCTAAGGAGACGAGAATAATACTCTCATATGCATATTTTTTATCATATATTTATAATTTTGAGTAATTATAGATTAATTTCACTTTGATGGCTTTTTTTGTTACTTCCTGAATGTAAATTTTGTTTCTGTAACTAACATATGAGGTATTTGCATTATAATTATTCATTTATTCTCTCGATAATTTTTTATGTCTCTCACTTACCATGCGTAAGTATGTCATTCGTAAAAAGTGTGAAATTAAAAAAAAAGTTTAACTTATCTTTTCATTACTTCCTTTCCTTCACGGTACATATCAATTTAATTCATATGGCATGGAAACATATTTTTAGATAGCCACTCGCAAAAGCGGTTCTTTTAGGGCGTCCATAGCGTGCTAAAAGTTCAATTTTTAGCACAAGCTCTGAAAGTGAGGCGGTGCTCAAATGTTCCGGTAAAAATGTGTATGTAAAGAAAACAAAATATCTTCCTCTGACCGCATCAGCTATTTTTGAACTTAATGTGTCATAAAATGATTTGTATACTTGAATTAAAATAAAATGAATGTCAGTAGGGCTGTCTAAATGATGTATGACGCATGTGGTAAAAGTGATTTTATTTTGCTCATTGGATTGTGACAATCAGCCATCGGCCTCGTGGCGCAACCTTTCATACTCGCAAAATAAAATGCCTCTTTTACCATTCGTATCGTAAATATACAGTTACTGAAACGGGTTCACTCCTACAATGATAAGAATCCTGAGTAACTTAGACATGTTCATGGGCGTAGCCAGGTTTTTCACCAGGGGGCAAACGAAGTTAACCCTGTAGGGGTATCGTTTTGCCTACCAGGCCCAGTGTCAAATTTATTTCAACATATCTTGAAACTCAGCACTTAATTGAATTTTCATCTACTTTTCAAAATAACGATTTTCTTTAGAACTTTAATCAGTACTACATTTCATTGTCAGTCATTGTTGAGTGAAAGAGAAATTTGTGACATAAGGAAACTGTTGGATCTGACTGACCCATCGTTAACCCTCATTACTTCTTTCTACTATGATTAGATGGTTTGTCAGAAGTTGACTTCCGAACAGTGTGTGTTAGTGATGGTTTTATAGATTGCTTGTGTGTTTCATGCGAATAATTGAAATGGATGACAAATATGAAACTAGATCTGAGCGAATAAGATGAATGTTAGAGAAAGTGTTAAATGCATCGAGTGAACATGAAGATGCATAATGAGATTTCTGTTTATACAGAGAACACGATACTGATAGTGAGGCAGAAGGTAAACAGTAAATATTGAAACCAATTACAGCTCACACGTCTTCGGAAAAGACAATACAACTAAATAGAGAAAAGCAGTAGGCAATATAAATAATTGCACGCGTCGTAGAAATATTAGTATTACATGTTTACCAGCGGTGCCGCAGTTCGCAATAAAAGCTCCATCAAATATATTTTGTGTAATGATTTTGTCTGAAGATCACTTGTAATTTGTTTTATTTCTCGTCTATAATAAATATATTTTGTTATGAAAAAATAAAAATTCCTTTTTCTAAACAATTCAGAAGAAATGATTGAACGGGTTTCGCTGATCAAACGGTACCACTGATGAAACTTTCTTATATGTTACCACTTTAGGGTTGACAATTAGTAATTATTAATTAAAATAGTTATAAATAATATCATATTAAAAGTAATAACAAAATACACATTTATATTTAAACAATATTATTAAATATTAATACGCATTAGTAAGTTATGAATAAAGGTTTTATAAAACGAAAATTATATATTTTATTACGCTATTTTTTTATCAGAGGCCGAAATTTGGCAAAATGCCTTTTTGTTACTTTCATATTTTATAGCATTTAACAATAGGAATCTCTTAATTGTACTTCTGGAGTTGTTTTCCTAAATTTTCATTTTTATTTTTTGCGTTTTTTAGTTTCTGATGCCTATTTTTTGCTATTTTGTCTTATTTTTGCCTTTCTTTGCCATTCACATAATTGTTTTGCTTTTTTATTCTCCTGTAACCGATCTCAATCATGTTGGATAGATACTTACTAACCTAAACAACACGAAGGTATGGTTGTGTGTTATCTTTCCGTGGAAGCAGAGGTTGAAATAAAAATCTAAATGAAAAAGGAAGACGATTCCAGTGAAGATTTTTGACATTTTTCATTGATGGCGAAAAGTTTTGTTTGTTCACAAGGAATCCCATTCAATTTTTGAGTATGACCGCCAATCCCTTTTGAGGATAGATTTGTGAATATGATATTCCCTTCTCAGTAATGGCGATTACACAACTGCGAAGAACGAAAAATATTATTCTGTTGTCATTTCAAGATTTAAAAGGAAGCCCACAATAGCATTTCGAAGAGACAGCGATGCGAGTAAAACAAATTCGTAGCCATCATACCGGATGGCCTTGAGGAATCTAGATTACAAAATATCGTTCCTCACACGTTATGTGCTACTGTACATTATTGAGTTAGAATAAAAATAAAATTCATTATTAACCCTCTGATGAAGAAAGACGCGGATAAACATCTTTTCAGTAATGGGGCCTCCGAGGCTCGGAACTAATGTTTGCTGGAAAGTAGGTACTTTCAACGAACAACATAATTTCGTAGTTTCTGCGAGAACTTCCAATAGTAGCATATAACTTCCTTTGTAAGTAAACATGGACCACGAACTGAAGAAAATAAACATTTCTCTGCATAAGAAGGGCGGTTTCAATGCCACCTAGGCACTAAATATAAGGCCTGTCGACTGACGATGTGACGTCACATGAGTAGTCATCGCGGCAAACGAATCTTTTGCCGGCTACTCATAGTCAGTCAACGTTTACTTGCCTTCTTTGCAGCCTTAATAATGATATTTTACAGAAATGAATTTTCGCAAAATTTTATTTCATTTCATTCAATTAACAGCTAATTTTAACTACAACGAGATGAACAATTTAAATTTTAAAGTATTGCCTTATTTTAAAATATTGTGCTTCTCAGATTGGCACAGATCTTTGAGGCAACTAAGTGATGCTGCATGCATAACACATTTTCAATATCAGGAAAATTAATTTCTTGGTTATCTTGATTTAACCAGTTGTTTCTTAAGCACTTCAAGAGGTACATACAGTCAAGAGAAACAAATAATTTTCTGTGTGACTCGCATAGACGTTCATAAACTTTTTGTAGTTTTGAAGGATCGGAAAACAATGGCATGGCTTTTCTATTCACAGGACTGTTGTCAGAAATTACTGCGATCATTTCAAAACCATTTTTTCAAGCTTTTCACAATTATGATTTTTATATAATTGTTTACCAACATACCTGTCAATGTTCTGACCAGAAATATATGAACTACCTACATATTTATATGATGAAACTATTCGTACTAGTTACTAGCTGTTGATGAATTTTTCTCTCATTAATGGCAGTTCCGACTCTACACATCCTTCTTTATAGTCAACATTTGCCTTCACAAATATTTAATCCATTAAGAGTACCACAGTCTTGTCCTCTTCATTCAACAAACTCAATTTCTTTCCAATGTATTATAACGCATGCTCTGGATTTTCTGCATTTTAGGGGTGCTGAATTTTGTCAATTTCAAAGTAGAAGTGCACGGCAACTTAATTTGTAAATATTTTTAAAAGTTGTTACAAGTACTTACCTTTGTATCAAAGTTGCTCTTCTACAAATATGGTCTGTTCCGTTTAAATCATAGATATTATTATACCATAAAACGGATAAAAACTTTGTTCTCAAAAAGTTCTATATACGACATTCACAGTTCACACTGATTCACATGCAGACCACGCTTTTGCCACAATGTAACACTTTATTATGACTACAAGTAGTGACGTCAGAAGCAGGATAGCCGCTTGCCAATAGGCCTGATATTTTAGGTGGCGTTGGCTGTTTGCATTTCAGACTGCAATTCACAACCATTATTGCCGTTCAATGAACTGCACATCTCTTGTCATCAGAGAAGTAGTATATAGATTATCTGCATAGTTTCTATTCATTCACGGAATTTGCTTTATTTTTAGTATTCTCATTTAGGAAGTTGTTGATCTTTTTGTTGAAAAATTTCAATGCTTGTAATATTAACTGTATTTAAAATATATTTTTGTATAATGCAATATTGTAAATCAGATTCTGATCGCTTATGACCACGAAGTTGCACAGCGATCTAAAATAAAATAAAATAAATAAATAGTCGTTAATTCGCATAATCTGATAATTTCCATCACGAACTGTGCGCTACAAATCGAATAAGTCAATTCGGAAATGGATATGTAAAGAAAAAACAATACACCGGAAAAAAAGAACCGTAGGGGTATACCAGATCCATGATACGTACTGTAACAAGGAAACCTGTTACAATATCATGGATCTAGTATACTCCAACGGTTCTTTTTTTCGGTGAATTTATTAAGAATGGCACTTTGTTGCAGCTGAAGTTTGTTGTAACATTATTAATAATAATTTATTAACAGAATAATCCGTGCCCCAAGCCCGTCAAACCCCGTCAATTTTTTCAGCTGTCTATTCAAGTTTAGAAGTTATTTTCAATTGAACTAAAATTCACAGCAGTGCATAAAGAGGCAATTTTTAGGACATGTGAATTGAATTGTGCATTAAACCTAATTGCTATGAAAAATACATTTATGGAGGATAACAAAATGACCACGAAGAAAGAATAAACAAGAAAAGTCAGCTCACTTTACAACTTCATCTTGGCTCGACGGTTCGCACTTCAGGTCGGAGATCGAACGGACATGTAGCGACTTCATAAGCCCGCCAGGGGAGCCAACACTCATCAAAATGAGTCCAAAACAATTGGATTTGAAGTGTTTACTTCACATTATATGGCACGGAGAGTTCATTTATGAAAGATGAAAAATTACATTTTAGTCACAGGGTCGGGACTCAGAAACCATAGTGCGTCCGCCTGTCTATCGTCTGTGAACATCATTGACACCTAAACTATTCGTACGATTTTTTCCAAATTGATTGAACCCCTGTCGATCTGGCCTCACGCAAAGCTCTGCGATGAAAAAGATCAATTTTGGGGGTATTTTACATGAAAATCCAGGGACATTTTCAAAATTTTCTCAAAAATGGCTCCATTTTTTCCTTCAATTTCTTATAGAATAGAGTAAAATACACTTATAAAGGTGGCATATGACCGATTTTCACTGTTAATCTGAATTTTGAATATTGCAAAAGTTTTTTTTCGGTGTCTTGCTACAGCTACAGAATTGAAGATAGACTTTTTTCTTGAAGCGAAATTTGTTTTCGTTAATTAGTTCTTTCATTAAGGTCACATACATTTCTTTGAAAATTTTAGAAGTTTTCGCGCAATATTGAGTGAAATACGTGTAATATTAAAAAAACAAAAAAAAAACAATAATTTCTCAAAATCTCCTCCAGTATTTCACTTTTCGTAAAGTTAGCGTTATTATAGTCCATTTTTTATTCTTTTGTTTCTTGGAAAATTACAAAAAAATGTTTTTTTCACATCTCTCTCGCGTGCATAATATAAATATAATAATTTGTATATATTATTGTGTTAAAATTGCTTCAAATGATGTCTTATTAAGTTTCACGAATACTTAAACGTTTTCTGTGAAAATTAGCTGAAATTTCCGCATTTTCCGAAATGTTCAAACGTCTCCAAATTCCTTCAAAACGTTTCATAAAAATCCTCAAAAATTTTTTCTTCAAGTGTCTTTGTACGGATAGTGCTCCCTTCTCTGTTTAATACGACATAAAAGTCCTTTTGATGTATTCTTTGTTGTTGTTTTCTTTAATTACGCAAATTGTATTTTTTAAATACCTCTCACGCCGATAATCTGCACATTTCGAGCAATTTGTATACATTACTACATTTGAGAGTGGAAGTGCTTCAAATGACTTCCGATGAAGTTTTTCAAAAACTCAATGGTTTTTTTTGAAAAAGAGCTTCAAATTTTGCATTTACAGCAACACTAAAACGATATTTTCTTAAAAACGGCTCCAAAGTTTTCAATGAAAATTTCCTTATTGGATGAGGTTTTACTCTTCTGTAATATTTTGAAAGTAATATTTCGGTTCTACTATTAGCAAATCGAAAAATTATGAAATTTTCAAAAAAATGTATTTTTGGCGGCGATAGATGTCAGCTGTTAAGAGGACACGGCAAAACTGAAAAGCTAAACCAGATAAAGGTCACTAGATAACTAACTAGAACGATAATGTTTGTGTCATTCTGTAGAACCACCAGTTCTTTTATTTCTTACGTCTGATGAAGGGAGCCAATACGTGAAATTCCCCGAAACATTTTCTTCAAGTAAAAATTCGAACTTCCTGATAATGTATTGTTAAAGATTTTTTTATAATAAAAGTGAAGTTTTTTTTGTTGTTGAAAGTGTTATTAATGTAGTGTCTGTCGTTAAACTTGATGGGCATGTGAATAATTATTATTATTATGAGTAATTTCATAAAGAGAGTCTTATAAGTGAAAATCACACAAAAACAAGTTGTATAACTTCACTTTTATGTAGAGTTTAGTATATTAAATTAAGTGTTCGATGTTAATACTGTACGAAGTCCTAAGTTAATATCTACTTCAAGAGAGGAGATAAATAGTCAGTCCACTCATTTGCTTTTTCACCTCTCCAAATCCTTCCGTCTGCCTCTAGCTACCAGCTCAGCGGAATACTCAGCGCACATGAGCACATGCGCAAAGCACCACTGTCAGCGATATCTTGTTCTAAATCCCTTTTCAGTTTATCTCAAGATGCTTTAGTATAGTTTGATAAAGAGAGCACTTTACTCGCTCTAGATCTTTATTCTCTTCTTCAAAATTCTCTGAATGAACACATATGTGGGTTCTCCTCGCAAACGACTTCTGTTGCGAAAGTATTGTTCATCATTCGTGTGAGACTGAATTCCAAATCGCAGGAATGTTTTTCACGCATCAAACAGACCTACACTTTGAAAGTGTAGTAGTTTATTAAAACTGTGCATCTTTACGTCTAAAAATGTATCTATATCCTGATCCACCATCACCAAAATGTAAAATGCATGACCGTTTTCGAAATAAAGTCTTTAAAAAGCGACACTTTGTACAAAACCTGAATTAATGAAAGGATTATCCAAAACATTACCATCGTAATGTATTCGGTCCTCCATCATGATTTCAATATTGTAATGCGTGTATAAATGAAGCTCTTTTTCTGGACAATGTATCAATAAAGCACGCAAGCGGAAATAGCGTTCGTCGCTGGTACATCTGTTGACTGTTGACATCCTGAGAGAGTTCAAGGTGCCACGCGTGGAAGCAACGACGGGTGCGTAACCTAAGAGCGAACACAGCCGCCGGTCCTTATCAACGTAAACATGAGCGGCAGCCGACGTTGGCTGAGGATAAATACAGTTGAGATTGTGTACACCATGTCACGCGTCTGCAGGTGATAGGAAGCGCCACGCAGTCGCCTCGGGGCGCATCGCCGGGCGGGAAGCCGCCGCGGGAAGCCGCCTGCCTGGTTGGAGCAGCCGCTGGCGGGGCTTGGAAAACACTGCGCCTTCTTCCAAACGAGGGGTGCTCCCAGCGCCGTTTGTTTATCGAGCGATTCCGTAAGCCAGGCGGAAGCCTCGGGTGCGTCTGCCGGTGGTGGCAAGGGCGGAGGGGACGGCGGGCAGAGGGCGCGTGTGTTCGAGGTGATGCGTTTGGGGGAAGGTCTGACCATAACAACCGACAGAAAATAGGGGCCCTGGTACAAAAGAGACGTTTATGGGCTCATACAAAAGATCTAGTATTTGATATGTGTATATTTTTATTTATTACTACAATCCAATATATTAATATGTAATGATTCTCAATGTCTCATTGAATATTTAATTTAATCTGTTCATATTTCTGTGGTTATTTAATGTAATCGGCTAGCATGTACACATGGCTAATATCAATACTAATATTTATATTTTGATTATTTTATGTAATATATATTCGTTCTTCTGCTACTGTTGTCCTGATCTGCTGAAGTCTCAATTTAATAATCAATAAGTTTTCCTTTATTTTCAGTATTATTATATTGCTGACTATCGTTGATAATATTTACTGTCCACATATTTTGACATGTGAGTATCGACATACGACAGATTATTACTTATTTGGTCCTATACAGACGGGAAGCCTACAAGATTCCGTGATTTCTGAAAATGATGCTGAAAAAATCGATTGATTGCAAGCTGCTATTTATTGAAAATCCTTTCTTCAAATAAGCAAATAAAGTATTTATATCACTATCGAACTATTAACACATTAATTTATGAGATCATTTTGTACGAATCTATATTAATCCTGATAATAGTTACTTTTATACAATTTAAATAAAATGTCTTGATTGCTTACGTCCGATCACTGCGCACGTTCAGGCCCTTGTCGGATGAGTCCGGGACTAAGGAAATGATCTACAAGAACTCTACTCTAAATACTCTACAAAATCTTCTCTCTTAGGTCGTCGCCTAGATATCACCTACTTTGTCCTTATTCGCTACACGTTACTATCTGGGGAATGCTATTCAATAATAATAGTTTGTAATTCTATTAAATGATTAGCCAGTTCGTCGTATAATTATCAAAAGTTTATCTGTACAAATCATACTTCCCTAATCTTGCACCTCTGATGGGCACCTCATTGCATCACTTCCTAACATCCATAAATGAATTATTTAAGTAATGACATAACTATGATCTCGTTCCTAATCTAATAAGGTATGCGAAGGTAATATGGCCACATTACGTATCTGAAATTTTCCTTTTTATATATTTCAACTTTGGCCAAAATACCAGCACCCCGATGAAATTTAACCCTTATTTCAAGTTCAAATAGCTATATCACACAAAAGTGATTCAGTAATATTTTGTTGTTATTTTAGAAAAACTTTGTAATGTGAAGTTACTATGTCCACATGCAAGTTTTATGACCATGGCCAGATTATCTGGTTTCTTGTAGCATGAGCATGGAACTAGGGCTCGCTGTACTAGTATACGATATGAATTACCCTCTTTCAGTCTTATTTTACAAAAATACGACCTAACATAATTTCAGTAACGTAAGGATTGCTGGGTAACCCATAAGAAATTCGGTATTTTCTGCATAAAGACTTTATTACATAAAATTGAAAACTTCAGTAATTGCTTGAAAATTCTCAAAATAATTAATCAGTTTGATATTGAGGACAAATGACAGATTCTTTGTCTTTTATAGTTAATCCTACACTTTGCTTGTATTCGTATTTCCCACACATACTGCATCAACGCACGTCCTTAACTGCATCCTCACATCGAACATGACAATACCAGCTTTCTCTATTTTTCTCTGCCGGGATTTGTTTCCTCCAGTGTTTACAATTTTTATTGGGTTTTCTTCATGGAAACGTGTTTTTCTTGTCAGGATTATCTTTATTCTTTTTCTTTGCTGGCTGTTCCAGTTAATTTTTTTCTGGAAGTTGGATTGCTTTGAACGTCGTCTGATGGAGTTGAAAATAAATATTTTTTTAAACAATACTATGCATACTACACATAAAGTTAATATGGTCGTATGGGCTGGTAACAAGCCCCTCACCCTTGGCCATAATGATAGCAAAACCATATTACAAAATATCTCCCACGTTGGTAAAATATTGAGAACATTAAACGGCATTATTCTGATTAGATTGCACATTAAATGCGCAAAATGTTTATGTATATTTTCAAAATACTAAATCCATCTTTAAGTGTAACTAATGATAGACTTAGTCGATTCGGATAGCGGAGTGATCATCCCCTCACCCTTCATCATGCTATCACTTCATTAAAGAAGGGTTAATAATTACCTGCGCGAGCCCTTGCTCTTAATGAGATGTGCAGTTTGCTAAAAAAATAAACTTAGCACGTTCATGACAATTGAGGCTCCAGAAAAAAGCCTGGTAGAAAGTCAACGTACTCCTTACGATCTCCCAAACAGCACACTAGCAATATCTATGGTAAACGGTTTCAGGTAATAACGCCGCTACCCTACTTGGCCATGTTGTAACCGTACGTAGGACTCCACTCCAATGCACTTTCGCAAGTAAACATTTTTGTCTAGAAAAGTAATGTTTTAGTAAATAAATCGGTAGAAGAAGAAGAAGAAACAAGTTACAACGTGAACGCGGAACTGAATTTTATACTCTTGTTCAATAACAGGGGCGTTTTCGAATTAGAAAACAAGCTTTAAGAAAATAAAGAATTTCAAGAATCATCCGGAAGCAATTCAAAAGGGGGCATACGATTTAGAAGAAAAACTTAAAGAAGCAGAAAGATACTTACACGGAATTCAATTGAATATAGGCAACTGATGTAAGTAGTTTTCAAAACAAGTTGGGATTTCGGCAAAGCAGGTGAACAAGAGGTCAATGACCTTCGAGGAACGTGGTGAATTCAAAAGAAAAATTTCCAGAACCTCGAAAAAGTGCCAAATCAGAATAAATTTGAAGATAATATAAAATGTTCCAAAAGACCTCGGTGACAGGAAAGCGAGCGTTGTTGTTTTGTTGAGAAAACAATCACAAGACTAAACTGATTGAGAAGAACACAGTGGGATAATAGATTCCGAGCCGACATGTGCTAGCATGTGCTGGCAAGTTTTCGTGTTTTGGGGAGACTGAATTTTTGTCAGAGAGAAGGTGTATTGGGAGCATGCGCTGATCGTAATAATTAGATAGTTGGGAGACAGAAGTACGGCATTTAGTAGGTTGCGTAGAAACGCATAGGATGTGTGAAAATATGGAAACGGTGAGCTCAGTTGATGGACCTTTATGATGAAATGGTGGGTGGAAAGGATTCGCGAGCCGACGGCAACGCTATCGCATTCAGGGAAGTGAAAATTCTGTAGATATTACCCGCGCGTACAGAATACATTTATAAGAATGTCAAGCATTATAGTAAATTTAGTAAGCCTTGAAACAATGTAGATGGCCATCAAAACTATGTGGTGCACGGTATGAATGAAAATGGTGTAAATGTTTTGTTAATAAGTGGGAACGTTGAATTTAGATTTTTTGTTATTGTATTAAAGGGTTTCTTGTTTTTGTGTAATGATTTTATCGGCAGCGTCAGAGGAATGTGGCGACAGCGCAGATTAACGCCGCCGAATAAACAAACAGTACCACTGAGCACTGTGTTGAATATACATTTGAATAATGTGTAAGTCTCTTCTTGGTTTGTAGATAAAGAAAGATAATTTTCCCTTCCATTACCAATAAGATAATGAGAAATATCATTTTCCCTATCCGGTACAAGGGGGGACTTCAGTCCCACAACCCAATATACGTTTTCCAGTGGCAACGCCGCTCCTGCAGGAAAGATTATTATTTTAAATTTTTATAAACAGAGTTTATGAATCAGGTAAATACATAATAGAAGGAAATAATTGTAATAAAGAGGACGCACGACGTGGCGGTCACATTATTACCAGCACTGACCATATTTGCACAGCTGCTTTGCGGCGCTGGCAGCCCGCCGGCCCGCCGGCTTCTCACCATTAATTACTCCGAAGTTTGAAGAGCAATTAAATTATTTTTTGCGTAATTAATGAGCAACGGAATCGTTCTAAAAGATAGTTTGTTTTAGAGGTAACCAATTGTGGTGTGACAGCTTAATCTTATGCCGGCTCGCCATTAATTACTAAGGAGTTTGAAGAGAAAAATAAATTGATTTTTGCGTGATAAATTGGCAATTAAATGATTCTAAATTGTGGCACATGTGTTTTTGTTGTAACCGATTGTGATGTACCAGCTTACTCTTAAGCTAGCTTATCATTAATTTACTCCGAAGTTTGAAGAGCAATTAAATTAAGTTTTGCGTTATTAATTAGCAATTAAATGGTTCTAAATGGTGGCATACTTAGTTTTGTGGCAACCTATATTCGTAGTGCCAACTGATAAGAGGTGCATGAACGTGCAATGATGATAGACCCTGATGGCTGGAAGAGGTCGCGAGAAGGAAGATGGCCAGGGAAGGCAGACCACGTGGAGGAGCCGTGAAGTAATGCAGTCATTTTACTTTCTCTCTCTGCTTACGCAGTATAGAGGAAGTATTCTAATTCTGCGGGGAATAAATGCACATTTTTTACTTTTGCCGATCCCTGGTAACGAGAAAGTACATTAATCTTATTCCTACACATAGTAAATTGCTTTCTCAGACTCGTTTTTTGGGTTTTTGACACCGAATACTGGATTGACGGCAAAATGTCTAGTCAACGCCAGCATCAAAACCTATCAACCGATTTTCTCCAAAATTGATATTCCTGATATGAACGAACTTGATGCCGTGCGAATTTCAATTGGATATTTGATTTTGGGGGGTTATTTACTCGAAGCCTCAACAACATTTTCAAAATTTTCTCAAACACGGCTCCAATTGTTTTATTAAATTTTGTCCCCGGATAGTGCAAATAACTGTTAAAAATTAAGTGGGTTTCATTTTCGTTGAAATACCTGATATTTCGAAAATTCAAATATTTTTCAGCATCAACTACAATATTCAAAATAAAGTTTTTTTTCTTTAATAAAATATGTCATTTTAAATAAGGTGATATTCCATTTTACAAAAATACGAGTTAATTATGAGCGAAACCTGAAATTTAATAACAATTAACTTCTCAAAAATGTCTCGAAATTTATCTTTAAATTTAATCCTGGTATGTTGGAAATAACGTTAAATAGAGTGGTGCTGGTCTCATTTTCGGCGAAATCTCTGTATTTTTGTAAATTGAAAACATCAACAATAAAAATTATTATTGCAAAAGTACAATATTGAGAATATATTTTTTGTTAAATGAAATGAGTTCTAAACACTCAGATCTTTAAAAAAAAGTCACGTACATTTATTTCAAAATAATAGTAATTGAGCATATTTTGCAAATCCTTTCAATTGAAGATTCGAATTCCTCGAACTTATTTTGCTCGAATCAGTAGTTATTAGGTTGCATTGTAACACTGGGAATGCTGCACTACGGCAGTTTGAAATTCTCAAAATAACTTCTAAGCTTTAGTTTTCGCGCCTAATCCGCTAGGATTGGTAATTGAGTTTTACAAGTGATGGCTCAAATAAGTGAATATGGACGGAAATTGCTGTATTATTATTTTAGATAACATAGGGGCGGGGAAGTATGTTTTGAAGTAGCGCCACTATTTAAGCTAAAACGTCTACCATTGCCATGTGACTTGATTTTTAAATCAGTGTTTTTTGTCAAAAATATATCATTCAAGGGTTAGGATCACATTTCTACAACAAATACAGATGTCTATAACTATATCACTCGACGCAGTAATCATATTCATTAGGTATCGGTATCTAAAATTTACTACAAAACATCACATAATACACCTATATTATACTACAAAACTTTGTCAAGCAACATTAATCTATGAAAATCATTACATAAGTTTAAGTGCAAGTAAAATATTTCCTGCTGCATAAGTGCTCTCTAACTGCATCTACAATTAGATGCTTCAGTGAGCATCAAAAATGTAATATTGATTATAACAATGATATTTAATTACCATCTGGATTAGTTGCCATCTGAACTGTTTAATTCTAAAACTAAATAAAGCTGTAAGGCTGTAATAAAGTATATCCTGTACGCCTGTGATTCTAAACTAAATAAGCCTGACTCAGCGCGGGGGCAAATGCCCTCCATCTCGATCAAGTTTTTCGTCCAGTTTTCCTGATCCTGCACTCCCTGAAGTTTCGAAAATTGCATGTTGGAAATAAATGGTGAGACAATTAGATTTGTAAACATCAGTCCAAGTAAGAACGGCACAGCGAGCTACTGCGTGGTGAACCGCTAAGGCGCACGACTAGTTAACTCATCTCGGTGCGTGAAAAAATTGCTAGTTGGAAACACAGGTTCGTGTAGTAGTAGTATAATATAGTGTAGCCGTAACAAATAATGAGAAAGTATGTCCTGTTGTAGCACCACTAGTTGTGTTCTTCACATTCGCATCTTCTCCACACGGGAGAGGAAGCGAAATGACGAAAATACAGCAAACGTTGTCGGAAGCTGAGCGGACAAATGCTGTTCTTGCACTAAGAATGACAAAGCGGAAGGTATTACGCAACTTCAAAGAGTACTAACTCTTCACCAGAGGGAGCTCCCGACCTCTTTGAAAGAGACGAGGTGAGGGGTGGATACTAATGGTGAGAGTGGACTTAAGTTTTCATAAAGCAATATATTTGGAATTAAAATGTACAGATTATAAGGTCGTTATTAAAGAATATTTAAAGTAATTACAGTCCTTTTCGTTTTTCGCTGATTTTTTATAATTTTGACGACTTTAGTTAACAATTCGTACTGCAAATCATTAGAATACTTTAGTGAACATACAAGATAATTTTATGAGGTACTTTGAAAACAATGTGTCCAATAAATTTGTGTAATATAAATTATTTTCATTCGCTCTGCTTAGTGAAAATTAAATAAATGGTACAATGCCTAATTTTCCCTGTTTTTTGTTAGCTTTCGAAACCCGTCTTCGGAACCGCCTATCTTTATTTCCTCCCTCCTTTAAGCGGAGAAAGCCAACTCTCCAGGGCGGTTGTTCATCGCCATCTCTCAGTCAGGACCCTCGGTCTGATTAACGACTCGACTTTTTCCCTGCCTCTGTCCTCGCGTGGCAGCGGGCAACGGGTCAGCGGAGAGGCCTGTTCGCGAGGGAGGGGAAACTGGCGCCTCTGTGAGCGTCATCTGAGACGCCCCAGCCCCAGGAGGCGGCGGCGACGGTGACACTGGCGATGCTGCAGCGGCACGCCCACCTGTTACGCAACAGAAAAGGATGGAGGCCTCGGCTGTGGACGTCGCTCGTGGGCAGAGAAGCGGAAGAATTGTGTCAGTCTTTCTACGTATTAGATTCCACAAACCCTACGTATTAGATTATTTTGATGAAGGAACTAAAAGGCCTGGTGGGGTTAGAAACAAGTCAATGTTTAGGTGATACTTTCAATTTAAGACAGTTCTTTTTATGACTTTTCGGCTTCTAAGCACTATCCCTTTTCAAATGATAAAATATTCTAACATATACTAGTCACACAAAACAATTTGCTAAAGCATCAAAATCTTAATATGAAAACTTATCCCATTATAATAATAAAATGTTTCGAGACACCTGAATCACATTATAAAAACAGTAAAAAATGTTGGAGGGAAACATACGCACATGTGAACTTTCGAGTGGTGTGAATGGTGTGTGCCATGAAAATAAAAGTACTCAGTAAACAATCGTTTGTTTCGAACTACACAAGACCTTTTCTGGTACTTCATTAAAAAACTCTCTTTTATTGCCGTGGATTAGAGTGCGGAGTTCCCCCACGATATCCAGAATACCCCCCTCACCTCACCAAATGGACATTCTGTGTGGACCCCCCCCCCCCCCCCGGGTGAAAAAATGAGATAACTCCTCCGGATCCAACCCGGGAGTCGATCACCCATTTCCACTGAGCCTCCTCTCTGTTACATAAGCACACCCAATTTGAGGGAGAAGCGATCCGTTTGGACGAGCTTCCCGCGCCGCGACGCGACGCGGCGCGGTGCGGCTTAACACCTGTTACGCCGCGTCGCCGCCCCCGCCCCCGCCCCCGCCGCCTTCGCCGCGCCGGAGCGGCGTCTCCGCCTTTCAGCGCTCGCACCTGAGCCTCGCCCCCTGGCGGCGCCCGGCGCGGGGTTATGCGGCGGCGTTGCATAACGCGCGGCTGCATTTCACCCCCACCACCACTTTCTATAGAGACGGATCTGCCTACTCGGGTGTGGCGCGGGGCGTAAGGCGGGTGGCGGCACATGTGCCCCACGGGATGATTAGGGAGTGCGCTCTGTGTGGTGTTGAGAAGAATGGAAGAAGTGACGTCTTCAAGGATTGGTGCACACGGTACGTCTCGTGAGTTCCATTTTTTCGTGCATCGTTGCTTTGTGCACCTGCGTCTCACTAGCACTGCCATGAGCTTTCCTTTGACGCAAAATTAGGAGGAACATGTGGAATTCACGTGTTTTCCTTTTCTCTACGATATTCCCTTTTTTCAAATAATCCCTCTCTCTCTCTCCTTGAACCTCTGAATATATCTAATATATAAACTTCAATGTTTGTTTACTGGTTCGAATTTTATGCGCTACCCGACCGTTCATCCGATTGCGATAAAACTTTGTCAACATATTTATTGTACTTGCGCGAAGAATATAAGTATAGTACAATGGGAATGGGCGTATATCTGTCGCACATATTCGCAAAATAGGGCCGTTGTAGATGATTATTTATGCGTTTATGAGTACTCAAGCGCCGCTGAACAGAAGCTCTACGCACTCTGCCGCACCCTCAAGTACTCGTATTAACCGCAACTTCGCAGCATATTCTTCCCCTATGATTGTGAAATATCGGCCGGATATTTGGGGCACGTAGAGTAACCGGTACAGTCGCGGACACCAGTATAGTGATGGACACTGCAACTGTAAATGGGGTAACAATAAGATTTTCAAGCAGCGAGTGGCCCTCTGCATGTCTTTCTGTGTAGTGTGTGTCTTTAAGTTAGCAACCACGGAATATGAATTTTGCACCCGCAGTGAGCGTATGTACTCTTCAATAGTTAGTGGTGTGCTCTACGTGTCGTCTATGCATCGAAACGTTGTGGATTCGTTAGCAAAGGTGTGTCCAGTTATTAAAGATTTAAAAGAATGTGTCTGTGTGTTTTCACCTTCTCAGAGTAGACCATTAACCAGAAAAGGTAGTGCTCATAACTGTATAACTGTAAATATAGACGTGCAGGGCAATGATGGGCATGGAGTGCTCATCACTTTAATTTCAGCAACTTATTATTTATGTATTACTGTAATGTTAATATTAAATTTGCAAACAATTTGCCATGTTAAGCGACAATATACATTTAGACATATTGTGAATAGTGATGGGGACTGTGCCAATAACTGATATATATATATATATATATATATATATATATATATATATATATATATATGCCCATCACTGTATCAATAAACGTTCTGAGGTAAAATGTTAGGGCTAGGGGACGGATTTCGATGACCTAAAACATCTCTAAACATTATCAATAAATTACTCTTAAAATCTATTTAAAATGCCATAAAAGCAAAGAAAAATGACATAAAAATGTATTAAAGCCATTTCAGATTGTTAAATTACACTGATTTTGAGGTACGCAGACGCTCTGAAGACGAAGTGAACAATTGTGAACAACAGTGAACGTTCAAGTGAACTCAGTTTGCAAACTATTGGTTTGGATTGTTGTTTACTAGGAAATCTCTCTCTTCTTTTCGTAGACTGTCACAAACGTCACATTACTTTTCAGGCGATGAGCTTTTCCTGTTCGGAATATCAAATAATTTTAATAGCACTGTACCCGATCGCCACAAGAATTCTGCAATCTGCAGATGTTGTATCTCACTAAATCAAGAGTGCGTGGAAGAAAGGAGTGATAAGATGGCGGCGAGTACATCTTTTGTGAGGCTCTCTCTAGAAATGGCTTCGCTCCGGTGTTAGAAAAGGTGGTGCGCGCAATAAAGCCAGAAACTTTGCGAAATGGCTTTAGAGCTTGTAGCCTTGTTCCCGAGAGCCCTGAGAGCATTGGTTTCACTAAATGTCTAGGGCGGATGTACAATGACATCCCATGTGGATAATAAAAACTTTGTAACCACAACATACAGAACAAATCATTGACTATTGAAAACTTCTGTGACATTGTTGGAGAAGAAAGAGAATAAAAGTTTTATAACATTAAGCAGAAAACGCCATCTAAAAGATACAAGTAATCGGTCTAACCTGAGGGAAACAAATGACAGTTCTGCGGGCAGAATGACATATTCATCCATTCAAGGTTTAAACACACTTATAGGTGGGGAAAGAAGTAAGAACATTTGTCAGACCAGCATTTCTACAGGCATTTTTAAGATGGAAACAAGCAGCAGGAATTCTTTTGACACCAGAAATCCACGGACTATTTTCTTCAGGGCAGATTCTAGTGTGGAAACACTTTCAGTTTTAAGAACTACGGTGTGTTCTGCCAATTGAGCCAAAAGGTGTTTCATAAATCATGTTTTAATAACTATTATTCATTGTCATCTTCAGGAAGATTCGTTGTCGAAACGTTGTGTTAGTGTGAAGAATGTAACGAAGCAAAAATGTGAAATTTTAATTGTTTTGTAAATAAACCAACTAAAAAAGGGGTCATTATAGTTATTAAAAAATAATCCACAAAGGTGACCAAGAACAAAACCTTTTCACAAACCATGGCTTCTCTCAGACGATTCTGTAGACGAAAGGCATTCGGACGACGAAAGTATTTTTTTGTGAAAAATGTTTAGACTTATTGAATAATTGAAGCTTAATAAACCAGCAGTAACAAGCCAATTGTGTTCAACAATGCTATTCGACTTTGTAGGGCTTTTTACAATCCATTTTTCTGAATATCCATCATCATATTACAAAATGACCATGAAAGTCTTGAAAGTGTCCATCACTATATTTTCTGCCTTATTTTAGTTTCACATTTTATAAAATGTGAAGTACTATATTCAACTATTTAACTTACTAGCCTCATAAAAGTACATACATGTAGTAATTAATTTGCCTACTATGAATTTTGTATTGCAAAAATAAACATTATACACTGGATAAAACATATTGGTTGCCCTTAATGTGTCCATCACTGTGTGCTGTACCCTAAATCAAATGTTTCCAAGACAATGGCATAGCGAACCCCCACCCAAACCTGAGAGAGACCGTTTAACAATAGGATACTTGACAATCGTGTCAAAACCAGGATGTAGAACAAATCCATATCCGCGAGAAAGTATTTCATCTATTAAAATTTCTGCAGAGTGGTGTAAAACGTGATTAATAATCACATGACCAGCGTGTGAAATCGAATACATTGCAATAGCTAAGCATTGAGGGGTCCACTACTAATGGATGAATGAAAAATGTTTCTTCTCGTAAATTTTGGGATGATTGTTTACGTCATATTATTATTATTATTATTATTATTATTATTATTATTATTATTATTATTATTATTATTATTATTATTGTGTAACCTGTTTCACACGTTTCTTCGATTTTTATTTCCCTTTACTATTTTCCCGTCTAAAATTGATTGATTATATATTCGAAAATAATCGTTCCTGCATCTTATCGTGATAAATATATTACTAGATGACTCGAATAATTCGTTTCATGACTTGTGTTAGTGAAATCGTGCTGTGGAATAGTTCACGGCATAATTGTTAAAATTGATTAGTTAACTGACATGTTATGGAAAATTCAAATCAACTTCTCGCTTTTGTGATGACCCCACCTGACTTGCGAATGATTTTTGCACTGAGTATGGAAATGCGTGTGCATGCACAAGCGCATGTGCCTTTGTGTTAAAGCGCAGGTCGCATTGAACTACCACAATAGTGAAAAGCTTACATGAGTGGGAATTACTAAAATCGATCCTTTCATTCTGAGATTCTTTCGTGCAATCCACGTGAGCGCTCCAAAACTGATGCCAACCACGCCGATATGCGATTGCGCCTCAAAATCTATGCTAACACATGTGCATATTTAAAGAACGAGAATAAAGCGTGAAATACGCGAAGAATGTGTATCGCGCCCTCCGTGCATATTCAGAACAGCGCCTGGGAGTGAGTGATTTACGCACAGAACTTGCCCGTGCCTCTAACTTGGTGGGTCTACCTTGCTCTGAAGGTCTTGTTGGGCGTACCTTGAAGCATATGACTGTATGACGAAAAAATGTGGCTCTAGCCACATATGCAACGCTATGTGTTTAAAAAGGTGTCAGTTCATACAAAAGATATGCACTCAGTAATATAAACGTATTACATTACCTTGGAAACGTGAAACGTCAGGACGTTTGACGTAAGTTAATGATTTATCTTAATGAAAGATAGTTTGGATATTAAATGGGGGAATGTATTTTTGTCCGATTTAAGAGTTGGTAATTGGCGAGTCAGGTCAAATGCACGGTAGAAATCACCAGCCGCTAACGCTTTATAAAGAATGTTGTTTTAAAAGAAAGAGATAAGCCCTAAATGCAAGGAGCTACAGCTACCATTCAGCTTAATTGAGAGCAATATTCCTTGATTGCTTAGTGAGTTGCAAATGGGAAAATTGTTTTTCAAATATTATTTGGACGACAATAATAAAACAAATTTGTGTTTGTCTCAAGGTGCCATCCGGAGTGTAAAAGTTTATCGTGAACACTTTAAAAGATCAATTGAAAATACTGATTGAAACCTATTACAGCGATTGGCAGTAAATTTGAAAAAAAATGGCTTTTTGGTTGGTTCGAGAAGTACACTCTTTACAATTTGCCCGAAAAACATTTTCCAATTCCATTCACATTGAAATACTTCTGTTTGAGCGTATTCTATTCAGTTACAAACTCGCCGCAAATCAGTAGAATATACTACTTGCTCTGTTAATAAGCTAAGTTACTCTAAAGTCACTACCTCTCTCTCACTTTTCCACAGGCTAGGTTCCTAAAAGGAACCAAGAGCAGTAATGTCAATAAATCCTAACTACTCTACAGAAAAGAAGAACTTGACATATTGCGTTTAATACGCAACTCTTGTATTTTCGGGGAAGTCTTTTGTCACCTGTATAAAAATAGGAAGTTTTGTAAATACATTTATGCAATAGTATTTTTCGAAACGGGACACATACAAGGTGAACTGTTTATTCCAAGCTACGTCACTTTATTTTCATGAGAACTCGTACATTTTAAAAACGAGCAGTAATAGAATGTCCGTGCATCACATGCGAGAAAGGGAAAAAATCCAGTCCATCAAAGTCGCTAAGGCGAACACATCCGTCCTCATTTAGGTTGATTAGTTTTTCAGCGCGCCTTCAGCACCTCCTTTTAGAGGTAATTCTCCCTCCCTCGTGAAAAATCCGCCGACTCCCCGCGAACGCGCTCTGTAGAGAGGCGTCGCCCCCGCAGGCCCCGGACGCGGACGGCGCGCAGATGAAGTGCGCGGCGCTCCTAATAGAGCCCACTTCCGCCCCGCGGGATTCGCAAATGAGGGCGATTCACGTCGCTCTCTAATCGCCCTCGCACGAAAGAGCGCGGTCGCGGCGGCGCCCGGTGCTGCCTCAGCGATCTCGCGCCCGCCTAGCAATCTCACCCCTAGGTTTTTTATTTTTTTAATTTTTTTTACTTCCAAAAACTCCAAGTTAGCACTATGCAAAAGTATCTACGATGCAGCATAAAAAATGTAAGTAATTGTAAATCAATATTTTCGAGAGACAAATACACTGCAACTAGTGTATTCTGCCTCTGCAGTATAAATCATAATACTTTAATATGGTCTTGAACGTTAACATCTCAACATGTGTACGACTAGGAGAAGAGAAAAAGCAGCAAAACAGAGTTACCAACACACTTAGCAATTACATTGACATGACATGCTCATTGAGAAAATATATCTTTCCCAATCCGAGTGGTAGAAAAAAATCTTCATTTTTCTTGCTTCCTTTTTCAATGAAAATGCAAAGAACGTGCGTCGTAATTAATTAACTATTCCCGTCCCTTATGCCTTGAAATTCAAGAGGGTGTCTTTAATGTAAATGGCACAAACTCCTTGGGTATGCAACGGCGGAGGGGGGAGATAACCTTTTTCTAACGAACTATGATGGTAAATATTATATAGCGAGTTGCACATGTGTCATTTGCTCCTAAATGGTAGGCTTTTCGTGCTCCGGTGTTTTTCAGGTAAACAGAATATATTTGACCGCGTGAAACAGTGAACCTGCCGAAAACAAGAGCACGATGGGTTTCCTACGAATCACGGGCAAATGTCACACGTGCACCTGCGTTACATGACATTTATCACCACATGCTCATTGGTAAAAAAAATAAGTTATAATTTTCGACCCTCCAAATATATAGCATTAATTCTTAGACATTCTGAATTTTTCGACACATTGATGAATGCAGAGGTGTCTTTTAGCGTGATTTTGATGCCCGTATATTTCCTAAATCACTGCTGATTGACCCAATTGCAACCATTTTTGCGATAGGAAATACAATTGTGTATATTTTCCTTGAAATAACATCTCACAAATTGTAAATAACAAAAACTCTTTGAAGTTGAAACAGAAAATCTTCGATGAACTTTAATATTCATGTTTTGAGAATGATTTAGGGTATTTGTCTTTCGTCAGCTCAATATTTAAAAAAATTAAAGTTAGGTTATTCAATTCAAGAGTTCTTAAATTATACGTATAGAAGCAGACATGAAAGAAAACTAATTCGCAGATTTCTATGGTTTCAGTAAATTATGCGTTGTGTTAATTGAGCGTTTCGAATACGGAAATCTTCGAAATATGTTATTTATTGGACAGAAGGAGACTGTTTCGCACTCACCAATCGCCAAAACAAGTAGAACCTGTTCAACATTTTCCACACTATTATCGACGACATTCAATTGACCATCTAATTGGGCGCGGATTTCGTTTCCACATTGTGCAGAATAATGGAAACGGAAGGCTGACAGGGAGGAACACTGCCTGCCGACACTTCGTTTCTCGATAACGGGAACACAATCCTTCCCTATTGAGATTCGTGAGGTATCAAATCTCGGTTATTGTTTGCATATAACGCTAGCCTTTAACGAACAATAGGAAAAATATATTCGAGACATTACCTTTGTGTTGAGTATTGGTCAAAGAAGTTATTCATAATGCACACAACGCGAGATTATGTTACAGTGGTGTATTCAGTGAGAAATCTACAAGGTCACTGCTTTCCTTTCTCGATTATTAACTTCTTAGCATTCAAATAAATTCTATAATCGTGAATTGATTAGACAAATGGGGGGGAAATAGAGATAAATCTACGTTTTCAATTTCCAGAGTTGACGAATGAACATTTTCGAATCTTTTCCACCACTAGTTAATTAAACCTCAGCTGTAACATAACATCTCTGTTTTATAATATTTTTCATTATTTTTAATAGCAGAAAGTACTCATGTATTGGTATCCCCACATAACAAATCACTTCTTATATAAACAAATGTAAAAGCCAGGCATATTTTCAATCTATGCTCATAAATACGACTTATCTTTTGAAATTACAGAACTAACACAATTATTAAATGCTATTTGAAAAAAGATGACTGTCTTCCTTCCCCAAGTCAATTCAGACCTCTTTTGTTTATTTTCAGATGTGCTTTAAACCTGAGGATAACAGATGGCTCTGGTGAATACAGAAAGATCTGTTAGTAGCCATAAAATGTTCTCGTATATTCCTTCTTTTCATTAATTTATAGTTTTTTTAATTAGTAATTTATAATTGATATATTAACCATTGCTGTTTGCAAATTTTCGTCATACTAAATCGTGAAGTTTTCATAAGTATTTCATCAAATTTCCTGACGTTAAAACACATGAAAACCATATAGCTTTGTTGAAGAAACCTCTTTTGAAAACCAGCTCTCTCAAAACTTTCCACAAAGTAAATCAAATCCACTTTGTCATTAAAAGTCATGCGTCATAAGTATAAATCATTACGTCACACCGTAAACAACTTTGGTGAAATTTCAATGAAAGTTTGTGGTTTATTTACTATATAGCAGTAGGCTGAAGAATTAAAGCTCAGATGAGTTAATGACGAACTGTAGTGAAGACGAAGACTTTAAGCAGAGAGCTAGTGAATGGTGTTTCGTAATATAATTCCATTCCAGAAACCTCGCAATTTTCTCATCGAGAAAGGTAGCACCTTAGAGCGTGTTATTTGAAAAGTTGAGAAAGTTACTCTTATTTTTAGAGTATTTGCTTGCGAGTTTTCTGTACACAGGTCGATAGAGCCCTGAAAGTTGTGTGAAGAAGTCGAATCTATCGGCTCCCGCATTTCCATTGTTGAGTTTCCACTCGTTCAGAGGGAGCACCGGCGATCGACGCGGAAAGAGATCGTCCAGCGCAGACTCCAGCGCCTATTGGTCCGCGTTGGACGCTCTTCCAACTTTTTAATTGACGCACTGGGTACGGGAGAGCGATGTTGTGCTGCGTCTACAAGAAGTTCAATTTATGACTTCATTGTAGTATAATTTCACTTTCAGGTCATTGGCTCACATGCTGAAGTGATAACACCACACTGTTAGTAGAGATAGAATTAGTGATTTGCGATGAATATTCATTTCGTAGCAGGGTGTAAAATGTACTAGTGGTTATATGAATGTCCAGTTCTCTGAATTTTTTTCTTGTAAATATATAAATAAATGATATTTGAAAAACAATGTTATTTTTATATCGTGTTTTTTTAGAAATGTACAGTACAAATGTCACATGGAAATTTTGACCTAAATATTAAGAGATTTTAAGTGACTTTAAAATAATAGTACACTCTTAATAATATTACTTATTTTTCCAATAACTCGTCTAATACTGAATTTAGAAAAAAATCAATTAAACTAATTTTCTTTAATTATTGTTATGGCCCTCTTGTATTATATAACGTAAAAAGAATTTAGTTTAGTTTTGTGGGTATTTATATACACGATATAACTATTTTCCTTCAGTCTATTGAAAGATACGACTGAAAGAAAATTCTACGTTGAACTGTCAACAGACTTGTCCAGTTGAGAAACCCGCTATGGAACGGAAGCCTTTTGAAATCGTGGCCAAAAAATGACGTAAACACATTGATTTCATACGTCAGCTCAGTTTGGACAAAATTGAAAGGGTCTGGTATCATGAACCTCGACAGCCATTGTCGCCACCCTCGTCAATAGCTCAGGGTTTCGTTTGTTTTCGAACTGCACCCAACACAAGTTTGATTGCCTACGTTGGAGAACGTCCGAACCAGGCCCATATTTCGAACACTAGATTTAATTCTTACAGATGCCGTCATTTGTAAGAAACTTCATTTACTGCCCCTGTATGGCTCGCCTGGCTATTTTACCTCTTAAGTAATATACTACAGATAGTTTTCTTTCATAAAATCTTAGAGGTAGATCATTGCAAAGTTTGTGCCTTTTACATTTTTTTTACTTTCCGGACAGTAATTGCAGCAGTAAGTAGCTGCAAAGTAGTGGTGCTTTAGCAGCACATATTTTCAGGAATTATTAGTAACTTTAACAATTTTAGAAAATTCAAAGAGTTCAGCGAAAATGAGACTTACGCCATTCTTTTAAGCGCCCCTTGTACTAACCGTGAGGAAAGTATTAAAGAAAACATTGGAGCGTTTTTGGAGAAAATATTTTCTTTATAAATTGTTTTAACTTCCAAGTAGAAATTTCGCCACAATGTCTCTTTTTAAACTTTTTCTCAAAACACATTGTTCATGAACTTTCTATGATTTTAGAACAGTTTGTTTAAGATAAAAATCTCTATTTTGAATAATGTACTTTTGAAATACAACATTTTGCGATTATTTGCAATTTTTGAAAATAGAGTTCAACGGAAATGAAACATACGTCATTGTACATTTTTCTAGTTAAGAGAAAAAATTAAAAACATAATTTAGTGCCATTTTTGAGAATTTTTAAAAAATAAATCGCCTTCATTGCGAGCTAAATTGCGCAAAAGCTACTAGTTTTTTAATGTTATCTCGCCTTATTTAAAGGTCTAGTTTTTTCAAAACAGATTTCATTACGTAAAATATCTCTATTAGCAATATTGTAGATTTGTTAATTTTATGATGTTAATTTTCTGCAATGTTTAAGACATTAGTCCCCTAAGTGTAGTGCGCTTTTATCGCTGAAGGGGGGCTGAAATCTTCCCCCACTGGATGACGAGATTCGGCGTCGACCTAAGTCTGCTTGCCAGGATTTTCTCCAACCGAGTATCTTCCACCAGCATGGCGCCGTCCCAGCCGGGATAAGCTCAAAGCTTCCGAGTGACCTCCTGACAAGTGTGGTAGGGTAGTACATGTGAGTGTGTGTGTGTGCATGTGAGTGAGTGTGAGTGTATGTGTGTGTGTAAGTATGGCGTGAAGATAGGACAAGGAAGAGGAAGGAAAGTTCTTGCGCGATCCATGGCCCGTTTGTTAGGTTACTGCTCCGGCATTCGCCTGGTGTTAATCGGAGAAACCACAGAAAACTTACGATCAGAGCAGACAGACAGCCGCAAGAATTATTTTCCAGACAGGGGTTGAATTCAACTCAGCTCTCTATCAGGTGTCGAAAATCCTGCCACCGTTGGGATTCGAACCCTACGACCTCCCGGTCAGAGACATTGCAGTGACATCCGTTGCCACCTTTGCGAGCCTGAATATGTTCAATTTCTCTGTAAAATTAAATTTACTATTTGATATTTTGTACAATTTAGTAACATGGGACGATATTCCTGTAACAATGGCCCAGCTTTACAACATTATATCATGTTTACCTAAAAGCAGTACATGACTATATCTCTCGTGTAACGCGTAGATCAGAGCAAGACCGTGGGAGTACACTATGAAACTATCTTCGCCTTTAAAAGAATGTTTTACATAGTGCAGAATACATCTATAGCGATATATAGCGAGTCCAAATTAAATGCAAGAAAACCAGCTCTCCTTAAATATCTTAAGTAATTTCTTTCTGATTCTTGCAAATGTACATTTATTTCTACTTTTGTTATTGAAAAAAAAAATATCGGGCTTTCTCCGTTGTCTTAGTTTACCCTCATCTTTAAGAAGCTTCATCGCCAGATACTTGATTTATTATTTTGCTTTTCTGTGCGAGTCAATTGCTATGGCCATTAGCTTCGAAAATGAAGGAAATGGCGGTGATTCTTCGCTGGAACTTGAGATTCGGTACTTGAGACCGACACATCAGCGTGCGCGTTGCTTCCTGAGCACATTCAAGTGCTAGTTCAAGTTGATTGAGAAAAGGGAACAAGGAAGAAGTCTGGGGCCCGTTTGTTACCTACCTACTACTTTATTAATTACCTACTTACTTCAAGTTTTTATTACATTATTACTTCAACTTTTATGCGAAATACATGAAGAGGCCTAGTTCCCAAACAGTTATTCTGGGAATGCGATTTGACAAACGAGAAAACAGGGTTGTGAATTGTCAACGAGCGAAGGTTGTATTAGCATTGTGGCTTAAAACGTGTCCTCTATCCTTATCTCTGAACATTACATCCACCCTGAATGCGTATTCATTAAAAAGATCTGCTCCTCTGAGCCTCTGAGCCGCCCAGAAGGCACTCGTGGGTGAGTTGGATTCAATTGCAGATTCCGAAACGGTGAGTTAGATTCATTCGCTGGATGGTATTCCATCTCGGATTGTTATTGCGTGTCTCCAGTCAGCAGTTTTTTAAAATCATCACTAGGGCCTATAACTTCTTGAATAAATGAAATCTGAAATTTAGTAGACTTTATTAGTATACTTAAATGAAATAATTTTTTTTTTAAATTTCATCTTTTCTTTTATTTAAGGTTGCGAATGCATTAGGATTGAAAATAAAATTATTGACCTGATTTATAAATCTAAAATAAAACCAAATCATCGTTTAATTAAAACTTAACAAGTGTAAAAATTAAAAGCTTGGCTATAGCACTGAATGGAATTTAAGGATTCGTTTCCTTGTAACCTTACTTTTTCCTATAATCATCTGATGAAAAGTTTCGTTACAAATGCTTGACGACTCTTCGTCAGGACAAGAAACATCTTTCGTAAAAATCAAACAGAGGAAACTAAAATGAGTGTCAATTTTACTAACAAAGTTACGAATTCAATTATTAACTAATTTTTCGACAATTACTTTGTTTTGCCGCTAAAGGTTTGAATTATAACTTACTCTTTTTAACTTTATAATATATTTCATTAATCGAAGGAATTTGCTGTCTTGCGTAAATAAAACTCCAAATATTCGTTTTATTACCCGACTTCCTTAACAAAACTTAGCGTTTTAACACAATATTAAAGAAGTCATTTGCTATTTTTCTTTGGCATTTGGTTCCCTGCAATGACTGAAATTCTACATAACTCAATTAAATTCTATGATGAAAGAGATCTAACAGAGCCTAATGTTAAAAAACCATTACAAGGGCGGTTACAGTTTGCTCGAACGCAAAGAGGCGTCATCAGCAGAGCGCAATTTAGCGTGCAATGTGATTAGAGCAGCACATTCGCGGTACGAGTGAGTTCGGGACGCTGTCCACCGCGGTGCAGCGCTCCGAGCACCACATGGCACCAGACCCCGACAGCGTTTTCCACGCACCTACCTTTTCAGCGACAATCGTAATGAATGAATGCAGACGAACTCCACGGCCCCCAAAGCGCCGAGGCAGGAGAGGGGTGATATCTAAAGAAACGTCATCGTCTCGTCTCTCCACCAACGGCAAACAACTCTGCCCGCTGTTTTGACAAATTGAGCGGCACCGTCGGGCTCGGATCCCTGGCAATTTCATTGAGAAAGACCAGTACGTTAATGTAAATGTATGGTAGTATAGGTCTGCCCTTAGACTTTATTCTTAACAAATCAGTGAATGGCTTTGATGACAGACGTAATGGAAAATGCTCTTAAACTGGTTTCGAAAAGCTGTGTAACGTAGTTTCATTCCATATCAAGAAACCACAATAAATACAAGTAGGTGATAGTAACTTTGGTAATTATCTTAACAGACGCAGCTATACTTTAAAAATGGAAAGGAATGTCTTAGCAGTTGAATTCATTTTAATAAATATATAATATATATAATATATAAATATATATAATTTTTTTGCTTATTTCAGAACATTTCATAAAAAAATAATTATTTATTAATTTATTACTAAATAATGTTTCGTGTCATTCACATGAGATTAGTGAAGTATGAAAGTATTTTTGTATACCAGCATTATAAACATTCGGTGAACAAATTGTTCATAATGCGGCATATTATTGCTTGAAATATTACGTATTCGCCATTATCCAAAAAACAGCATGTGCAACTCGTTTATAATATTACGGTTTTCACTCAATTCACTCCTAACGTTCTTCCTCCGGTAAAATGTTCTTATTCGTGTCCAAAATGTCAACATTGTAAATTAGTTGGACAATCTTCTAGAATAGAATTCTAGACATTACGACCATTCTCGAATTACGCATTTTGATTACGTGACAATCATACTGTGTATGTGAAATTATTTTTCATTAATGATTCATCATCACTCAGATATAGACAAAATGTCTGGCGAAAAAATCTTCCTTCCGTCGAGGAACTTATCATCTGTACGTTTTGAGAGAAGTTTTTTCGTCCACAAACGTTTTAGAACTGCAATATTTACAGAGCGTGTGCTAAAATTGATTATTCCAGGCACATATAGATAGTGACGAAAACTATTTTACAAAATAATTAAAAAATCATTGATTTGTAGTTTCGCGCTACTGCTTGCACAGTATAGAGAAAGTATTATAAATGATACAGATAAAACGGCGCATTTCGATAGAAAAACTTATTGCCGGGTACTGGTAACGAAAAAATGTATAAATCGTGTTCCTATACCTAGTAAATTACTTCCTCTAACACGTTGTGTAGTCAGAATCCACATTTGGTGAGTCCTTGATGTCGAAAAATGGAATGGCAGCACGTCTCTCCATCTGTGAATTACGCTAGCGGGTAAATCGCAAGTAGAATTTTCACCAAAACTGATATTCCTCGATCGATCTGACTGATGTCACGGTCCCTAAAATTTGAAATGGATATTTTGATTCTTGGGGATTCTTTACATGAAGCCTCAACATTTTAAACATTTTCTCAAAAATAGTTTCAAATGTTTGGATTACATTTTGTCGAGAGTGTAGAATACGCTTAAAATAATGAGACAGGTCTCATTTTCTGATTTTTTAAAAATTTATTAAAGTCTAAACTTTGTTCGGTGTCGCAACTATAATAATGAAGTCAGATATTTTCCCCTTGTGAAATCTATTTATCAATATCAGATATTCAAATAAGGTCATATTCAATATTTCGAAAATATTAGTATTTCATATGTAATTTTCCGTGAAAGAAAAGCAATTTTAAAATTTTAAACAATTATTTTTTCAAAAACGGATACCATTTTATTCTTTATTTTTCCAACAAACAACAAATAGTAAAGAAAAAGGTGGTGGTTCTGTTCTCGGTAAACTCTGTATTTTCGAAAATTAAAAAAAATCAAAATTACAACTTCGAATTTCCTGCATTTTGACGCGCTGTCGGTTCGCCAAATACCAAAATCGAAATCCATAGAACATTTAGAAACGTGAACTACTGATATTTTTTATTTCCTTTTCTAATTCAATTCAAGATAGTATCAGGAAGGAAAAATAGATGACGCGGTCATTTTTCTAACGTCAATCGCTACACAAACGTTGGGAACGTGAATGGCGCATCTATTCCGTCCAGCGCAGGAACTGCGTGTTGTTTTTCGGGCAGCTACATTTACCCGCCTCTCAAAGCAAAAGCATGTCCGGCAATCAGTGTAGCACCAAAATAAATTAGTTTCCATGTTCTCACAACTAGGTTACTAGGGACGCCTGCATCCTTCGCAGGAACGAAGTGAAAATCAGGTAGCAAGGGACGCCACCTTAGGGCGACCAATGAAATTCTGAAAAGGAGGTCGCCCGAGCGGTGAGAGAATACAGGGACCGCGGAAGAATGTTGAGTGGTTCTTGGAAAGCCTCACATAAACTCAGAAGTGCTGTCAGTTTCAACTGCGCTCATGCACCTCATAAATGTATCAATTAAAGTAGCATCTCAGAGGTTTGTGGAACATTCGAGCTTGCGGCTGGCAGTTTTCTTAAGAACTCAATGTGGTAGAAAAGAGCTTCTGAAATAGCAAACTCTGCGGAGTGTTTCCAATAACAAAAAGGATAACATACCTACGAATAATAATAATTATTATAATAATAATAATTATAATAATAATTATTACAATAATAATTATAATAATAATTATTATAATAATTATTATAATAATTATAATAATAATAATAATAATGATAATAAAAGATGCAGTTTGATGCAGGTCTGGACCCCAATCCTACAATCAATTCCAACTACTACCAATTACTACAATCAATAATCCACAATCCTACAATCAATCCACAAGTAGATATTAGGAAATGTGAATTTTAATAATAATAATAACAATAATAATAATAATAATAATAATAATAATAATAATAATAATTGTAGTAGTAGTAGTAGTAATAATTGCCAAATATGTGACGTCTGTTCGTCTGTGTATAATATTGTGCGATCAAAAGATCCAAACTCCCCATACCGCATTTGTTTTGGTGGTGGTTTTAAGGACTATTACAGGTATTATAGAACATTAGAACTTGCTTACAGAAATTATGATATTTAACAAAAAAACAATAATACAAATTAATTTTACAACACACCTTAACCGGTAAAGGGAAAAGGTCTCCCTGGCAATTGCAAACAGGCTGATGTGGCCGACAGGGGAGGTGAAGATCCAATTGCCACCGTCGGCACAAGGAGAGGTTTAATATATAAGAGGAATAATTTGTATAAAAAAGGGGTTTAATTTCAGTACATTTATATTGATAACCTTACAAAAGTTTAATATATCATTTTGGTCTTTTGATGAATGTAGAATAGCACTTTAATGTTTGGATCCAAATAATTGCTTCTGATGGTTGTATCTGGGCATACATTAAAGATGTGATCGAGATGAAGCTTAGTATTGCTAAGTTCACATGCCGGAGGAGATGATTAAGCGGGTATTGTTAAAAGGTATTTGGAGAAAAAAATCGTGTCTAGAAGATGTGACCTGCGATCAGAACGAAGATCAGCCAGAGAAACGTTTCAAATGCAAGAGTTTGACTATGTAGATCAGGCGAATGTGGGGCGTAAACACACACATCGTGTTATTGGGCCCCATATTTTGCGCAAAGTATAAGGGAAGCGTTCAGTCACTAAATCTCCGTAGTAAGTTGGTTGAAACCTGGCGTTGATTTTATATTTCACAGACACGTAACATCTATAGACGTGAATTAAGTGTATAGTAAATAATAATAATAATAATAATAATAATAATAATAATAATAATAATAATAATAATCGCAACTATCACCACATCGATCAAAAATATTAGATAAACTTTTAAACATTCAAATTCAACATCGAAAAAAATTAAAACTTTTTGATTGTTTTATTTAAAGAACTTGAGATATGGAAATTAAGCTCGGAAGGTTCTACATTTTATTTAGTTGTGAAATCAGGAACGAAAATTGTAATAATCTGGAAATAGCGACTTATTTGGCGGCAATGAACCGAATGAGCTATTTGAACCTGGTGGTAATGAGGAATAGTCATAATTTGTGTTAGGCTATATTAAGTTTACTTTGTTTGTGTTCTGCCACACATATTTTGCATTGAGTATAGCCATAAATCCCATAACTCAAGACGGTGCTTTTGTGTTGGTGCTCGCCTGTGCATTGCTGACGTACGTCAGGGTTATTCTAATCGAATGTTCCTAATTTCGCGCCTGTAAGTGCTTGTGTCTTTCGTGTATGCATTTTCTGCATTTAGTATTACTAAAATCGAGCAGTTTTAAACATTTGCAAATTTGCTTTTGAAGACAGTTTTTATTTACTACAACACAAATCCATCCCTATGATAGGACAAATACGTCAGGTAAAGTGCAAAACAATAATGTTTGATACATCACAATTTATCTTCAAATGCAGCCTCCTTTTAGCACAATTGTTATTATTTTTCGGCAGTTGTTCTAAAGTCTCAAGTTCGTGAATCTAACTGAGAATTACGCGGGAATGATAATACATCAATTTGCATTGTTCCCGCATCTGCTTCTGCTGATACACCTGGAAGGCAAATTAACAGGAAGCGTTTTCAGATTGCCCGTGGTTCAGAGGTCTTCCTGTCATGGTCCTTAATTTCTACGCCACGCTTTAATCCCCCCTAAAATTTCATTGTCTTTGATAAGGCTTGTTCTTGTCAACTATATATGAAAGTTAATATAGTAATCTTGCTGGCTTCATCAGCAAAATTGTCGTTTTCGAAATATATAATTGCAGTGGTGAAATAGTGATCACAACGTTACGAACACTAATCGGTAATCAGTATGTTTCTCCATTGCAAATCAAAGTATGTTAAATGTGTAATTATTGTCTATAATACAAAATTTAAAGCAAAATATTGAAATGCCAGTGAAATGAAATGGGTTATTGTTAGTTATGAAGAGGGGAGAAAATTTAATTTGTAGGAAGAATCAAGAGAGAAAGATCGAACATATACTTTGCAACTACACATAATACAATTTGATCTGAATGAATTCGAAATCGTGCGATATAATTTTAATTATCAGAAGTGTTGTTGTAAGCAATGACGCACAAACATCTAAATAAAAAAGTCACTACCTGCACGCTTCAAGCCTTACTTTATACTAATCCATTCCATCGAATACAAGCCTTCTCAGAGCGCTTCCGCAACATAGAATTTCAATACACGCTCCGTTCGGAAGCTGCGATGACAGACCGCCGCCAGTGCCCTTCCTGACAGCCAGCCGGCGCACACTCAGGAAAGGTGATCAGGCCAAGGGCGTCGGGGATGTCTTGGGTCTGCAGGGAAAGGAGGGAGAGCAACGGTGGTTGATGTACGCGATCGCCACCTCGCAGACGCAGTTGCTATCGGCGAGCGCCTTGACATGTCGCGAACATACAACACTTGGATAGCGCCAGTTTTTAAGAGAAGTGAGTGAAACACTGAGAGAAGAAAATGTGAGATATCTCTCCACTCAAATGAGCTATCATCCCTTCCAAAGCAGTTCTTTGCTAGCGCGCGAAACGCGAACGCATTGCTGAGCAATGATGCAGTCATAAATATTGAGTTAATCGAATGTTATATGCACATTTTCTTATATTTTAAAGCATGTTGCAATTACAAACCCATTACGAAGCATGTGAAACCCCAAATGTATTTTGTAAACATATGTAGTATTCTACTTTTTAATTCGTTTTGAAAAACCTTACTTAGAGAGTTCGTTTTATGTGAAATGTGTTTATCTAACTAACAATGAATAGCGTCGAAATCATGAAAATGATATCAATGAAAAAATCACAGAAAAAATGCTGAAAAGAAGCAGTGTTTACTGAAGAGACAGAAGCAGTGACACAGATTTGGGAACATGTCCAGTGATCATGCGGTAATCCGACCCAAGTCGTAAATATTTCGGAGGGGTCCTTGCCGATCGAAGTCGAAGCTGGTGTTGTGAAAAGAAACGTGGCAATCCTCACTGCTGATAAAAGGAACTGTTCAGTATGCCATCAAACTTCATAAGATGCCTTGTGTTTAATTGTAATTATAATAATGAATATATGTGAATGCTTGTAACGTATGCCTATATGAATGGGCATGTGTGTATGTGCGTGTGTATATAAATATGTGTGTGTGTGTGTGTGAGAGAGAGAGAGAGAGAGAGAGAGCGAGAAGAGAGACGTTGCACACTTTAATAGTAGGACCACGAGCTGCCATTGGTTGAAATGCAAATGTACTAATTAGCCATTTTTAGTAATAGATTCGAGTGCATAGATTATGTAATGTCAACTCCTATAACTATCAGATAATAAAATATACCGTATTCCAACTCAAGAATCTCCAATATGAAGATTTATAAACGAACAAAAACACGGAAACATTCCAATCAGAAAGGTTTATGGAGATGAAATTCGCTCTGACGTTTCCTGTAGCACCATAAACAAAGCATACTATATCAAGAGTTCCGTGGTTGCTGTCACATATGAACATTAAATAACCATTTTTTCTGATGTCTCCATGGATACGGGAAAATGTTTCAAATGGATTTCTGCTGAAAGATGAATGCGTTTTAATGTTCGTTTTTTTACACTGTGATCCTCTGCGGACATTACTACTTAAAGTCACTCCTGCTTTTGGAAAATCGATTACACTTCTATTTGCCTCATAAGGAAAATCGTATCATCAAAATTTTAATTGCCCTCTCAGCCAAGGCAAAAAGAACTTGTGATGCTACTACTTCACAAACTTTCTCATATTATTTGCCAATGCTCCACAACATTATACTACCACATGAAAATACAAAATCTGAATTCAACCAGCAATTTGTTTTTCGGCACCACGACTCGAAATCAGGTCCTCCGAGTTAAGTCGCCGTGCGTCTTACGTCTGCATCAAGCGGCTTCTCTGACGTACTAACTCCAGTCGACGCATAAAAATCTGAATATGTCAACCCAATATTTCCACGCGCGATTTTCCACAATTCAGAGAGATCAGCGATGGTGAAACCATCATTCTTTTAAGCATTCCTTGTTTTGTACGTGGGAAAATTTTAACAAAACAATTTGGAGCGGGTTTTGAAAAAAAAATTCGTTTTATAAATATCATTAATTCAACCAGAAATTGCATGAAAACTACTCATTAAAAATTGTAAAGGCCATTTCTTAAAGAGTTGATTGTTTAGAACAGATTTTATTTAAAATAAAATTCTTGCTTCAATTTTGTAGTCTTCAAACCTTTGCAATTTTCTAAAATACGGAGAGTTCCCCGAAAATGAGAGTAACGTCATTATTTTACTGTCCTTTGATTTGTTGGAGGAAAAATTTAAAGACAAAATTGGGGCCGTTTTTGAGAAAAATGTTTAAAAAAATAAAAAGATACCGATATCAGGCAAAATTTCGCGTAAATTGTTCTTATGTTCCAAAAATAGAACATGATCTTATTTCAAGATGTCTTTAAAAAACAGATTTCATTGAGCAAAAAAATCTTTATCATCAATATTGTAATTGAAGGAAGATGCAATTTTACAAAAATCAGCTGTTTTAACGAATGTAAGACCTGCTTCATTCTCTTAAACGTATTTTGTACTATTGGAGAACAAAGCTTATTCAAAAAATGTGTGAAAATTTTTTCAGGTATAATCATATCACTATCAAAATTTTTGAGAAAATTTTGAAAATGTTATTGAGACTTCTTGTAAAGTACCCTCAAAAATTAAAATATCTGTTTCAAACTCGTAAAGTCACGAATTCGTTCAATCGGCCGGGGAATATCAGTTTTGGAGAAACTGGTTTGAACGGCTCAGGCATTGACCTCAGACGAATGGACAGACAGGCAGACGTTTTGCCGGCAATCAATATTTCAGTATCAAGGACCCAGAAAACATGCATTCTGACTAAACAACATGTTAGAGGACGTAATGTACTACACATAGGAAGAACATTTATCCACTTTTTCGATACCAGGGTGGGGGAATAAAATGTTTCTGTTGAAAATTCCACTTTTTCTGGTGCACGAGTGCAATACTTTCCCTCGCTTCAAAGATAGTGCTGAACAAATTTAAAGCTATGGGATTGCTATGAATACCTAACACAAATTTATTAATCACAAAATGTAACATTTTGTAAGAGTTGCCATTTAAAATTCCTTTGGTAATTTTTAGAAAGTTGAAAGAAATGTATGCAGCGCTTGTAAATGCGATTACTTAATATGTATACCATATAGTCACACTTCTTTATTAATTTTTCACACTTCGCGATTTAGTTGCGTAAAATAATTTATTTAATCCGACACTAAGTTTTGTTTGCGATGTAGTATTGATAGGTTGTAAGGAGTCTCAAAGTTGTTGATTTTTTGTTGAAATTCGTAATACGTTTACTTCTTGTGCTATGTCTGTTTATCTGAGAATGTGAATAAGATAGAATGAAACATATTCAAGAAATGCTACTTTTTATTGTTTTTAATTTTCAAAATACGTGTACTATTTTCATTCTCAAAATTTCGCAACCCTACTTTTTACTTTAGATGATGCTCTCGAACAGTGGAAATGATGGAGCAGCTTCTTTCCTCTGCTCAGCGATCAAATTCAAGACTCGAGGCTCGTGTCCCCCCGAGACAAGGGAATTCCGAGGACGTGCGCGACATCTCGCACTCGGGTCGCGCGCGACGCATCGCTAAGGCAAGCCCAAGACGCGGCGGCGGCGGCGGCGGCAGCAGCGGCCTTACCTGGCCAGAGGCGTCGACGTCGGAAAGGGAGGTCTCGGGCGCGGCGACGCGCTCTGCAGCGGCGGCGAGGGAAAACGAGGCGGAGGCGGCGTGTTCGGCTGGCTGAGCTGGCTCGCACGGAACCGTGGTCCCTCCACCACTGGGTCAAAGTTATATAGCGCGACGCAGCCGCGCCGCCACCGCGCCGCGCCGCTCGCACCTGCCGCGCCGCTCGCCCCGTCGCCGCCGACCAATGACGGCGCCCACCGCGCCCGCGCCCCGCCCCCGCTCCTCCCGCCCTCCACGCCCCCACGCCCCGCCAGCGCCAAGCCGGCCGCCCACCCGCCGCCCACCGGCCGCCCCCGAAGCGGGCGCTTCCGAGGGGCTCCCGCCGGTCCCCGCAGCCGGCTCGGGTTCCTTGCGGCTTCCGGCCTCCGCCACCCCCTTCGCCCCCTCCCCCTGACTTTGCCTAACGACGATTTCGTTCTGAGATGACTCTCTAATGTTTATTAATTAGACTTCTACCCAGATAGAAATACCTCAGAAAGGTGTTCCTAATGGTCCACTAAGTTTTCGAAAGTATTTCTATCACTACAATACATAACAGTACACAGTGTATTATGCAAATTCAAAATTAATTCATAAAATTCATAAAATTCTTAGTTGGGCCTTTGAAAACGTGCGATTGAATTCATTCCATGGTCCAATCAGGATTTGTCTGTGTGTATGCAAGGGGCGATATGTTTACTACCCAATCGACTTGATGTTTCCTTATAAAAAGTTTGCATGTTATCAAGGTTAAAAAAGTACTTTAATCTCATATATCGAAATATGAAGAGGATACTACCAGATTATTATTGAATTATCCCATATTGTTTGAAACTAACACCATTTAAGACTTTTCTTTTTGTTACTGAACCAATTCAGATTTTGTTTATTATCATCAAAATTAGAGGGGAACATTTCATCCGACTTGAATATTTCTGACATTATTAAACTAGTGGTGCTGCCAAAGCACATACGTTCTCGCAATGTTTCTAAACGCTACTCAATATTATATTGATTTGAATATTATATTAAACAATTGATTTGATGTAACATACGTTTTACAATCAGAACACGAGAGTTGTACACTTGTTTAAAATTTCAAAATACTAAAAATACATACAGATATACGACAACAGACATCATGTCTACTTAGAACCTTAATAAATTGTATACGTGAGTAGAATTGCTTTAAATGATTTTCAATAAAGTTCCTGAAATTATCTAAAGTTTTCTAAGGCAACTGTCAGTTGTGACAAATAATTACCCCCAGCCAGTCGCGAACCAGAGGCTCTTTTCTCCGAAACGCAGAGTCCGAACCAGACAGAATTATCACAAATAATAGTTCAGGCCAAGACTCGAACCAGCGAACTTGCCTTTCGAAGAGCTGACGCCTTATTCTCCAATTAGTAGTGACCTCAGATATCCAGTTACTACGTGCGATTAATACTACTTTAATAGTAATAAGTGTGGTTTCAGTTCTAGCATTACGGAGCCGAGTATATAAGAAAATGTGAAAACGTTTGTTTTTCGGACGTCGAAAGAAAACAGCCGAGAAAACAATGACGTCTACCGCAAAAGCTAGTCAAGAGTCGAAAGAATAGAAAACTAACTAGGGTGAGAAAGTCTGTGCCATCCTAGAGCACCACTAGTTTTTTATTTCTTTATTAATTTAAATAACTAATGTTGAACAACACATTTTGTCGAAAAAATCTCTATCTTCAAATTTGTATTTTTGAAATATTTTTGCAATTAAAAAATACAACTAGAAAAACCCGAAAATGGGACTAGCACCACATTTATTACTGTCTCTTATTACATATGTAGAAAATTTAAAGGAAAAAAATGGAGCGGTTTTTGAGATATATTTTGTAAATTTCAAGCGCAAATTAAGCAAAAACTACTAATTTTTTTCAAAAAAAAATTGTGAAGATGTTATTTTGTACAGCAGTCCTTGTTAGAGCCAATAATCTCTATCTTTAATTTTTACTTTTAAAAATTATTTTTGTAATTTTCGAAGAAACCCAGCAGCAACCGAAATGGCACTAGTACTATATTTCGTACCATCCCCTGATGATCATGTGAAGAAAATTAAAGAAAATATTTTGAGCGGTTTTTGAGAATTTTTTGTAAATATCAAGCGCATGTTACGCAAAAACTACAAAAAAAATGTACGTGACCTTTTTTAAAGACCTAATTTCTTTGTCTGATCCAAAATCTGTCTTCAATTTTGTAATTTTTTTTTCAATTTTCGAAAAATTGGAGATATCACCAAATATTAGACCTGCACCTTTCTCTTAATCGTTCGCACTATTAAACAACAAAATTTAATCAAAAATTTTCGAGCAATTTTTTTTTAAATTGGAAAATGTGTGAGAGGTTTTATGTAAAATACCCTCCAAAACTAAAATATCGGTTTCAAATTTCAGCGGCAGCGACATCAGCCAGATCGATTGGGAAATATCAACTTTGGAAAAAATCGGCTTAACGGTTTAGCAAAGCAATTAAGCAAAGCTCTTCGCTTTTTTTTTACATTGTACATAGTCTTTTTTAAAGCATTGAATTTTTACCACATAGTTTAAAGCAAAAATAGCTACCTCCAATTTTGCAGTTTTGAAAAGTTTACTTTTTGCAATTTTCGAAAAAACGGAATGATAGCCGAAAACGGGAATAGCACAATTTTTTACCGTTTTTTGGAGCTGTTTTTGAGAAAAAATCCCTTTATTTCGCGCAAATATACAGGGAATCTACTCATAGTTTCGAAAAATTTAACATGAACTTATTGAAAGATCCGTCTTTAAAGAACTTATTTTATTAAGGAAAAATCTATCTTCAATGTTAGTTGTAGAAAGACGCACCCAAAAGATTGCACTTTTCTATTTTCAAAAAAAAACTCTGATTTCAACAAAACCACCATTCTCTTTACGCTATCCGAAGACAAAGTTTGATAAAAAAAATTGGAGCGTTTTTTGAGAAAATTTTGAAAATGTTTCTGATGCATCATGTGAAGTACCCTCAACAATCAAAATATCAACTCATTTCAACAATCAAAATATCTATATGCGTCGTCATTGCCAACAATATTAATTATTAAAAAAGCAGCTTTCGATGGCTTAGCCATCATCAGTTTTCTGCTGTATGGAAGCCACAACATTTTTGAAGAAAATCGGCTGAACTGTTTAGGCGGTAGCGTTGACCCCAAACGGACGTTTTGCCGTCAATCGATTTTTCAGTATCGACACCCACAACACATTGAGTTTGCCATGTGTGAGAGGATTATTTTTTCTAAATTTAGCAACATTAGATATCCACTTTTTCGTTTTGAGGCATATTTTCTTGTGTGTTCTGAATATTCTTGGCAATTTTGATTCCTAAAGTTTTTTCTTCTTACATTTCTTTTTTTCAGAAAGATGAGAAGATTTGAGAACTTCTCTATCTCTGAAATTAATTACTTCTACTAGGATATCCTAATGGGGAGAACATTATATTATGGTCGAGGTCCTTGACTGACCTGAACTTTTTTTGTTATTTAATGTTGCATCAACGTCTAGGCCATTAGCGACCGCGACCACTATTGCAAGTAACGGTATGGTAACTATGAGGGTAACACGATATGATGATCGGAGCTGAAAGGATGAACACAATACAACCATGCCCTAGGCGGGACTCGAACCCGCGATCCTTCGGTCCGAGATCGCTACGGCACTTCTGCCTGAGCGATCTCGGCCATCGGATCGGCACCTGAACTTTTATAGTAGTGTTTTTTCGCAAACTATTAATTAATTTCTGCACATCAGTACAAATAGTGGGTAATTTATTTATTTGTATTCCATGATTATAACTGCCCACGAGATAATCAATATGGAATTCAATTTCTATAGAGAATATTCAAGAAACAATCTTCGTGGTAATTTACCACATTAAATTATTTACACTATAATTCCTGCTTTTGTTATAGCCGAATGTTTATGGTGGTGTCGTGTAGAGTGTAAGAACTGTATTACTTTGTTGAAAATAATTCTCGTTTTTATCACCGTAACTCCCCTTGAGTAATGACGAGGCTCCGCCAACAAAAGCAAGGTTTACATTGAAAATCCCGGCACTAGGCATCCCTTTCCCGTCATCATGCCCTTTCCTGAAGCAGAACCGAGGCAACCGACGCGAGGCCCATCCACCATATGTGTCCTCACATATACCATCCACCATATTTACATATATATATATATATATATATATATATATATATATATATATATATAGTGTGTGTGTGTGTGTGAAACAACTAAATGATAACACTTCTTGTATCTCCACGACCGTGAAAGATTCGAAGATGTCTTTTGGACAGTCGATTGCATTAACAGGGGCTACCTACTTTAGTAGAGCATATTTCACCTTTGCGCTATTTTTTACTACGAAGATATAAGATCAATTTTGTTTTTTTTAATGGAATCCTATGCTAAATTTTAGCGTATCGTAATAGGCTTAAAAAGACGATTTCAAATATGTGTATTTCATCGTATTTAAGCGAATTTCTTTTTAGAAATTGATGTGTTTTTCTAACATTTTTCCACGGAAGCTGCAATTTTCCATTCGACTTTTCCTGCTGACAAAATGGGAAACGTCGCGAGTTCGTCCTTCAGAGAAACGCTCTTATTTACTTGAGCACAGTAACAACTACTTTCTTTGATACAAATTTTGCCGAAAGATGACTTCGTTCAGGAAGACTCAAATGCTGCCTACAGTATTCGGGAAAGTACTTGTTTGGTCACGCAAATATTACTCTGTTATTATGATAACTTTGACATATTATATTATAATTTTTGATAAATAATTCAAAAATAAATTAATTATTCCTATATTATTTCAGTAGTATACATACTTTTTTGCTGCTCACACGAAACCGATCTTTATAAATGAAATTTCAAAAGAAAGAGAATTTCACGGAGACGTGACGAATTGCACTTTGACCTTAAAAATATGAAGTATTTGTTTAAAAAAAGCATCCCAATATTCATGTCAAATGCAACCCGCAGCACTCAGTTAAATAGCTAAATACAAAGCATTCTAGGGTCTTAAAACTAAAATTTTGAGTCCAAAAGCCTCAAAGAAACGTTTCTCACACCGTAATCTACAGAATGACATATTCTTAGACATTCTATTTAAATTTTGCTGGTTCGGTACGTATTGATATTACCAATGCCAACTATATTTCAACCCTTGGTGATAGTGGCCATTTTTGTGAATCTCGCTTAGAAGGCTTAGATTCCTCTATCTTAAACTATTTACGTTTTCAGTGAAAATCGTTGTTTGCGCAGCCTGACGAGGTTTATTTGCATAATTATTAAGTTAAGATTCGCTCTCGCAGCAACAACTGGAAGTACTATGAATAGTTGCTCAGTATCGATGAAGATTGTTTCTTATGCGTGTAGTGAAAACATTAATTTAACGTTTTGCAGAGGACTACAAGTACTGTATTCCTAATTGTGAAGGTATGGTGTGAAGAGTGTGGATGTACAGTGAAGAGTGAAGACATGTCTTGTTAGGTTTGGTTTATGTTTTACCTGTACCAGTATTTTCGTTATCAGCAGGGATTTGGTGAAACATTCAAGACAGCGTGTTCAGTCACGTAGCTTTCCTAAAAGTATAAAGCGTTTTTAATATTTTTGTGACTATCACGAAAAGCGAAAAGCTAACTGTCAAAGAATATTGAATAGTTACTTCAAATGTTTTTAACCATGTGTTGTGAATTTTTCCAAGAAATCTTTCGATAATACTGAATAATTCTTTATTAAAAATTTATTTTCAACATCAGTTGCATTGTTTTTTTAAATATATTTTTCTATAGCTGAAATAGCATAGGGAAGAGTGCGGGGTTTAAAAAGTGAGAGTTCTCGCACGGGTAGGCGGAGGTAGTAGAGAAAAATGTGTACAAAGAACAAACTTTTTAAATGAAATAAAGTAAAGTAGCTTGAAAGAAATGAACAACTAAAATTAAAACACTCTACAATACTATTCTACAATAGTACGTGAAGTAATTTAAAAAGTAACCAAAACCAAATTTAAAATTATAGAAAGAATAGCGCAAGTCACTCGACAACTGCCAAAGATCACAATCCAGATGCACGATTTAAATGTTCGATTTAATGTACGATTTAAACACGAGCCGCGGAAGCTTACGTGTACGATTTAAATGTTCGTGATATCTGGAAGTCTGTACATCAATGCTCAGCTGTAAACGCATATTGTAAATAATACACCGTTTGGCAACCGCAACTTAAGATATTCAATACGTAAACATCGTTTGAGCAACATTCCCATGGATCGAAGTGAAGTCTAAGCCTTCTGAATTGTTTCTAATGATAAATGTTTTTTATTACTTAAAGGTGAAAATATTATTTTTATTATTTTTGTTTCGGAATTGTTTTTTAAGTGCATAAGAACGCAGAAAATAATACAATACTTTTTAGTGTACAAATCATTTTTCAATTTTCGTATCCCAGCAAGAAGGCACACTGCCCCTCCAAAACCCCCTCCGTTCCTTATAAGATATCCAGGAAAGTTAAATGATATTGCAAAGAGTAGGACTTTACTTTGTACCCGATGTTGTATCTTCGCGTGGGAAACTTTACTTGGCTTTCTCAAGAATAAAAACCTTTTCTAACATTTTTGTGACTATCAAGGAAGTGAAAAGCTGATAATTAAGTCAAATAATTAGTAAAATAAAAGCTGATAATTAGTCAAATTTTAATTTCAGAAAGAGCGAATTGTTCGAAGAACGTATCTATAATTTAAATAAACCTTTATTTAAATTTTGTTTTAAACATCAATTGCATTGTTTTTTTTATTTTTCTCCGATATTCTGTAAGTACGAAGTTATATTTATACATTTTTATACAAATAAACACGTTTCATTAACAGCTTTCCTTCTCAATAGAAAGGATAGGGAAATGGATAGGGAAAGAGTGGGTATTAACGTGCGAGAATTTTCGCACGGGAACGACAGTAATATCTTATTAATCATAATTTATTCGTAAAAACCCGTGATATACAAAGAAAATACATTTAACAAAATACAAATAAAATATAATTATCATACCGAATACTTTGTTACAGAACATTTCTTTACGAAAGCATGTGCTCGATGTGTTTCCCCTCCCCTGCAATGAACATTGCAGTCGCCGTTTGAAGGACAAGATGTGAGGGTGTCACTTGATATAAAACACAAAAATTTCACAAAAATATCATATTCCTGGGCAACATGTCGCGAACTAGCATGTGGATTGCTTTGGCTATGCATCAATGCCAAAAAAACATCTTTCAGATTTTGAAAAACTTTCTTCAAAATTTGGGGTTACTTTACCCGAAACCCCCAGACATTTTCAAAATTTTCTCAAAAACAGCTGCAAATTTTTTCTTTAAATTTCTTGTAATAATAGAGCGAGAGATTCAAACACTTATAAAAGTGGCTTAGGCCCGGTTTTCAGTGTTAACACTGAATTTTCGAAAATTCAAAATTTTGAAATCATTCGAGCGTCGTTCTACAACTACAAAACTGAGATTTTTCCGTCATATAAAGTTTGCTTTCCATAGCGTGTTCTTTCGTTAAGGACATGTACATTAGTTTGAACATTTTAGTAGTTTTCATGCAATATTGCGTGCAATATGACCAATTTTAAAAAATAACAAAAACAAGATTTTGTCAAATCCAAATTTTTTCTTTAAAATTTTGGTGCGGATAGTTACACATGTACTCTATGAGATGACATAAACATCCATTTGCTCTATTGCTTTGTTTTCTTCAAAAATTACAAAATGTAATTTTATGACTTGTCTTCCACGTTGTTAACATTTACATTAGAGGCGATTTGTTCACATTATTATATTTATTGGTACATTTGCTTTAAATAATATGGTATAAAGTTTCTCAAAAATTCAACAGTTTTCCTGTGAAAACTGGCTTGAAATTTCGCTTTTTCAGAATTGCTCAAATGCTATTTTCTCACAAATCGCATCTAATTTTTTCTTCAATCTGTTCGTATTTGTAATGATAATTGCATTCTTTAATACATCTACGTTAATTTTGGGGTATTTTTTGTTGTTGTTTTCGAAAATTACCCAAATGTAGCTTTCTTTAAATATGTCTCACCCCGTTAATATGCATAATATGCACATATCGAGCTATTTGTAAACATTATTCCATTTGTGAGAAAAGGGAATCAAGTGACTTCAAATCAAGGTTTTCGAAAACTCAAAACTTTTCTGTGAAAAAGATCTTAAAATTTCATATTTACAGTAACGCTTAAACGCCAGTTTCTTAAAAACTGTTCCAAATTTTTCAATGAAAATTGTCACTTACAATGAGGTTTTACTCTTCTATAACATTCTTAAAGTAAAATTTCGGTTCTGCTATTAGTAAACCGGAAAATTAAGAAAATTAAAGAAATACCATGGCGAGGATAGATGACAGCTAGCAAAAGTATGTGGCAAGACCAAAAAGCTAGGCCAGACCAAAGAAAGTAAAAAAACCTATCTAATACGAGAAAGTCCAATGACATAGAGTGTACCATTCTGTACCTGCACTAGTTTCTTTTACCGTGGTATCCCTAACGGTTTTAAATCTTATTACTTCTTGTTCTTATGAATCTTCCTACTACTCGACACTTCTCTAGCGTAGTGGTATGAGTAAGTAAGTTAAGTCTGAGGATCTGAATTTGGGTATCGCAGTGGAAATAAATTATTCCTAACTGAAAAATTTTTTGCAAATTTATGTGGTTGTTTAATGTAGCGGGGCAGTTGGAAAAATGCGAGAAAGTATGTGCTTTTGGAGTTTTCAACTTTTTTTTGTCATTTCTCTTACGTCGTTAATATTTACATTCGTAGCGATTTGTTTACATTATTGATTTTGTCAGTCCAGGAGTCAAATGATGTCTTATTAAGTTTCTCGAAAATTCAAAAATTTTCTATGAAAACGAACTCAAAATTCGCATTTTCAGAATCGTTCCAATGTCATTATCTCAAAAACGATTGACATTTTTTCTTCAAACATTTCGTGCAGATAGTGGTAAAGGCACTGTGTAAGATGACATAATCCATTTTACTGAATTCTTCCGTTTTTTTAGTTTCGCAAATGTATTTTCTTTGAAATATCTTTCTCGCCGCTAATAAGGCATTTCCAGAGATTCTTATACATTGTTACGTTTGTGAGTGGAAGAGCTTATACGCCGTAAAATGATTTTTTTTTAAAACTACACATTTTTCTGTGAAGAAGAACTACAAATTTCGCTTTTCCAGTATCACATAACCGACATTTTCGTAAAAATGACTCCATGTTTTTCAACGAAAATGTACATAGGGAACCAGGTTTGTCCGACTCACTACTCTTCTGTAATATTCGTAAGATGCAAGTGGATACAAAAAACAAAAGAAAAGAACAAAATGACGTTTACGTCATCTTATACTGCACATTTATCACTATTCCTCCCGAAAGTTTAATGAAATTTTTATTTCGTTATCAAGATCTTCTTTTTGAGATCTTTTTTTTAATTTTTTTATTTTGCACATATTTCATTTGATATGTCATGAAAACTAGTAAAATTTTCAATAAATATGAGTGACCTTAATTTAAGAACTTATTATGAAGAATAACTTTCAAATGAATAAATAATCATTAAATTCCATTTTGTAGACGTAGGATGACGCCGAAAAATTCAAACTTTTGCCTTCAGAGTTAAAAGTAAAATTCGCATCTATGTCACAATTGTAAGTGAATTTTACTCCATTCTTACATAGAGTTTCAAGAAAAAAATTTAAGCATTTTTTTAAATTGAATATGTTGCAGAGGCTTAACGTAAAAGTACTCCCAAAACTTAATAAATGTTATTCAAAATCGCCGACCTTCGAATGAAATCTGATCGAGACGGATTTATTCGGTTTGGAAATAATTCAACGCCTAGTTTAGGTATTAGTGTTGTTTCCAGTCGAAAGACACATTCAGACAGATGGACGACCTGATCGTCCATTTGTGTGTGTCCGTTAGTCTGTCGGTCCGTCCGTCTCTCCATACGTCTGTCAGTACATTTGTCTGATTGCCATGTCCATCCGTTTCCCTACCAGTCGCTCTATCCGTCTGAATGTCCGTCTCTCCATCAGTCTGTCCGTTCGTCTGTCTGTCCGTCCGTCCGTCTGTCCGTCCGTCTGTCTCTGTCTGTCCGTCCGTCCGTCTGTCCATCCGTCTATCCGTCTGCCCGTCCGTCTGTCCGTCCGCCTGTCCGTCCGTCTGTCTGTCCGCCTGTCTGTCCGACAGTCTGTCTGTCCGTCCGTCCGTTTGTCCGTCCGTCCGTCTGTCTGTCTGTCCGTCCGTCCGTCTGTCCATCCGTCTATCCGTCTGCCCGTCCGTCTGTCCGTCCGCCTTTCCGTCCGCCTTTCCGTCCGTCTGTTTGTCTGTCCACCTCTCCGACCGTCTGTTGTTCTGCCCGTCTATCTGTCCAGACAGACAGACAGACTGGACAGACCTTACAAATACAAATTTTACAGGGATAGAACAAAGAACGTTAAAAATAGGTCAGGTTTTCATTGAGCTATCTGAATTTTCCGAAAATTGCAAGTGCCACTATTTTCTTTACGAAATCTTTTTTTTTCTTTTCTAAATTTAATCTTTAAATAATGTCATGAACAATCTTTTGAAAATATCAGTAGGTTTCTCGTAATTTTGTATGAAATAAGGTAGTTTTAAAAACAAAATTTTCTCAAAACGGTTCCATATTATTTATATATTCGAATAGAAGATACTTTGAATAGAAGCAACAAGTCCAATTTTCGCTGATTTTTCTGAAGTTTTTAAAATTCTAAAACATATTTTTTTTAATTGTACAACGTAAATTGTGAACGTTCTTCGTTCTATCACTGTAAAATAGTGTCTGTAAGGTCCGTCCGTCTGTCCGTCCATCTGTCCGACCATCCGTCTGTTCATCCGTCCGTCTGCCCGTCTGTCCGTCCGTCCGTCTGTCCGTCCGTCTGTCCGTCCGTCTGTCTGTCCGTCCGTCTGTCTATCTGTCCAGACAGACAGACAGACTGGACTGACCTTACAGATAAAATTTTACAGGGATAGAGCAAAGAACATTAAAAATAGCGCTGGTTGTCGGTGGGCTATCTGAATTTCCGAAAATTGCAAGCGTCACTGTTTTCTTTAAGAAATCTGTTGTTTTTTTAATTTAATCTTTAAATAATGTCATTTACTATCTTTTGAAAATATCTGTAGTTTTCTCGTAATTTTGTATGAAAAAATGCAGTTTTAAAAACAAAAGTTTTAAAACTGTTCCATATTATTTCTTTCCTTTTTTCGAATAGAAGACGCTTTTAAAAAAACAGCAGATCCAATTTTCGCTGATTTTTCTGATTTTTTTAAATTGTAAAATTCTAAATGTGTTCGTCGTCTTTCTACAACTACAATATTGAAGATATATTGTTTTTTCTCAATAAAAGCTGTTCTTCAAAATAAAATCTTGAAATAATTTAAGTGAAAATTCCTGAATTTAAAAAAATTCAAATGCGAATGTTCATCTTTGAATTTAGAGCGTCGGGAAGTAGTGTTGAGGTAACGAGAGTGACGTGCTAAACATAAGACCTAAAATCGAATCCGCAGAAATCCGTAGAAATTAGGAAGTAAGAAAATTGTTGGTTACACGTTTGCGAGTTCAAGTAGTATTATAATATTCCGAAATGAAAGTAATGCGAGAAATTATGATCTGTTGGAGCACCAGCGTAGTTTATCATCGCCAGTGTAGTTAACGATTTTAGTGGCGAGGGGATTCTAGTGTGGACACACGACTCGGCTCACATCATCTCCGCAATTCCGATAGGAGGTCTGAGATTATGAACATAAAATTCACTATAAGAGTTTTAGTTACCTGCTTCCCATTTTAAGCACGACCACATGATAAACAAGGCAATACACATGGTTTGAGTCAAGCGCAGTCATGGTACAGCAAATGCACATTGTGCGAGTAGCTAGTGACGATTGCTTGATTGTAGAAAATGGCATCCTCACCATCGCAAGAACGTAAAATTCTCGGGTATAAATTTGTTATCAACGATGTAAATAATTCATTGTATAAATTTTTTGGTAGAGGTAAGACTTGTTGAGGGTGTAATATGACTGTTTAATTACAAATCATTCATAACTCTTTTGTAAAGAAACAAGTTAATTCATTTATCTTTTATTAGCCTGCATGTAATTCATTATCCCGCGCTTATATTTTTATATCTCGCGCCATTATATTAAGCGTCTGTTCTTCTAATGTGAACAAAATTTGAAGAAACACTTTTGAGAGGTTTTCGAAAGAATATTTTTTTAGAAATTGCATAAATTTCTAATTACGCGGACACTACTTGTTTTTTCAAACAATTTTACATGACTTTTTAATGAGCATAATTTTTACAACAGACTTTGTCTAATGCAAAAATATCTATCTTCAATTTTCTAGTTCCGAAATTTTCCCTTTTTGTAATTCAAAAAATGAGAGTTGCCAAAAATTAGATTAGCACCATGTTTATTACATTCCCCTATTCTGAATGAGGTGAAAATTTAAAGGAAAAAAAGTAGAGCGTTTTACTCGTCTTTGTGCGTCGCTCCTGCGTAAATCATCAGCTTCGCGCCCTTGTTTCGTAAACTACGAATTTCACACGTTCATCTGTCTCCCCGACCGTCTGTTTGACGGTTCGTTTGTCGCTCCGTCCGTTCTTGCGTTCGTCCATCCGTCCGTGCGTCAACAAGAGTCCATCCGTCCATCTGTGAACATTACTACTTCCTGAATTTCCCAAAATGAATATTGCTCTGCTGGTTGAAGCTTTGCGATTTTGAAAGAAATTCGTTAAATCGTGGACGGAAATCCCTGAGATATTTTCAACATTTTCTAAAAAATGCCTACGAGTTTGTGCTTAAAATCTCTAAGCTGAATAGAGTATAACATACTTATAAAGATGGCCGATTATCCACCAAGTTTGCGAAAATGGCAAAGGTTTTTACATTTTTTTTCGGCGACGTAATAAAACTACAATATTAAAGGTAGAATTTTTCCTTAAGTGATATTTGTTCCGAGAGGGTTTTCCCTTTATTGAAATCTGTTCCTTACAGATAGATTTTGAAATAAAGTCATGTACAATTTTTCTAAAATTTGAGTACTTTTTGAATAATTTTGCGTGAAAGGTCGGGAGAAAAAGTACGTGCTGTTGTATCACCACAAGTTTTAAAGTTTTCCGGACCCACGAATATCTTGATGAAAATTAGAAATTCTCAACATCATAAATGGGAGGCGGATTTTAATGAAATGTCATTTTTTTCATTTTAGAACAATGCATTTTAGTATGTACATTAATTTTATGTTATGACAAAAGCAAATAACCCAGTTTTATATGGCATTTTTCGTTGATTTCAACCAATAAATCTTTTTTTTTCTTTTCCCGTCATTTTTAAAGCATTTTTCGTTGGATTCATTGATTTTAATATCATTTTCATGGTACATGCTAAAAATAATATTTACGAGATGTAAAAAATGTTATCCACAATAGCCTATCTATTTCTTCGCTCACAAATTGTAATGTCAGCCGTTGTAAGTCTATAATCTAAAGTTCCTGTGACGCCTATCAGCGCCATTATCGGGTCCGATGATTTCGGGTCACTAAAGACAGATTTCCTGGTAAAGAACAGAACAAACCAAACGTTTGCAAGCTGACTTCACTTGAAAGAAAGACTCCTCGATTACTCAGTAACATATCCAACAGTTTGAGTTGTTCATCTGACCAGGTTTGGATCAAATTTCTTTGTCTTTTTTCGCTTGTAGGGCATTTTAAAAACATTAAGAGAATTTTAAGGATCATTTTTGGCGATTTTTAGGTCATCAAAATCTGCCCACTAATCATAAAGATCTGAATGGATATTTCAGAGAAAAAATGCAGTTGTTTTTGATAAAATTTGGTTTTGTTAGTTCCCATACGCTTAAAAACATTTGGGTTTTTGAAAAAATTATAATTAGGAGGTATTTTCTCCAGACGTCCTCTTTTTGAAGTAAGAAAACTGTCTGGGTCTTTTTAACAAGAAAGGGCGAAATGTCTTTTTTATTGGGAAGGGGGTATACTTTTAAATGCCACATAGTCTATGATGTACAAAAGTTACTGTGGTTTTTTGAACTTGAGCCCATGTCATCATAACATTTTTTGCTGTATAAATATATGACATTTAACTTCTTTCTCGTCTAACAACGGCCAAAATCGTTATCTGGTACAACGTATTGTATGCTGGTGTCGGCTACATATTGTATTAGTACTATTCTGTTGGTCTTTGGAGTTCTGGGGTGTTTATATTTCGAGCAGGATGACAAAAAGAAAAGCCTTGTTTAATGATATACTAAAAAAAGTTCAAAGTAAGAAAAAGCAAAGTTCTAATTGCTGAGAGATATTTCATCGTCCACCGAATACTACTGGTGTAAAACGGTGTAAAAGTGGATAAAACAGTAATGTTAAAGACGTAGACCTGTAGTGTCGTTGGAAAAGTGATGACATTGATTGAAATATTTATTTTGTCAGTAGTAGGTATTTTGTTTTTAAGAAAAGTAAATTATATTAATAAACACTTTATTTGAAGTGTCCTCTTTTTTATAAGAAATGTCATCTTTTCTCTTGATGGAAATATGGTAGATCTGTGTTAACATACGTATTAAACTAAGAAATACACTGGAGTTTGTGAAAATTGCAACATCAAAAAGGAGCCATACTTTTGCAATGAAGTTAATTCCCCAGATTAGGAATATCACAATATACAAATAATTTCAATTACAGAACTGAACGTACATTTTGACCTTGAGAAGACGGTGTGAAGCCGCCACGCGCTGCCATCACATCCTCTACATAAATTCAAAGAGAGCCTGGATATGCTGCTGGGGAACACACCTCCACGCAGTTTCTATGCGTGATCACAAAGCATCGACAGAGCCTGCAGGAGGACCAGAACGAACAAGTTGCCGACCGATCATATCCCAGACATGTTCGATGGGCGACATGTGAGGCGAACGTGTGGGCCAGGGAAGCAGTGGCACCCAGTCGTTCTTTGCCGAATATTTTCACATTCCTCGTCGCAAGAGGTGGAGAATTGTCCTGCTGAACTATGGCATGTGGAGCCGCTTACATGAGGGGCCATGCCTCGGGCTCTAAAATCCCTCTATTGTAGCAGTTGCTGTTCAGATCGCCCTCAAAACGTATGTGGCGTAATCGCACATTGCAACCAATGGTGTCCCAAACCATTACAGTTGCAGTTTTTCCGCTATGGCATAAACATAAAAAAGTTCTTAATCAAAATCGCCTTAATACCATGTATTTAAGTTCAGTTTGCTCTGTCCTTGGAGTCTTTATAAATTTAGGGAAAATTTTGAACAATTTTTGAGAAAATCGTGTTTTAAAATTGACTCGTATTTCACTCAAATTTGCACGAAAACTACTAATATTCTCGAAAAAATGAATATGATATTAATTAAGGAACTAATTGTGAACAACAAATCTCGTAGGAAGAAAAAAACGCTTATCTTCGATAATGTACTCGTACGTGAGAGTCCAAGAAATTTAAAGCTTTTGCAATTTTAGGAATTTTAGAGATGATTGTGCCTGTGCCATTTTTATAGGTGTATTTCATTCCATCTTTCCTAGAAATTAAAAAAAATGAAGTCACTAAAAAGAGTGAAAATTCCCCATGGCTTCGTCTGAACCCACTCCTAAATTTCAAAAAAAAAAAACTTTCAAATTTACAGCGTCGAGTAGGGCCAGATTGCTCGATAATATTAATTATGGGGAAAAAACTAAGAAAAGTTCAGGCGTTAGTGTTATTCAGAGATGGTCGTCCTGCCGAAAACAATTTTTTCGGTATCAAGAAAACGCAAAACGTTAATTCTGACTACAGTTCATATCAAAGAATGTCATTTGCTGCAATTAGATGCAAGAGGAGCCTATTTTTACGTTATCGGGAAGCAAGAAGTTTCTATAAACAGAAGGCGTTAAAAGACATTATATTTCAGTAGCTTGTGTATATAAGATTTTAGAATTGTGTTTAAGAAGGCAAAGTCGATGAGAAACTGGTTTAAAGTCGGACGCCTGTTGTTGGAATAAGAGGAAGCAAGTGCTTTCCGGGTGGGCCCCGCGGCGCGGCCGGAGTCCGGGACTCGCTCGCCGCGCGCGTCGCTACATACTGCCGGCGGCGCTGGTCGGTGGGGCAGCCGTCGGCATCCATCTGACTTCCGAGCGATTAGATTGCGAACAGACACAGCCTGGCTGGCTGGGCGCTGCGCGCCCGCCACGGTCAGTATCTCTGGCCGCGCGCGCGCCAACGCCAGTGCGTTTGCACGCGGAACCGCACGTGCCGCTGTCACCGCGCCTCGACTCGCCGCGCCGCGTCACCCACCTCTCGCCCCGCCCGCGCCCCCGGCGCTCGCCTGCTGCACTATGACTGCCGGTAAGTGACTTCGCCCCCCGAGGACCGCCGCCTTCGGGGCTAATTCTGCCGAAACGGACTGCAAACATAGTTCGCTTTTCGCGACCTTAACACACGAAACAATTTGTGGAAGTTTTACGAAAATACAGTTTTTATTAATCCCGACTTGTGAACTCTGCAGAAAGTTTAAAGTGAATATATTCTTCCAAAACAAACACTTTTTAAACAAAACGTTATGTCGTTTTTCCTTTCCAGGTAGTTGCAATACTCGGCTGTAGGTGAAATATCCCCGAGTTGAATAATCTTCGTACCATGACTCGAATTATTTCTGAAACTTCGCCAAATTTTGCGTCAAACGTGTTGATTGGATGTTTGAGTAGATTTTCATAGACTTTTTGTTATATTGAATGCGAAACTAAAACAATCACACGTCATGTTTCTGTATTTGACACGTTGGCAAACTATGCGAGTGTTATGAGCGGGCGGTCAATCATTGGTCGTTTTCTTATTCTATGTACCGTGAGCAGTTTTGACGTGTTGGGTATTATTAAAACACGTGAAGCCAGGGGATTTTATATTCGAAAATATTTTCTTAAAGGCTCAATATGTATCTTTATATCAATAATGGTAAAACTTTATATTAATTAATACTCATTAATTAGCATAAAGTTTTCATCATAATTACCACAAAGAATAATAAAATTCTTCAATTTTAGATTCGACTACTAGTGAATTTGTATTACATTAATATTGGCTCAAAATTTATTTCTAACAATTTTATGCACTAGTGTGAGAGCTGTAGATAAAAGACTATTTACGGAGTAACAGTTTGTATTAGCCATTTATGAAATATAATTGCCAAGCTTGTTTCTACCTAATACAATTAAATATCTGTATTTGTTTCTCTTAACTCTTTTAACATTGTCATATTATTTATATTATTTATATTGTAATACCAGCGGGGGAGGGCGCCAGGTTCTGCTCCTGAAATATGACTGGATGGAAGTGTTGGGAGGTCATGAATTATAGCACAGAGTCATTTATAACAAATAATAGTTTATTCCTGGCACCATGAGCTGCCAGGGAAGTTACAGGTCGCAAAGGGCGACGCAAGTTTCTTACTAACTCTACTCTGTGAGCTCATTTTCCCTAATTACTAATAGGCTAATTCCCTTAAGGCTAACATATTAGGCTTAATCTCTAATGAAACATGCAATTCACCATTTATGATCTGCAGGGCCTGAGCGCGGCCACTATCAATTTCTCGCCGTAAAATTGTCCTGCGAGGCAGCTCCACCTCGTAGCTTTCACCGTTGGCTGTGCTGTCTCCACGAGCGGGCCGGGCGGCAGCCTCGGAGGCAGGGGCGGCGAGCGGTCCCAGGTCACCGACCTTCCGCGACGCGTCGCTCCCCAGCTGACAGCGGGGGCGGTGGCGGTCCCTTCTCAGCTAGTAGCAGGCAGCCTCAGGTTGCCGACTCGAGCTGGCTCAGTCGGTCGAGGGGCCACGGGCGCTGGCGTAATACGATGTGGGCTATCAATGGGCCCGGCGTAAACGCGGCAAAGGCCGACGGGCCGATGCGGAAATAGCGCGGGATCCAGTGATCTCCCGCCCGAGTTTCCTCCGCGACAAGTCCACTAGTCGCGTTCGAACTAAATAGACTCTGGGAAAGTCTTTCCCAACTCGCCTCCCGATCGTAAGTTAAGAAGCAAGTGAGTAAGTAACCAAGTAACCCAGTAATCAAGTAACCCGTTTTCCTCTGTGCATCACGTTTTTAAAGAACTCCCTTTCCCCTTCCCAAAATGTTTCTAACTCTGTAAGTTTACCCCTTCCCTCATAGCGAAGCTTCCCATTGGCTGAGGGTAACTGCGTTTCAGAATTCTACTCTACCAATCATGTGGCAATTTTCTTGTACTTTTCCATAGATCGCTCTCTGTCTAACGCCGACTTCTCTTCTCTCGCTCGCATCCCTTTGTCAAAGGTTCCAGAAGCTTTTCGCAGCTGTCTGGACACGTGTTCATGCAGGAGCGCATTTACAAGGGCCCTAAACGGTCGGCATGGGCTAATCGGCAGCCTGCTGTGTTTAATTTGTAAATAGCCCCTGTGGGGATTCGGGTGCCTTATTCAAGGCGCGTGCCAACGTGTGCGGGGGCGGGCATTGTTCGAAAGGGGGGTCGGTTGACGGCTGAGAAAGGTCTCGTTCACGACGCGTTGTAAATGTGTCTTCCTCTTAATCGACACCCGAGCCAACCCCTTCGGGATTCCGCGTTCCTCCCCGGGTGGCGGCGGAGAAAGGGGGCGCGAGGGTGTGTATTGTCCGAGAGGGTTTCGGCCAGGGGGCCAGTATGTATTTTTATGAGGGGGGCAATAAACGGGTCCGCCTCTGAAAGGAGCCGGAATGCGGTCGGGACAAGCCCTGCTGCGTGTCAAAAGAGCCTTCGCGACAAAGGCAGTGTCTCTCGACCCACTTCTGCCGCGACGGAGGCTATCATGAGATGTAAAAATTATGTTATTATTGGCGACGCCACAATAAAATTATTCTAATTAATTGGTGACGCCACAATATATATATATATATATATATATATATATATATATATATATATATATATATATACATACATACATCATATTATATTAATTAATACTCATTAGTAATATTTTAAATTAAATTGACATATTTATGTAGATGTACTCAACAATATCTTAAAAACCTGACTCTGAACCAAATCCATATTTCCTTACGCAGTTACAGCTTCTGTGGATAAGGACAAAGTCTCGAAACGTCGAAGATATGAAAATAAACGAACAAATACTTCAATAAACTTTTTAAACTCTTTTTATATATTGTATAACTAACATCCTACAGAATGTTGCAGTGCTTAAGACTTTCAATAATGAAACCTCAAACAAAATTAGTATAGTAAAATTTTATTCCTTACATTTCTACATCATGAACTCCCTTTGTCCAGCTTCTCCGGAGTGGCGCTTGCTTGTTATATAAAGAGTGCAATATCGTAATCACGCGGACCGAAAAAGTGCACAACGGGACGTCATCCTCAATTGCAGCATCGCCCTTGATCGCACACGGTTTTCGACAGGGGGAGTTCTCTGATTTCTCCTCCCCTGAAAACGAACATGAGCTTTCGTAATATTCCTGCCTGGCTATTCATCTACATGAGTATTCATGTGTCATCCATTTCAAGTGTAACAACAGTTCTGTGATACGATATGTCAATTGTTGCGTGCTAATTTAAAAAAATGAATTCATATTGTGTAAAATGATTGCCTTTGAGGTTGTAGGATGCAATCGGACGCAATCGAACATCATGTATACAACTTTAAACATCTTCCCACAATGCTATTTGTTCTCAGTGGTACTATCGTTGAAATGTCGAATCCTGAATTCAATTACTGTTTTTTAGTTGTATCATATATAATCGTATTTTTGACGAGAAAATGAAGGTTATACTCAAGTTCTTAAAAAAGAAGATTTATAAGAACAAAAAATCAAAATCACACCTTTTTAGTATTTATAAAATCTGTATTTAAATTTTCTGCAATATGCAATGTTTCTGAAATACGTTTTAGCTACTAAAAGTGAGTGGACATTTCGGTTAAAGATTTTAGTCCTTTTTTTACATACAAAAAAAGGAATTTTATTTGTAGTAAATTGTTATTACTACGTTATTTTTCTATTAATAGTATGTTTTATTTTAATTTGCGTTTTATTTTTATTTAATGTCAAAAACGTTAAAACGAAGTATATGAAGTGCAAGGGAGAAGTACAATCTCTTAACGTTTTCTAGAGCTCTTGAATCCCTACACCCGTTCTTTTGCTAAACTAACAACAATTTCAAATTTGGATAAGGGTAAAAACAAGTGCATTTGAAAAAAAATGATAGCAATAAATATTCACTCCAGGGTAATTAAAACTATAGGTGTCTCAGAATATATGTAACAAAATTCTAGGGCACGTAGGGGTCGAAAACCATATATTTTTGGCAATGAACATATAGTTTAAAATTTCATATAACAGAGTTACCTACGTCCCTCCCTGCCTATTTATCCCTAATTACTGGGCAATTTCTTTTGCACAGTTGTTCTGCGGGTCATGTTTTGACGCAGTCAAGAAGTTTTCATATAACTGTTGGACATTTGTGCGTACGGGGTTGCCTAATATTCAGGGGCAAATAACACTTATGTGACTTCGTTATGTGATATACCCTTATACACTATGTGATCAAAAGTATCCGCACACGTGCAAAATGATGTCATGATGTGGTCGTGTTTTTCATACAAGGAGGCTTGCATCCCTTGTTGGTTTGTATGGCACTATCACAGCACACGCTTACGTTGATGTTTTAAACACCTTGCTTCCCACTGTTGAAGAGCAATTCGGTGATGGCGATTGCATCTTTCAACACGATCGAGCACCTGTCTATACTGCACGTCCTATGGCCTGAGTGATTACATGGCAATAACATCTTTGTTGTTGACTGGCCTGCACAGTCTTGACTTGAATCCTATCAAACACCTTTGGGATATTTTGGAACACCGATTTCGTCCCAGGCATCACCGACCTACATCGATACCTCTCCTCAGTGCAGTACTCCGTGAAGAATGGGCTGCCATTCCCCGGATTGAAAGTATGCCTGCGAGAGTGGAAGCTGTCGTGAAGTCTAAGGGGAGCCAACACCCTATTGAATTCCAGCATTACCGATGGAGGGTACTGCAAACTGGTCAGTCATTTTCAGCCACGTGTCCTGATACTTTTGATTACATAGTGTATGGTCATTGACAGAAAATAATCGTTTTTAACCCCTCTACAACCTTAAAAGTTTGTAACACTTATATTCTGAGAGTCTGTTTTTGTTCAATATTTCTTACAGGCATTCTTTTATATTAAACAGTACAAACTAATGTGTTCATGTAGTTGTTGAAATATATATTATTTTTGTTTTTGATGCTTAATACAGATATTTTACTTGGCATTTAAAATTGCTTGATGATTTCATCTAACAATGTTTTCTAAAGAAACTTAGGTACTTGTATTCTGGTAATTGTATATGTGTATATGGAAATACCCCCGCTGGTAGTGAACTAGCCACTATCCTGTGTTCGATTCCCGGATGGAAATGATGTGATGTCAAAAATGAATCTGTCATTTTTTTAGAGCCTTGTCCCAGTTCTTATACCTGGTAGACAACCTGAATGGTTCTCGCCAGTAGAGAATGTCAAATAGACGGCGTAAGAGGGTTGTCACCTGCTTTCCACACGTCTTCTGTCAGGCTGGGACACCCTGGCAGGGCCCTAGTCTTACGAGGCTGTAAAATGTCTTGACCCGAGAGGTTGATGCCGATGGATAACCTCTTTTCCGGCTGCGCTGCCTAATGAGATTATTCAAAACTACACTCTGTAGATGGAACTATTAAATTATTTTTTTACAAATGGAGAGCATATAAAACATTTTAACGTTCTTTGAGAGAGGAATAGTAATAGTAAAGAGGTAAGATACTTACACGATTCCTGCCCTTGAAACTGAATTAACATTAATTTATGCGTATGTAATGTTGCTTTGAAGTTTCGTTAATATGAAATGTATTACTATAAGAAGATTGTTAGAGCATCGAATGGATGACTCGATGTCAAAGTGGTCTAGAACTCGGTGAGTAACGGGTTATTTAACGAGAGCGAGTTAACGTATTAGTGGAGTAGAGACTTCTGGTCTCAGAGGCGACGTTTTTGGATTCCTTGTTAATCATAAATTTGGTATATTTCCTCAAATAAAATAAAAAATACATAATTTGGAAAATAAATATATTTTGTTGAAAGACAAAATAACCCTTTTCAAAGCTAACATGTTTTAGAACCAAAATAATAATTTAATTACTCAAAGGACAGAGTACTGTAATACAGTTAATTGGACGAAAAATTCATGGATAAGCAATGTTTCCTCCGGATTCAATCCTGCTCAGGTTCTGGAAGGAAGCATTCTACCACAGCCAAAAGAACCTTTTTCAAATATAATTGCTCGCATTAATTATTGCGCCAAGTGTCGGTCAATGTTTGAAATTCTCGCAAGATAATTAGACATTTACAAATAATATTGACATGTGGCGTGTCTTCTATCAAACGGAATTAGAACATTAATTACTGAAATACATATATTTCTCTCTCTCAAAACAAGCATTGCGGAAACTACGTTACTAGTGGTGCTACAAATAGCACAAACTCTCCCGCAGTAGTTTTCTATGTTCTTTGGTATCGGCTAGCTTCTCGGACTTGTCAGATACTCTTGCCAGCTGCCATCTATCGCCGACTGAACTACATTTCTTTCTTAATGTTTTGGTTTCATAATAGTACAGCGGAAATATTATTTTAAGGATATTAAAGAACATTAAACCTTGCCATAAATGGCAATTTCTTTGACAAATTTGGAGCCGTTTTATGAAAATTTCGTTTAAGTGCTACTGTAAATAAGAAATTTGAACCTCCTTTCAGAGAAAACTATTGAGTTTCTGGTAACTTCATACGAAGTCACTTCAAGCACGTTTAGTCACAATTGCAATAGTGTTTATAAATTGCGGGAAATGTGCAATATTGTAACACTACCGGTTACCTGGGGAACCGGATAGCGGCCCTGACGCTAGCTCAAGTCGGTGATGGAAGGAATTGTTACACAGTACGGTGGAAACACAAGAATAAACACTTGTTCACTGGTAAAAATTCACATTTATTCCTGGGCAATATGATTAAAATGCCCCAGGGAAGTTACACTCTTAAATTGAATAAAAGAATAGTGGGAAAATTAGATGAAGAAGAGAAAAAAAATGAAAAGTTAGTTTTAGGAGTTAAGCTTAAAAAACTAAGAAGAATTATAACTAACAATTACAATGGGTGAAATTATTACTGGTCAATGTGTCAGAGCGTGACACCGCATTACGAAACATTTACACAATAGGACGGTAGCCCTGAACGATACCGCCTGGAGAAGGGTCTTTGTGCGGCCGAGGTCGGCCGTGGCTCGGTCGAGGGCGGCGGCTGGGCGTCCTTCAGAAAAAATGCAGCAGAGGTCAGTAACCCTCCGGGCTACAGCTGGCGGTCGGTTGTGACGTCACCAAAAGGCGGCGACGCGTGGGCGTCGTTGACGGCGCCCTTCGTAGTCTAGCTGAACTAGCTGATCTGGAAGTTCTAGTAGAAGCTGGTAGTACTAGCTGAACTGGCCGGACGATCTCAGGAACGGAGTGGTCAACTATGCGTCTCTCTCTGACTTTTATGATAATTGTCGAACACAACTTCGGACAGTTTAAAATTCGATTGGAGAAACATTCGCCTCTCTTCACGACGAAAACCCACCCCAGAGATAATTCTCTCTCCACTGCAGTCGGCTCACAGCTCAAAACTCGCAGTAAAATAAGTCCCCACATAGGCATATTCGCCCGAATAATTCCCACCCCCATATAAGTCCCTCTCTCAACTGTCCTCAGTCTAATATTCAAGCTCAAAAAATAATAAGTTTTCCAGAGACACAATAGTCTTTCCCCGACGCCTAATACTCTGGCCCCGTCTGATTGATGAAAAATTTATAAGTCCGGCGAAGGCGAACTTTGCCTCTGACCGACGACTAGCTCCCCGAAAGAAGCTTCTGCCCCGACTGCTCTGCCTAGAATTCAAATCCCTTCTGCCGTTTGGCCCCGTCTGATGCCCCAGCTCTTCTGAAATTCTCTCCGTCGAAATTGTATAAGGTAAACTTTTCCCCCCACCCAATATTCTCGTATGCTCGAGTTCCTTGTAATAGTCGTTTAGCTATTGGCCAAAATTTGTGGCGCAGTGAACTGTTTCCAGCCAATCGCCACGCGAGAAGCCACAGAACCTTCCGCTCTCCACGCCAGCTGTGAGCAAGCAGTGTTATTCCAATTCCTTCTAGAACATCGGCCCGTGCTTGCATCAGGGGGCGCGTTGTCCGTGAAAGAATTATGGATCTGGGTTTCCCCGAAACGAGCGGGCGATCTCGAAATTGCGTAGCCGGCACAGTGAACACGTGTGTCCAGTGAATCTGTCTGCGCCGACCCTCTTAACGACTTCGTTAATGGGCCGGGGGCGGTAGGGACTGTCGCGATAAGCGGAGTCGCGCACGTGTGACCGTCTGCGTAATCTCTCGGCAGAAATCTTGGGTGGCCGAGTCTGTTTGTTTAAATTTTGATCCGGTGTATTTCGTTTATAAAATTATGATGAAATCGGTATCGCTACAATATAAAGGCGTGAGAGATCATTCATAAAAATTATATTAGTGTAATGTTTGAAAAAACAAAAAAAATACACCGAAATGAACTTTACGTCACATCAAAGAGTGAAATTAACACTATGCCTTCGACAAGTTTGAAGACAAAATTTGTAGCTGTTTTTGGAAAATGGCGTTTGAGCGTTTCTGAAAATGCGGAAGTTTGAGCTAGTTTTCACAAAAAATGGTTGTTTTTTGCGAAACTTTTTATGACATTATTTAAAGCACATGTTCTCATAAATATAATAATGTGAACAAATTGCCGCTAATGTAAATATTAACGACGTGAGAAAATACATTTTGTAATTTTTGAAAAACAAAAGAATAGAGCAATATGGTGTTTATGTCATCTTATAGAGTACATTTAGCACTATCCCTACCAAAAGTGTAAAGAAAACATTTGGAGGCGTTTTTGAGAAAACCTTGTTTTGTAATTTTTTAAATTGCACATGTTAGTTGATTTGGAATTTTGAAAATAATGTGCTTTGGGCGGCAATAGATAGCAGCGGGAAAGAGTATGAGGCAAGTCCGAAAAGCTAGCCGAGACCAAAGGAAATAGAAAACGAATTCGGTAAAGTCATTCTGTAGTACCAATAGTTCAACTAACTGAATGTGCGTTTTGTCTAACTGAAAACACTTTAAAGGCCCTTTCTTAATGCGATTCTGTTAATTCCATAATTAACTAGTGTAAATTTGAATTACTTATTTTATGGTGAGACGCAAAAATGTTTTCCAAATTTGTAATTTGACATCCCGGGGCATCAATTATTTATTGCTTCATTTATAATTTTGGTGGACCCTATTCTGGGTTTCATTGTACGTGATTTGAAACATTTCATTAGAACATAACGAAATGCTCAAATTAAAGGATTCAAATGTAATATACTGTGATCCCCCCACCTGGCCCCGCTCTAAAAATATTGAAAAATAAAACCTTTGCATATCGTCCATAGAGAGTAAAGTGATAAACTCTTTAAAAGCGAATCTGGGCGATGTTATAGATCAGCTCATTAAAGCGAAAGTCCTCATGACTCCATTCTGAATTTGGTGGTTGATTATGATTAATAAAGTTTCTTTCAATTAACTTTCAGCACGCCTTTTTTAGATGGACTACATTCTTTGAGGGGGGCACCATTAAGGTTTTGAATCGGGACCCCGGAAGGGCTAGATATGCGCACTGCGGCTTGAATATATTCTAGTTGATATTGTGGTTGCAACACTAGGATTGTTTACCTTCTAGCCTTTGTATGCCTAATCCTCAATAACGTGGAGACTCCGCACTAAAGTGAGCCTACTCGCAGCATGAAGAAGTAAGTATAACACTGTCCGAGTCCTCGCTGATCACCTGCGCAAAGAGAGCCGGCGCTGTTCCCAGCTATTCACCATTATTATCCTGGTTGGGGCGTCGTCACTTCTCTCGGGCTGACAGGATCCTGTTTATCTATCCTCTTCGCTGTCATCTGTCCTGTTCTATAGAAGAGAACTCCCCGGAGTGTAGTTTTCTTCCTCCTCAGCTACGATGGAGTCCTCTTGTTCCTCGCCACGACGAATTGGAATAAAGAGCGGTGTAGCCGCCACGCAAATCCAGTATGTGCGTCAGAGCGTGCTTGGCTCTCGAATCTCAGAGTTAATACCACATCGTGCGAGTTGGAAAATCCATTTCGAGCTTACAGACAGAATTCAAATGATTAAATATAGAATGTAAATTTAGAAAAGTAAAAATATAAAGAATGAAAATAAAATAAATGAACCAATGAATAAAGCTGTTATGAATAGAGAAAATGTTCAGATTAGTGACGTGCTGGTTAATATCTCACGCACACGTTACTCAGCGAATGTTTCCCTCGATCATGTATTTCTCATTAATATAATATAAAGATCATTGCACAAGAATATTACCTTCTTAATAGTCAGGGCTTTTCTTCTCTTTCATATTATGTTGCATATCTCTATGGTTCACCGTATCCTGGTTCTATTCCCACGAATGTACCGTTTGTGCAGGACGCCGAACTTGAAGCCTTTCTGTAATGGAAGATCACTAATGTCTTCTAATTTCTCGTTCGCAGCTGGGTAAGATTTCTCTTTGCTTCCCGATTGGTGGAAATTTTTACTACTCAGGTCAGACCACCGCACAGTGGGACTAGAGGAGGTGAAAGTTGGCAAAAAATTCAAAAGCGAAATATGCTTCAGTAGCTCCATTTCACATAAAGTGTAGAAAAAATTAAACCTACAAGAAACAATTCTCACAAAAGGAAACAATTATTGATACTGAAACATTTACTAAAGTAAAACTACAACCACTTTCAGACCACACAGTTGTGCGTATTATGCAAGCACAGAAAGATGTCTTGACTAATAATATTTTAGAAAATTCAGGTAAATTGTAATTGTTTAGTAAATGGCAAGTTGATGTATCATATCAATACCAATGTAAGCAGAAATTTACTTATAATTTCCGAATTACTTCTCCGAAGCACCCGATGCAAGTATTTTCATTACATCATTAGTGCCCCTGAAATTTAATTTTAAAAGCGCCAAGTGAAGTGAAAAAATATAATATAGCAAAAAAGATTTTAAATATTTTGCAGACCCATCAGATTTCAATTTGCTCAGGAATTCCCTGCCCTTTCCAAAAATGATTTTTCCATTTGAAGAGTAATCTTACAACTGCAATCGACAAAAACGGTAAAAACAAAATAACAAACGATGAAACCAGTGAAAGTCTGCCACACTTTGATATATACGATGTTAAATGGAAAAATCTGTAATGTACTGACCGAAATCAGGCATACTATACAGCGATGGTATATTTGTGGACTGAAGTCCAAAGACTTTAATGATATTGATAAATCTCCAAGGGAGTCAAAGATAAAATATGAAGTTTATAATTTCGGTACTCAATCCTTGAATTATATTGTTAACATGCATTTTACATGTACATTAAATCAGCTACGAAAAAAGATATTCAGATGAAATTGAAGACGCGCATTCATTGACGAACCTAAGCAAGGGTACGGGAGAACTCATGAGAGTAACACTGCCAGACTATTTTATTCAGTCCAAAATATCAGCAGAAATAATAGTTCACACTGAAGTCATAAAAGTATTTAAAATAATATTACAAAACATACGGACAATTAAGACAATTAAGTGAAAAAGCAAAATAAACCAGCAACATGTTAAAAAAATATAGAGAAAGTTTCACCAGAAAAATATCCAGAGAGAAAACTAGCAAGCAAGTGCGTTATAGGCTGTTAATAGCATATGACCCACTGATTTCGAAAATGCAAAAGAGAATTTTAAAAAAAGGCATTTGACAAAGACGTTACATCAATGTTAATGCCTTCAAGTACAAATTCACTACTTGAAGAAGTGTCACCTGAAAAAAGTTCAGACTCCTAAGTTACGTAATTCAATATTTGAAGGTTAAACAATTGAAGAAGTCATATTTCAATTTTTTTCAAAAACATTAAAATTTTCAAAACATGGATTCATCGCTTTTTATTAAATTTTGTTGTTGGATACTGTGAAGAATGTTTAAGAGAATGATGCAGGTCTTATGACCGTTGAAAATTCTGATTTCTCGAAAATTGCAAAACTTCAAAAATTGTTTGGCGTCTTCCTACAACTACAATTATGAAGATATAGATGTTTGTTTTAATGAAATCTGTTCCTTAATAAATTTTGAAATAAAGTCATGTACGATTTACCGAAAATTTGAGAACTTTTCACGTAATTGTGCGTGAAAGTATAGCCTGTTTTAGCACCATTAGTTTGTAAAACATTTCCAAATAAATCGTCAAAGTAAATTGAGAAATGTCATCAAGAAAATTAATGAAGTTGGTATGGTGTAAGTCAAATCTTCCTGTAAATGGAACACACTGCTGCTTGCGGTGAGTTTGATCTGGGAAGTGATGCAGCTGTTCGGAGTTTAAATTGGGGAAATCAATCAACCAGTGTCCTATTGAAGTGAGATGAATGAAGAGTGATTGGACTTTATGAAGAGGTCATAACTAAGTGCGAAGAATCCCTATATTCCCATTGACTAAACGAAAAACAAATCATTGCTGAGTATAGTGACAAATAGAACAATTTTTAATCTAAATGTAGAAACGATTAGACCTATGTAAAGGCTGCGTGCTACGTGGTAAACAATAATGCTTTAAGTTAAAAACTTAGTAACTTCAAATAGCTCAATGCGAATATTTAGTGAAGGCTTGAATTTTCAGCCTGATTATGTCATAATATTCCGCGGAAATCAAATAGAGTTGTGCAGTAGACTATAATTTTACACCTAAGCGTGTTTTTCACACGTAGTCTACGTAGAGATGTAGATGTAGACGAAAACTCGTAGACGACGTAGACAATGCAATCTATGTAGACTATTTAATATTTCACATGAAATAACCCAAAATGGTTGTAATACGTACAGGCTAGTAATAGTAGTAGAACGTTTAAATGCAATATTTAAAATCTTATTTTCGATTTATTTCCAATGGAAGTTAAACAATATACCACTGCTGATGAATAAATTACCAACTCCGAAACCGACACTGGTACAACAGTAATTTCGAATACAGTCAAGGGCTGCTGGAACCATACATTTAACAAATTACAAAATATACTTTACAAACGATGGAAATTAAAGAAGACTAGTGAAACACAAGAAAGTCTCCTTCGCTAGGTCAATAAGAACGTTCAAAAAGGATTTGGTAGAAAAGAAAGGTAGTCATCACGAATACTAGGTTTGGGTCTGAACATTGCAAACTATCTGTTGTACATTTTATAGATGGTAAACTCCTTTCCAAATGTGTTCACTGTAAAGTTCCAACATATATATGTATATATATATATATATATATATATATATATATATATATATATATATATATATTGTGGCGTTATGGGATTACACAACCCCATAACACCACCGTTTCGTCTGTATGAACATCCACAGGCAGCGAGGAGAGCAGGCGTAAATCTGAGTACCTAAACGCGCAGCCTGGTATCCGTTGCCCGTACTAATCAAAGACGAACTAGCAAGTTTTCCTGGTGAAAGGTAGAAAGAGGAGAAGTACCCCCGCCACTGAGAATTTCCCCAGGCGTCGAACCATAAATAGGCGAACCTACAAGCGGAAGCTCTCTTTTGATTGTCGCCGTTCGTCGGGTAAGCAGCATTTCATCACCGCTCGTCAACGTTCAGCTTAGATAGTATTCGCCGCCGCAACGACTGCTAGGTAGGAGTTTTCGGCGTCGAACAGACGTGCTAGTTAGTCGTCCGCGACATAGTGAAGAATTAGTAAAGTGTTCTTCTATTAACAAATACGGGAAGTAAAAAGTTACCCGTTGTAAGAAAAGCATTGAAAGTTCTTGTTTAACGGAGTAAAAGTAGCAACGAGTGAGGAACTTGCACTAGTATTCAGGGAAGTGCAAGGGACATTTTTTCACAACGAGGGCGTAGTCAGAGGCGCCGGTAGCAGTCGAGGGAGAAGAAGAGGCCGACTAGGAAGGACGGAAGAGGACCCGAGTAGACAAGAGAAGAAGAGGCCGACTAGGAAGAACGGAAGAGGACGCAAGGAGACAGCGCAGACGGCAGAGGCGAATCCCGTCTCGTACAACGCACAAGCCAGCGTGCAGAACCCAGCGCACGACACCAAGGCCAGGAAGCGGGCAGTTTTCGAGGTAACGCTAGAACTGTGGAAAGTAGCTCAAGTTCACGTCGGCAGGGAAAAGACCAGTACTGGAAAGTGTTAGGAAATTTAGGACACGGCTGGCAACAATTTGCAGCATTGTAGTGGGAGATTTTTGATGCGCTATTGCCTGCCTTAAACATTCTATTTGGAACATTTATTATACTGCTATTAGCATTCACAGTTAAATTATAAATTGAGAGTAGTGCACTTGCCCACATTTTGTTCTTTACATGTAATATTTTTTTCTGAAGCAAGAGATTGTAAATAGAAATTTTGTTTCATGTGCAAATGTAATTAGGATAGCATAAATTTAGATATAATTAATTTTCCAAGGGAATTCCCAGTGTAGATAAGGGTAATTATTTCAAAGAATTAGTTTTGGAGTTAATTATGTGTTCATTCATTTAATGTGCTGTAAAGGTTTCTATTTGGGTTTTTGATTATTTTTGTAAAAGTGTGATTCTATTCTTGCTTTTTTGTCATTAACTTATGCCACAAAGTTTATTGGGTAAATTATACGCTCGTTTATGTGCAATTTGTGTGATTTTATTGTGTCAAGGGTTCAAACCTTTCTCGTATCCTGAAGATCCTGCTCCCTAGATTTTAAGCTCGCTTCACGAGCAAATATCTTGTCAACCCCCTCCACGGTTCATGCTGCTGTTGTGAAGGTACCAGTCTTGTGTGCAAGGTGGGTTGGTTAGAATATATATATATATATATATATATATATATATATATATATATATATATATATATATATAAATAAGTCTAAATACAAAATTATAAAATTCTAGATGCTAAGGATTTTTGAATTAGGAGATTGGTCAGTTTTGCTAAAGAAATTATCATCCTTAAAGATTTATAATTTAGAAACTTCTTCTCCATTCCAAGGATTAGGCAGGAATGCCTGTTCCGTCTTCACTTTGCACTTCAGGACCATCTCTTTCTGGGTCGGCCGATATCTCTTCTTCCCTTCGGTTGGTAGTTCATCACTAATTGTGGAATACGATCTTCCTCCATTCTTTCGATATGGCGCCGCCATTCTTTCCTGTTTTCTAAGATCCTTTCATTTATGTTGTATATATGTAGTTCTTTACGGATATCCTCATTTCTTATCTGGTCTTGTTTAATGCAGCCTTTAACTTTCCTAAGAAATCTCATTTCTGCTGCTTGGAGCTTACTTTGGTCTCTTTTTTTCATTATCCACGATTCACTTCCATACAGGAGAACTGAAGCAGCCATTGTCTTATAGAACTTAATTTTTGTGTCTTTCCTTGCTTTGTTCTGTAGTGTTCTGTTTATTATTCCACATATTGATTGAAATTTATTAGTTTTATTTTCTATGTCTTTATCTGTGTCATAACTGATGTCACAACAAAGGTAATTAAAATTTGAAGTCTGGTCGATCACTGTGTTGTCAATAACTATTTTTGAGCGTATGGGGTATTTACCGCAATGGGCCATAACTTTAGTCTTCGTTTTAGAAATTCGGAGATTATACTCATTTCTTCCCAGTTGATGCAGTGTGTATACAGCTTTTTGCAGATCATCTTCACTTTCTTGCAGTATTGTTACGTCGTATGCATAAAGTAGAACATTTAGGTGTTTATTCTGCTTCAACTGTATTCCAGAACAAGCTATACATCTCCATTTTTTAATAAGGTCATCAATATATATATTGAATAGTGTTGGAGATAAACTACATCCTTGTTAAAGTTCCCTATTTATTAATATTTCTTCAGTCTTCTTTATGCCAGTATTTATTATAATTTTTGTCTCGTTATACATATTTTTGATGGTTTTTATGAGGTGTTCAGGATAGCCACTTTTGTTCATTATTTTCCATAGCTTGTGTCTGTCCACGCTATCAAAAGCTTTCTCGGAGTCAATAAAGGCTATACGAGTTTCCTTATTTACTTCTCGTCGTTTTTCTAATATTCTTTTAAGACTAAAAATATTGTCGTTACAAGAGCGTCCTTTCCGAAATCCCGATTGTTCTTCTTGTAATTTAGCCTCTGCTATAATTTTCAATCGAGCGTTGATAATTTTTGCAAATACTTTATAAGCGGCATTCGTGAGGCTGATACCCCTGTAGTTTCCACATTCATTTCTTTTACCTTTTTTAAAGACAGATATGACCTCTGTTATTTTCCAGCTATTGGGTGTCTTATAAGATTTCCAGCATTCGTTGAACAGATGAAGCAGTCTAAATTCGCTTAGGGGGCCTGCATATTTTATGAGTTCCATGTTAACTCCATCAGGACCACATGCCTTCCTGTTTTTTATACTGTTCAAGGCTTGCTTTAATTCATCCAAGGAGATGGAATCCACAGTATTGTTGTAGCGAAGCTCTTCCTCTTTAGGTTCAACAGTTCCAGTACACCAAAGGATTATATAGTGTTCCTTCCATTGTTCTTCATTGATTATGCGTATATCTGCAACATCTTTCTCCGTCTGATTTAAATGTCTTAACGCTTTGAACGCAAACATTTGTCTTCCATGTATATCATGTTCGATGGTACTTATAAATTTATCCCATGAGTCATTATGTGCAGATCTTATTATTTGTTTAGCGTTATTCCTTTTTTGTTTATATTCTTCTTTAGCTTCTTGGGTTTTGTTTTGAAGGAATTTTTTATATGATATATCTTTATTTTCATGGCTTTCGCTATACAATCGTTCCATACTCTCAGTCCCTTTCTTTTCTTATGCTTTTTTTTCTTTCCTAAAGTTTCATATGCTGCCCTCTCTATGCATTCCTTTATATTCTGCCATTCCTTATCCACATCATCAACAGTTGGAACACTTGACAGAAATTGTTGTAATCGAATTTGATATAGTCTTTTTATGCTTTCTTGTTCAAGTAAGTACACTTTGAAAATTTCCTGACTTGTCTCTTTCCTTGGTCTAATTTTCTTCCATTTTGCTACCATTGCTATTGTTGCAATCACTAGGTAGTGGTCTGAATATATATCACATCCTCGGTGTACTTGTACATTCTCTATTTGGTTACTAATTTTATCATTTGCGATTACATAATCTATCAGTGATCTGAGGCCTCTGGCACTCCAGGTGAACTTGTGTATTTATTTTTTCCTGAAAAAGGTATTAGCAATTTTCAAATTATTGAAGGCTGCAAACTGTCTAAGTTCTTCTCCGTTTTTATTTAAGTGCTGTTCTCCAAATACCCCGACAACTCCCGGAATCGAAATGTTACCAACCCTGGCGTTTAGGTCGCCACAGACGAGGACATGATTACTTTTGTTTATTTTGCTTATTTGTTTTTGAAGATCGTCATAAAACGTCCGTGTGTCCTCTTTCCTTCCTTCTTCTGGGGCATACACGCCTATAAGTATTAAGTGGCCCCTCTCTATTTTGAATTTGCACGTCGCAATTCGCTCATTTACAAAGGAATACTCCACTATCCTATTTTTCCACCTCTTGTTAACCATAATTGCTACCCCACTACTTGCCCGTCTGTTTTGAGTTACTCCACAGTAGATCATCGTATAATGTTTCATATCTTTTGTACCTTTCAGCTTTTTTTTTTTTTTTTGGTTTCCGTTATGACAGCTATATCTATTCCTTTTTCGTTTAGTTTGTTATCTAGTTCTTCTTTATTACCTAGCCCTCTGACATTCCAGGTAGCTAGTTTTAGTCGTCCCGTAATACCGAATCGTTTATCCTTGGCATGCTTAAGTTGTTTCCACGATCCATCCAGTTGTGCATTGTGAAGAGAGCCAGTAGTTATTGAATCCCCTGGCCGCGTTACGAGCGCTGCGCAGGTTAAGTTAGGTAGTGGGGCTGCCACCTCACAGCTTCCAAACAAGCTGGGTCGTATTTTGGGCCACCGACCCTAGGCGGATTGCCTTTGCTGGGCTAAGAGTTCCGCCTACCCTTTCGAGGACAGTCTCGCCATGTCGAAGCCGGAGATCTACGTCAGAACTTCCTCTTCTTCGTTCAGGTCCTCTTCTTTGGGGCCTCTTCTAACGCCGATGTCCTCTTCTGGAGTACTTCTTCGTCTGACCCCTTCCCTTCGACCTGTCCGGCAAGGGAGGCCCTACCAGTAGCTACGCTACCGCCTGCATAGCTCTTAGGTTCACGGGGGCACACAAGCTCCACCACCACGTCAAGGTCCTGTACTCCCTAGGTGGGTTTTAGAAACTTAATTGCAGCAAATAGAAGGAAGACAGTTCTAGGAAGAAGCAACAAATTCTATTAAATCATGTACTAATAAATACTAAACTTTACACATTTTTATAAAATGTTTAATATGTATTATTATATATCTTAATATTGTTATTATAACCATTTTGTTTATGTATTGTCGATTATTTTATATCATTATTATTGTTAAGTTGCTAATTACCTCGTACCTACTCTTGTACACCTAGTAAATACGTTAAATGAATGTTTTCCAAACACGCATGAAAAACGATCTTCATCGGTATCAAGTAACAATTAATAGTACTTGCTGCAAGAGCGAATCTTGAATTAATAATTATGCAAATAAACCTCGTCAGTTTGCGCAAAACACGGAGCACACAGAAAGTGTAAATACTGTAAGATAGAGGTATCTAACCCTTCTAAGCGTGACATCACAAAAATTGTCACCATCACCAAAGGTTGAAATATAGTTGGCATTAGTAGTATCGATTAATACCCAACATCCAAAATTTCACTAGAATGTCCAAAAATATATTATCCTATAGATTACGGTGTGAAGAACGTTTCTTTGATGCTTTTGGCCTCGTTTATAAGGCCCTAGAATGCTTCATTTAGGAATTATTTAACGGTATAGCTGACAGAGTGCTGCGGGTGCATTTGACATGAATATTTAGATGCATTTTTTTAAACAAACCCTTCATATTTTTAACGTCAATGTGCAATTCGTCACATCTCCGTGAAATTCTCTTTTTTAAGAGACCTCATATATAAAGGTTGCGTCTGATAGGCGCAAAAGGTATGTACTACTGAAATAATATATTAGATGATACTCTTTTGGGTGTGATCCAATCAATAAGTGATACCTACCAATTGTTTTGAATAAATTGAAACCTAATTATAATTTAATGTTGGATTTCTGGGGGGATGGCATAATCTTCGCGGCGTCACTGCCCCACGAAAATAATAGATTACTCTTGTTTACATTGATTAGCAGTATCCACGCAGCCTACAATATCTACGCGATGCTTACGCGTAGACAAAAACTATGGTATTTTACGCGTAAACGCACATCACTAAACACAATATTAAGTTCCCGGTATATATTGCAGAATAGATATGATTTTTGAAAATTCAGTTTTCAGAGAAAATCGTATGCCATTTTTATAAGCGTATTTCATTATATTGTACCAGAAACAGAAAGAACTAGTGGAGCAACAGAATGGCATAGATTTTCTCGTAGTAAAGTTTTTTTCTCGTAGTAAAATTTCCTTTGTGTGGGCTAGTTTCACGGTCTTGCACCACTCTCTTGCCAACTATCTATCGCCGTCCAAAATACATTTTTTGAAGTTTTCTCCATATGAAACACTTTCACTCACAAATGCTATAGTTTTTACAAATCGCTGTAAATGTGCAGATTAACGGAGTAAGAGTTATTTTTAAAAAAATATATTTGTGTATTTTTTTTATAAACGATATTCCACAATGAACTTTATGGCTTATTAAACAGTGCAATTAGCACTTATCCATTGGAAAAGTGTGAAGAAACATTTGGAGCCATTTTTGTGAAAATGGCGTTTGAGCGTTTCTGAAAGGTATTTTTCGTATTTTGAACTAATATTTGCAGAAAACTTTTCGTTTTCAATGTCCTTTATATGGCATCATTTAAAGTACATGAAATAATGTGCAGAAGTTGCCATTAACGTATATATTAACGATATAAGAAGCTAGTAAAACAATCAATTTTTGTAATTTTTGAAAAAATAAAAGAATAGATCAATATGGCGTGTATATCATCTCATAGAGTATATTTGAGGCGTTCAGAACCAAACACGATTAACACCAACAAATGAAAATTTTCAGTATTTACAGTTTTTCATCTATAAGAAAGCTTATAATTGTTTGAGCTTATTTCGAATAAACTCATTCATTTTTTTACAATTAAGGGTATGTTTTCAGCACTTTATTAATATAGTTCAAATATTGAATGTCTCTCTGTCCCAAAAAAAGGCACTTTACATGGATTTAGTTACATTGCCAACTGAAAGGTACAAACGAATTGTGAATTTTTTTGACATACTAAACTGAATGGTTTCAAAATACGTTATTGTATAAAACAAATACTCCCAAAACAAAACATTTTACTAGTAAAAGTTATCAGTAATTAAACAATACTTAAAATAAAATTTAAAATGCCTGAAATGCAAATTAAAATGTTTATTGCCTCTCTTCTGCGCAAGTAATGCAAGATAGTCATCACTGGCAGGCACTCTACTATTAAGAAGTCGAAAAATTAAGATTTAAAAAAATGTACTTTGGACGGCGATAGAAGGCAGCTGGGAAGAGTATTTTGCAAGACCGAATAGTCCGCCGAGACCAATGGAGATGAATGGAGGGAAAGTGAGTGCCATTCTGTAGCACCGCTAGTTAAACTAGTGATGCTACAAATGGCACAGACTTTACCGTATTAGTTTTCTATTTCCTTTGGTCTCGGCAAGCTATTCGGACTTGCAACATACTCTTACCAGCTATCGCCGCCAAAAGTATATTTTTCTGATTTATTTTTAAATTTCTCAATTCTTCTGTTTCCTAATAGTAGAACGGAAATATTATGACGTTTAAGCGCAACTGTAAATTCGAAATTTGAAGATCTTTTTCATAGAAACTTTTTGAGTTTACGAAAAACTTCATAAGAAAACATTTAACGCACATTAACTCACAAACACAATTGTGTTTACAAATTGGTGGAAATGTGCAAATTCACGGCGTGAGGGATCTTCCAAAAAATTACATTTGTATCATTTTAGAAAAAACAAAAAATACCTCAAAACGAACTTTACATCATACTAAACAGTGCAATTAGCACTATCCCTTGGAAAAGTTTGAAGACAAAATTTGGAGCCGTTTCTGAGAAAATGGCATTTGAACGTTTCTGAAGAAAAAAATTGTACGTTTTCACAGAAAATGGTTTTCGAGAAACTTTATATGACATCATTTAAATCGCATTTACTCATAAATATAATAATGTGAACAAATCGCCGCTAGTATAAACATTAACGACGTATGAGAGACGTCACAAATATTACATTTTTGTACGTTTTTATAATATAAAAGTTTAAATATAAATGTAGCTTTACTATGCGCATGTTCTATTGAACTCTCCTTTGGTTTGGAGTGGTAAAGTTACTATTTTTTAGCAATGAAGAAAAATCAAATCTGGTGTTTATTTATGATACAAGTAAGTTTTCTATAACTCAGGAACGCGAAAATGTCTAGTTTTTCAAATGTTGCTAATATCGCGTTTTTTAATTTTATGTATACTATTTTTATCTATTTATTTACTTTTATTCACTATTCATTTCATTTTATAGTTAAAATGAAGGGAAAGAATTCTGCAACTCAAGAAAACGTGCCCAGATGATCTTCTCCCCCATACGTCACATAGAGTTTTTACTGTTTTTTTTTATTTTTTATTTTTTACTAAATTTATCATAACAAATCATTCCATGTGAACGTGAATTTAGATATTTACTAAATAGAAACTCGAATTCAGAAGATGGAATATCAGCAAAAGAATCAGGGTGACAAGACTTCTGCATCAATCACAGTGGCGGATCCATTGAGAGGGGGGTGGCATGGCTCCAAAGTCCCCCCCCCCAAAAAAAAAAAGTCTAGAGAAACAAGTTAAAATGTAAAAATGGAGAAAAAATTAAAAAAATGAAACACAATAAAGCATCTTAGAAACGTCTGAAATGCATCGATAATGTATTGACGCGTTCAGTCCTTAGTCTTTTAGTTACGAATAGGTATCCTTATTCTCACAATATTTCAGCCCAGTAGAGCTCCGTGAAGTCTGTCAGAAAAAATCTGACGCTTTAACCAAACTCGTTACATCGTTTGTGCAGGTTTGTTCACCAAAAATTTTCGTTTGCCCACCTATACAAAAACATTAACATGCGAAACAAATTTTCGGAACAAATCCCTACTGACCATGAAAAATCACGTATTTTGACGAAACTATTCTGAAAGAACAATTACTATATTATGTATACTATTTCTTAAAAGTGTGTTATCGTTTGTTCAAGAAATATTTTTATATGACCAGCCACAGAAATGGAAGTACAACCGGAAGCGTGTATTCTTAGGGAATTCGGCAAGCGCTTTCCTTCATAGGATCGGTCGAGCTATTTCCTACGCTGAACGACCATTTATGATATTGTGCATACTAATTCTTAAAAGGATGTTCTCGTTTGCTCAAGAAATATTTTTGTTGGCCCAAGCACAGAAATGGAATTACAAGCGGAAACATGTACTGAATAAATCCCGTGTATGACATCAGATGAGAAAACTATATTGAAACAACCAGGGGACTTCTTTGTTCGCTACCCAGAACTCTGTTTAGAACTGATGAAATATATTTTTTTACAATTTTTCTCACAAATCATCAACTTCACAAAACGAACATTAAAATGTTGAATAATTCCCGTGCTTGACGGCGGGCGATAAAGATGTATTGGAACTTTTTTTTTAAATTCCTTGTACGCTACCCAGAACTCCGGTCAGAACTGCTATATAAATTTGAAAATTTACCCTCCACATCTTCAACTTTAAAAAATTGAACATTAAAATATTGAATAATTCTCGTGTTTGACGGCGGACAAGAAAAGTATATTAAAACATTTAGAATTCTTTGTTCGCTATCCAGAATTCTGGTCAGAACTGATGAAATATAATTTTGAACTTTTTTTTCTCCCAAATATTCAACTTCAGAACTAGTGATTCTACAGAATGGCTTAGACTTTCCCGTATTAGTTTTTTATTTCCTTTATTCTCAGCTCGCAATTCGGACAAAGTACATTTTTTAACATTTTCTTAATTTTAGAAGATAAGGCATAGTATTTGTGCGCAAATTTTTGACAGAAAACTCTTATCGCCGGGCCTTGTTAACCAAAAAGTGGATAAATATTGTTCCTCCTATTGTCAAAAATTCGCGATCAATTACAATACCTTATCTTTTTACGAAGAAAGAACGAGAAAGTAAAAATCTGAGAGGGGCCAGAAATTAATTTCCCCTCCTCCCACTCTGAAAAACTCCCATCCCGAAGAACTGGACTCACTCCTGAGATCGATATAAATTATTCGAAATAAAATGATAAAATACTTTGAATGCCAATTCCATCTTGTTCTTTCTTGTACTCATGGAGTAATACAGGCGCGAATTCACGGGGGGAGGGCGATGAGGGAAATTCCCCCCACCCAAAAGAAATTTCAGTAACTATTAATTTTAACTTTTCCCGAAACTTTCAAATACCTAGTGGTGCTAAAACGGCACAAACGCCCGTATTTTCACACAAAATTACGCGAAAACTACTAAATTTTTCTACAAGTGGTTATTGACCTCATTTTAAAATCTATCTTTAAGGAACAGATTTCATTAAGGGAAAATATCCATCTTTAATATTTTAGTTGTAGGAAGACTCCTAAAAAACTTTAAACTTTTGCAATTTTCAAAAAATCAGGGTTTTTTAACAAACATGAGACATGCACCATTATCTTAAATGTCCTCACAGTATTTAACAATAAAAATGATGGAGCCATTTTTTTAAATAATTTTCATAAAAATTAATCAAATTATTTGAAAAATGTCCTTGGTATAAAGTACCCCAAAAATTAAAAAATCGGTTTCAAATTCCAGGGGCTGCGACATCAGCCAGATCGATTGGAGAATATTAATTTAGGAGAAACGGTTTAGCCTCTAGCGTTGTTCACAGACGGACAGACAGAGGTTTTGCCGTCATTCGATTTTTCCGTATCAAGGACCAACAAAACATGGATTCTGGAAACAGCAAGTGTTAGAGGATTTCCCACCTAAAGTTAGCAAGTGGATTTATCCACTTTTTCGTTACCAGTGCCCTGTAATGTGAGTGCTCTGCTGAAAATGCGCCGTTTTTTCGCGCAGCCATTACATAATCTTCTTTCTACTCCGTAAAAATATTTTGGAATAATCATTTAAACGAATAAAATCGTATCGCAGCATGAGCTGAGTCTAGCCTGCAATATTCCACGTAATGTTTAATATGACACATTCGACCAAAACTTTTTTGATAAAAATCTATCTTAATTTACCGCTTACACTCAACTCACAGTCGGGCATTTGTATAGTATCCTTAGGATGGGGAAATGTAATAACTATGTGGCGGATTTTGATGAACAAAAACATCGTCAAAAATGATCAATAAAATACTCTTAAAATGTTTTTAAAATGCTCTAAAAGCAAAGATCAGTGACGAAAAGTTTTTTTAACAAAACAAATGGATATGTTACTGATGTAATCGCAGTTGCAGATCGAGGGGGGGGGGGGGCATGCCATCGCCCAAAAGGCCCAGAGAGAAAAAAATGGTAAAAGTGCAGGAAAATAAAAATGAGAAACGCAAGAAAAAATTGTAGAAACGTCTTAAATGTATCGAAAAAATAACCGCGCGTTATGTCCTTAGACCCTTAGATACAAATGGGAATCTTGATTCTCGCTGTATTTTAACCCAGTGGTGCGTGTGGTGCGTATGGAAAATGCCTTCGACTGTTCTCCAGAAGCCTTTGACAGCTGATCTCTTTCTTACTCCGCTTGACAAGCGGTGCTACGGCGACTTTCACGTATTGGAGTGTGGTCGATGCAATCGGAAACAGTGTTGATGGAGTAAGATCTCTTTCTAGGTGCCAAGCGAGTGATCGTAACCCGCTGAGACATTTCACGCAATTACAGTGTGCCAGAAATAAAAGAATAGGGCAAGGATCGCTTAAATGCGCCTAGAGACGGCGCGGTTAAAAAGTACTTAAGAGAAAGAAAATATCTAAAAAGAATAAGAAGAAAAGAGATATAAATTTAATAAAAAAATGTAGAAGAGAGGCTTGAAACATATTTTGTGAAATCCTGTCGGCTTTCTTCATTCCTGGACAGTAAAGTCTGTATGTAAGCGAATTTAATTTGTAAATCGATAGTATCATGGGTTTTCTTTATTTAAATTCTATCTGTATCATAGAATGATAAATGTAACACCCTAATCCTTCGTGGCTTTTGCAGCATATTCTAATTTTGTTAAAAGCCTTTTATGATAAATAATTTATCTTATATACAATTTATACAATCACATACAAATTTACCCCTCCCCCCAAAAAAATTGTCTTTGGATCTGTCCTTGAGTAATATAAGTAGTATAGGGGGAAAATAATGTAATGCTGCGGAAAGTCGATTTCGAGATTTTAACGGAAATACACGTTTTAGGGTCCCTGTTAGCTTTTTTCTCTTTTTTTTCCCTCTCCTCCAAAACGTCTGTTCGTCCGTCTGCGAACATCATTGCCCGTAAAACATTCATAGGTGTTTTTCAAAATGAATGTACCGCAGTGTATTTGTCCCAATTCAATACCCTGCGGTTAAGAAAAGAATTGTTTAATTTTTTTAGTACTTTACTTGCAGCTCCGGGACAATTTAACAATTTTCTCAAAAATTAGGTGACTCAGGCCTTCAATTGATGTCACTGGATGGACCTCTGCCCGGGAGGTCAGTGGATTCGTGTCTCAAAGGTGGGAGCATTTTCGACACTTTAACTACAGAGCTAGGTCGAATTTAGCCGTTTTCTGTGCGTGTTTCCAATCAACACCAGGCGAATGCCGGTGAGGAGCGGATCCAGACGATAATTTCGGGGAGGTAGGGCATTATAGATTTTTGTTAAATAATAAACATATTTATTATATTATATATTATTTTTGTAGTGCATAGGTACTGTGCAATATTATTTCATTTATAATTTTATAATCCTAACATAACCAGTGCCGCAGAGGAGGCCAGTCGAGAGATTAAGAGCTTGCCCCGACTAGGGCGCTGCCCCGTTTGTATGTGATACCTGGTTGAGGAATCCTTTGCAAGCCGATGTGTAGGTCGGCGCCGGATCTGGATATCCAGCTGGGTAAGATCAGCGCAACTCTCACGATAAAAGTATACACTACACCTACGGGGCTAATGACCTTGGCAGCTGACGCGCCCAGAATCACTAATCAATCAACCAAAAATGGCTCCAATTTTTTTCTTTAAATTTATTGCAATGTAGAGTGAAACACACTTATAAAGATGGCGTAGATTCGATTTTCACTTTTAACGCTAAATTTTCGAAAATTATAAAAATTTGAATTCTTTTCGGCGTCTTCCTAAAACTACAGTATTGATGTTAGAGATTTTTCTTCAAATGATCTTCGTTCTTCGTAATTAGTTATTTAAACAATGCCCTATGATTTTTTATAGTAGTAGTCGTAGTAGTAGCGGTAGCGGTAGCGGTAGCAGTAGCGGTAGCAGTAGCGGTAGCCGTAGCCGTAGCAGTAGCCGTAGCAGTAGCCGTAGCCGTAGCCGTAGCCGTAGCCGTACCCGTAGCCGTAGCCGTAGCCGTAGCCGTAGCAGTAGCAGTAGATGATAGTATACGCGTCGTTAATTTTTACATCAGCAGCGTTTTGTATGCATGATTATATTTGTGAGTACATGTGCTTCAAATTATGTTTTATAAAGTTTCTCGAAAACACAAATCATTTCTATTACAATGAGCTCAAAATTTAGCATTTTCAGAAACGCCCAAACGACATTTTCACAAAAACAGCTCCAAAAATGTTAATAAAAATTTCTGTAGGGGCAGGTTTTAATCTTCTTTAATATCCTTAAGTTATATTTCAATTCTACCATTAGGAGACCGACAAAAAAAAGAAAATGTGAGAAAGAGATTCTTTAGTCGGCAATAGATTGTAACTGCGAAGAGGTGGGGAATAACCGAAAAGCTAGCCTACACTAAAGTGATTAAAAAACTAACTAGTAGGCGAAAGTCTGTGCCATTCTGTAGCATCACTAGTTATGTTTCACTTTTGAGAATTCAAGAATGAGATCGAAAGAAGAAAGAATGTAGAACGCGACTTGAACTGGAGTCAGTGGTATTCTGAAGTGTGATGTTAGGAGTTGTTTGACACCTGGAAATGTAATTTGAGACTGATATATATGTTGTCAGATCAAGCGCTCGAAAGTATAGGGTATACTGTTAACTATTTTGCTTCTAGCTTTAAATGTGCGTTTTATGTGGAAGTCGCAATAGATCAATGTTGTCCCGTGCAGAAAGGTTTCTGTGTTGTACGGTGATTGTGTCTCCGTGTATTTGGCATTCCGTGGCATTCAATCCAAGCAGTGCTGCGCTGCTCAATATGGCTGAGACAAAAGTCAAGTGATGAGCCGTGAGTGTGAAACCTAATCATAAATCATTATGTAATGCATTTAACTCAGGGTAATTTTTCCCATAAACGTGAAACATGCTTTACTTAACTGAGAATGTGTAAAATAGTTCTGACGGATATTGTACGAAGGTAGTGCGTAGTCGGTGGTGGGCATTTTGACAGGAGTGTTTATCTCTGTTTTGACAGTATTCCAATCATGTTATTATAAACCTATGCTAGTATTAAATGGATTAAATCAGGTGAGGAAAATGAAGAGTCTATAAGTGTATAATGTTTAGAATATTTATTTTAACATTTAAACATATCAGGACTTAACCTCAGACTTGTGTTCTTGTAGATAGTGATGGAGGATAGTGTCAGCGTGAAATCAAACGATTCTGTGGCTACAAGCGATGAATACGAATTCGTAAATGGATGTTCTGCCACAAAAGGACTAATAACCATCGGTGAGCAACCCCTGTTGAAAATTGCAAATAATGGCAATCTTGATGATCTGAGGAAATCATTGAGAGAAGTTTTGAGTGAAGACTGTAATAGTGCTTCAAAAATGGAAAATAATTCTGTTAAACATGTGCCAGTGACACAAACTGTTAAGAAGGTTGGGCAAAGTAAATTTTATGATACTGAAAGTAGTAAGCCTATTGTTTCACCCATAAAAGACTCTGAGAAAAAGGATGAAATGAAGACTGAAAATGAAGAATATGAGGAGGAAGGTAATAATAATAAAACTAATAATACAAGTATGCCAATTTAATTCTGTTTTACATCAGTAATTTTAAATATTTAAAGTGTTAAATGTTTCAGTTCCAGATGTACAACAAGAATGTACAATATTTAGTGGTGTGACATACTTAGGTGCTGCTGCTATAAATGCACCTAAAAGTGAAGTTGAGATTCAACGCAACATGGGCATTCTTAATGAACAATCATCTGACCAGGGTATTAAAGTATCAGTGTCTGTTCCCAGTTCCTCAGATGGTACTGTTGTGTAAGTCTATCCCTATTGTCATTATAATTTCATTAATGGCATTGAATGTTTTGTGAAATTATTTGTTGTCATCTTTTCAGTTTATATGATGCTATATCCAATTCTGTAATGGCCCGCTATGAGATTCATCGTATCTTATTTTATGCTCGAGGTACTGCTGGTTCAAGAGAAGCATCTTGTTTTGCTTTTACATGGTCTCATGGAGATACTCAAGAATCAGCTATTTTTCAGTGTCATGTCTTCCGTTGTGATATTCCTGAAGCTGTGAGTATACTTATTGGGTTAATTTATTCTGTTGTTCCTCTTCTTGTTTATTTGATTATGTTTTAACCCAATTCCACAGTTTGCCACTTAAAATCAATTTGCATTTTTCATTTATTTAGTACATTGAAGAATGAAATAATGATGATTCTCATTAATTTCCATTGATTTTCAATAACAAATTTAATTTATAGTATTATTCTCCACACAACAATACTGATTTTTTCCCCATATTTTCATGGAAATATCATTTAATCAGCATTTAGTATCTTCATTAGATAACTGACTGTTTTCTTAATTTGCCAGTAATGACTAGGGGCCAGATTTATATGCATGCAACTTAACTATATTTAATGAATAGGTTTATTAAGTAAAAATTTCAAAAATTAACTCTATAAAGTATATTATTAACCCTTTGTATTACAGTTCCTCATAGTTTTTACAAAGTTTATTCATCCAGCACTTAACTCTTACTAAACTGTTCAATGAAATTTGGTAGAGAAACAATTGTTAGAGGTATTAGTGGTATTAGTTTCTGCAATGAGATGACTGCCACTAACTACATTTAATAATTTGCATTACAACTATATTTAAACACAATTATAAAAACCCCTTAACAGCCGTCCTCATACCATGAAAATGAAAGTTCCTTTTTTTAAGCATCCTGTTTCTCTCATATTTGTAGAGTAAGATTCCCTCTGTGACTTATGGGAGTTATAGTTGCCTATGTTAGTGCAGCACACTTACTGATTTTCAAGATTAATTTTACAACACTTAATACTCATAGCTATCATTATTTTCCTGTTAAATAGCAAGCCTATCAGATTAGCAAATTGATTAACTACTTAACTACAATATACCATGATTATAACAGCACTCAACACAAAATTTAGAATACAATTTATTAAAATAAATATGAATAACGATAAAAAACAAAATATGTATAATAATTAGGAATTTGTGGAATATGATGCTTATTAAGAATAGAGGCAAAATATACATCATAAAATCAAATTTAAATAATTGATATTGTGGTTTTGAAAGATATACAAGACATTAGTATTTAGAAGATTAATTACTTAGAAAATAAATTTTAATATTGATTTAAAGTCGTTAAACCATTGAATTCATTTTTAAAAGTAATATAAACAATTAAATTGCAAAAATGAAAAAGTAAATCTGTTTTCACCTTTGAATGACATATGGATTTATTTATTGCAGTTACAAAAACAAATAAATAAATTATATAAAATTTTGGGACAAAAAATAAATGAATTAAAAAAATTTTGTGATAAGATATGTGTCATTTAACACAATATTGCTTCAAGCAATTATTCAAAGAACAGTCCTTAAAAGTTTTATGTTCTCATGGCTTGCCTTTCACCACTTAGGTTCCGGGTTTGATTCCCATAGAACCTCATGTGAAATTTGTTATGACAAATCAAGATGGCATGCTTCACAGGTGAACCCCCTACCTCTATCCTAATTCCTTCCCAATTCTGGCCGCTGGGTAGTGACGCAGGAGATGCTACCTGGGAGTCCTCTTAACAACTGACTGCGGAAAGACATGACATTAAATGACAGATAATGTTAATGGAAGATTACTCCAATAAATAGCGTGATTATTAATGGAGGATTACTCCCAAGCGCAAAGTGCTCAATATCTCCTGGAGCTTGAAGAAGTGTTGTGTCAATTCAGACGCAACAAATAAAAGAAAAAAAAATCAAATGTACCCAAACATTAGTTATTTTAATGCACCTGAAGCATTATAACCTAAATTTGTATACAAAGATGATGTCAGTTTAGTGATCATCTCCAAATATTCCTTTGTTAGGTATTTGCTTAATTCTTTTAGACCATTTATTTTAATATAATTACTTAATTTAAATTCTGATGTTTAAATTCCTTAGAGAATTGGGAAACTAAAACTATTCTAATTCTTTCTTACCTCCGTGTCACTGACTCATAGTGAATTAATAATTTTCTCTTTATCTCGCTCACACTTTTTGTACAATTTAATTTCAGAGATTTGTTCAAAATTAATTGAGTAATTATTATATTATACACATTATTAATTTTTATTAGCTGTTTGTGTAAAAGTTGTAGTTTTCAAGTAGGGAGGAACAACTTCTGGTTCTTCAGTGTATTTTCTGTTGTTTGAATTGTGTTTGAAATGCTATGAGAACATTTTTTGGGGTATAGTAGGCCTATCCAAGGTTACAGCTTTGAGAGGAAATTCTTACATAACAAGTGTTTATGTAACCCAGAGTTTTGTGAAACCTGGTATTAAAATATTGAATCTACAGGTAGTGGAGGCATTTTATTTTACTTACATGAATTTATGACTTGTAGTGAACATTGTAATGTGTGGTTTGTAAAGTATGAATGTATAAGAAGAAATCATATCCAGGAATTCTGTGCTGTTTACTGAGATACTCTTATCATGTTTCGTCTGTGGTGTGTTTCATTCTCTATGTACTTTGTGATTTTGTTTTCCATTTCCTTATCTTTTTGTACTTCTTAATTAAAGATGATAATTTATTTTTGTAATTCTGTTTGCCGGGTGATTATGGTAGACAATAGGGGAGTAATTTGAATCGTTAAAAGTTTTTAGTTGAGAATCTGCTTCATTTATTTTCGTGGACAATAATGGGCATGAAACATCTTATCTGTGTAGGTAGGACAAGTGTCTGCATGCTTTGCAAAAGCCTTCCAACGTGTGCCGAAATCAATGATCAGCTCTGTAACATCAGCTGATCTTGGGCCCTCTTTGCCTGAGAAGGATCATGTGGAAGTATTCATTTTTGAAGTGAACATGGAAATAAAAGAAGAAGATGGAAAAGTAAGTAGAATATTGACTACTCATACATTACAGAAAATGTTATGTGTAATATAATGTACTACATATGTAATGCAGAATTATCTTGGGCTATCAGTTTTATTGCAACATTTTTTAACATAGTTTTGATATCTTTAAAGGGTGGTTTCAGCACTGTTCCAAAAGATCGTAGTGGTTTCAAATTACGTGTTAATGTGGAGAAGCAGTTGTGCCTCACTGTCCAACAAGTTTCAGAAGAGAACCAACATGAACTGGAAGTGGAAAGGTGCTTTGGTGTTCTTGTTAGTCCTGGTCGGCATGTCAAGCATTCAGATATGCAGCTACTTGAAATGGTGAGCCATTTTCCCACTTACCTAGTTAAATGAGTAGGAATGTTTTTAAGGATCTTTATAATATGATTTCATTAAATGATGTCTTTGGGGAATACTTCTTTGCTGATAGGCAATCCTGGTGAAGGATTTGGAAACGCGTTTGTCAATTTTTTAATATTTCAAGAAGGTCAGTAAGGAATTAGATTTTGAATTTGATTGCATAATTTTGGTCTGAAATGAGAAGAGCTGGAATGACAATGACACATGAGTCATGAATTTCCTGGTGCAACACCATTAATTGCTCTTGATTTTCATATGTTGAATTTACTTTCCTTTAACTTATGTGAGGGAAGAATTGCTTTTTATTGTTGTTAATAATATATATCTCGCATCACGGATTTGGAGAATTTTAGTTATTAAATTTAAAGATGAAAGGAAAGAAATTTACAAATAATGACTAACATATTATAAACACATCAGACACACACACACACACACACACACACACACACACACATACAGATACACAGACTCGGAGACACATACAGATACAGATACCTTTATGTTAATTAAATTTGTGTTTTTTGAATTTGCTAGTTGAATCCAGGTAGACTTCTGGAAGTGCATCTCCATTTCATATTGTGTGATCTTTAAGGACAAAAAGATATCCTGACTATTGAATTAATATGTGTACTTAAGTGTTATTTGAACACTTAATTTTTGTATCAAATATTGCTTAGTTTCTCTTATTGCTTTTAGCAGGTTTCAATGGGCTCAGGTACTGGTGATAAACAATGCTACATTATTTCTGGTCACTGGGATCCTGCAGATCCAGCTTTTGAAGCACTAAATGTAGAAACTCCTCGTGATGGACGCATGTATATTACTGTTGCTGTTGATTTGGTGATTCGAGGAATTCAGGAACCAGTGCGTTTTCTTGTGGAAACTCCTGTAAAAGTATATCCTCAAAATGAAAGGTTTTGGTACTTCAGTCGACGACCATTGATTCAGCAGTTCTTTCTCAATCTCAAAGAGGTAAGTTCTCTTATCATATAAATTTATAAGTTTTTATTTATTTTTATGTACTTAATAATTACAAATTAACATTTGCAAATTATTATGTAGGTTCCTTCAAATGATGTCACAGAAGTTCACTATGAGGTGCTGAATATTGAAACGTCGGGTGAATTAGATCGAAATCGTATTAATTTGTCACTTAATTTAGCAAGTTTAATTCGTTCCCCTAGTATCTCTTCTATTGATATTGATACATTAACTCCAAAGGAAGAAGTGTCAGGTATTTCTTATATTGTCAAGAACGATATTATTTATCAAGATTGAAAGCAAAACAAGTATTGTATGAAATTCATACTGATTGTGTATTCTTATTTCAATGTGTAGATGGTGATGAACCATTATTGAGTGGAACTGGAGAAGTTTCCAAAGACTGCTCTGAAGTGGAACTTGAGTCGTGGGCAGACGTGCTGGTACGATGGACCAGTACAAAGCAAAGACCCAAGCAGTTAGGGGCTTTAGTCCGTGGGGGCATACCAGAAGCTCTCAGGGGAGAAGTTTGGCAACGGCTGGCAGGATGTGAAAATGATTCAGCCATGATGGGTTCATATCGAATTCTTATTACAAAGGTAGCTATTTAAATGTTAATTTGATTATTTTACTTCTTCTTAGGGTCTCTAAGGTGAGATGATTGTTTAAATGAAATTGCAGGATAGTAGTTGTGAAAATGTCATACAACGAGACATAAATCGCACATTCCCAGCTCATCATTTTTTTAAAGAAGCTGGTGGACTAGGCCAAGATTCGTTGTATCGTATATCCAAGGCATATGCTGTTTATGACCAAGAAGTTGGCTATTGTCAAGGGTTGAGTTTCCTAGCTGCTACACTGTTACTACATGTAAGTTGTGCAGTGTTATTGATCACTGCATTAATTTTAACTTATGTGTTGTGTGTTAGAAGGATATGTAAAAAGTGATAAAATAATGTTTACAGATGCCTGAAGAACAAGCATTTTGTGTTTTTGTGAAATTAATGTATGATTACGGATTGCGTGACATGTATAAAGATGGTTTTGAAAACCTTCACATGAGATTATATCAGCTCAATCGGCTAATGGAAGTAAGTTTTAATTGCCCTACCCTAAGTTTTTCTATTTTGGGTGTCGATATATTTTATGGCTTAAATGTATATTTTTGAAATGAAAATGAGTACTAGTGTGTTTCATTTTAGAAGTATGTAATTGTTATTTTAGAGAAGTTTGTATTTCAGCATTGAATTCAAATAATTTTTCCCAGAATATAATTGTACAAGTCTTCTGAAAGTGCATTAAAAAAAATTAAAGTTAAATTGAAAATAAAGTTGCATCGAAATGAATTTATGGAATGAAAATGTAAATTTAAAGTAAAAGATCAGATTTGGGCTTAATTTGCTACTGTGTATTACATTATTGCTAATAAAAAAAAAATAAAAATTTCATTAAAGATATGCTTTTCTCTTCTGCGTCATTTTCAGTTTATCAGACAAATTCTGAAGGTCTTTTTTGGTTGGTTGTATCATGTTAAACATTTAATTTCTATATTTATTTGGCCAATTAATTTAATGGATAATGTCCAATGAATTTAATATCTGTTGATATTGCATTTGCTGTGTTATAAATAACAAAAAATAATTATTTCTGTGACTTTTTGTTGTTGTTTTTCCCTCGCACTTATATTTTGTTTTTATGTTCAGGAGCATTTGCCTCAATTGTGGCAGCATTTCTCAGAAAAAGGAGTGGAATTTCATATGTTTGCGTCACAATGGTTCCTCACTCTTTTCACTGCAAGATTCCCATTGTATTTTGTGTTCCATATTCTGGATGTTTTCCTTTTACAAGGTGTGGACACTCTTTTCCAAGTGGCTTTGGCTCTTTTGATGGTGAGTTTTGCTTGAGGGTTTAAAAAATTTTCAGTTTTGGATATCGGTGCAAATAATATTTTTTGGAATCTTAGATGTGCAAGAAGGATTTGCTGCAGTTGGATTTTGAAGCAATTCTCAAATACTTCCGTGTCTCCCTTCCTAAAAAATGCCGTACCGAGGAAGTGGCTCGGCAACTTATGAGGTTAGCTACTAGTATAAAAGTCAAGAAGTTGAAAAAGTATGAGCAAGACTTTAATACCCTAAAAGGTGGGTCATGTTACTATGATTAATAATAAGTACAATATACATACCTGCAAATATGAGAATATTAGGAGTGAGGTCAAGTTGATAGTTGAAAAAATGAGTTTGAGAAAAATAAACTTCTCATTTTCTTTAGGTGTTTCTATTTTAAGTCTTTCAAGAAGAAAAAATTTAAGTGGGGAAACCACCAAATTTTGAATAAAATGGATCACAAGAAAGAGATCAGATTAAACTATTTAGTTGACTCGTTAAAGAAAAAATTATATTGGAAAGAATTAAATTGGTATCTTGATTTCTTTGTAATAATGACTTTTAACGTTTCCAAATCTTTAACAAGTTCTCAACAAATTATCTCAAAGGTCACAAAATTGGTTTGTGACCTTTGGGATAACTCAATAAAATACAGTTTTACATAGGTAAAAAAAGTACAAGCAAACAGTACATCCTGAAAAATGAAAACAGAAACATCTGATCGAGGAATAAATGTCTTAAACAATCTAAAGTTGGGAAGAATATTGGAATAATAACCAAAAACTTCAATACCTATACTCTTCAAAAAGATTTTATGTCAGACCAGCAATAAAATAGATAATAGTTGATAGAATATATTCAATCTGGCCTCTATATTTTGCTGATGTCATTGCCATTTTGGAGAATGTCCAACATAAAGCAACATAGAGCCCGTCTTTGCTTTAAAAACCTTTCTCCTAAGTATATACTTAAAGCACTTTGTGGTTTCACATGGGTAAAATTACATTATGTATTGTCGTCTTATCTATGAATTTCAGCATGCATTCCAGATTTATTTCTTTAAAATTGGAAATATTAGATGGCTTGATTTACAAAATTTGGGGAAATGTTTTTCTTTCCAAAATATACGGCATTGTAGAGAGTAGAAACCAAAATTCAAGGTATTCTGTAAAATGTGACTTGCGACTTTCTAGGTCTTGTGATTTGTGTGTTCAAGTGTGTGAATTCTTTTGTACAAGATTGTATGCTTATGTATATATATATTTTGTGTGGTGTGTTTGTGCTAGCTTGTGCTTTCTGTTTACAAGACAGCAGCGCCTTCTTACTGTCAATTTCATTGAACCTCCTGAAACTTAACCTGCACAACACTTTTTCCTTGAATAATGTGATGGGTTTTTACCTCTTTACCAACTATTTCCATAAATATTTTCTGTTTGATAAAATTATTCCTTGACATATGGTAATCTAGTTTATACTAGATAAATCAATAAATGTTCATAGTATTTAAAATTCAATGATCTAGAGAACAGATTTATGTTTGTTTTAAATTGTGAGATGTTATTGATTTCAAACGATTTTTATTTGTTTTGTGGCTTGTGTGAATGAGTGTTACTTATCTTCAGAAGACATCTTTGTGACTTCTTGGAAATCAAAGTACATGCAATTCAATTACTAGTATGTCCTAATACATTTGTCTCTTTTAGAGCAATGCCATTTTGTATAGAAATTCATTTTATGTTATCACAAAACAAAATGACCCATTTTTATATTTCATTTTTTTTTTGCATTTTTCATCGATTTCGACTAATAAACCTTTTTTACTTAATTTTTAATGCATTTTTCACTGATTTCATTGGTTTTTGATATCACTTTAATGGTACTTGCTTCAAAAATTATTTACAACCAACAAATATTCACCACAGAATTCATATGTAGCCTATTCGATTTCTTCGCTCATATATTGTAACGTCAGCCATTGTGAGTACTATGTAATCTTAAGGTTTCTGTGACGCATATCGGCACCATTGCCATTTAAGCCATTTTCACGATGAATATAGGCAGATATTTTCTTTAAAAGAACAGTCCAAACCAAAGTTTGCAGGCTGAATTCACTTGAACAAAAGGAAGAAACATCAATTACATCATTGACATACTCAACAGCTTGAGTTGTTCATCTGAAATGATTTTGATATTTTTTTTTACATAATTTTTCTTTTTCTTAGAGCATTTTTAAAGCATTTTATTGATCATTTTTGGCAAAGTTTTAGGTTATCAAAACTCTTCCCCTAGTCATTAATAATATAATAATAATAATAATAATAATAATAATAATAATAATAATAATAATAATAATAATGATGATGATGATGATGATGATGATGATGATAAAATTTAATTTGCCTTTTAGTAGAAAAGTATTTCTAACACTGTATTTTAGTATAGAGAAACTATCCATAATATTTTTTAAGATTTGGAAGAACCAGATCCGTTGGGTTCTTCTTAAAATTGAACACATTGTTTTATTATTGTAACCAAACCCACTTTGTGATCCGTTCTATTTGCTATTTGGTATGCATGACCTGATGCATAAATTACACTTGTAGTTGAAGTCTACAAAAATAATTTTCCTATCCCAATTATTACATATTGTATTACAATTAGTATTGTCTAGAGAAATCTTTGTACTTAGAAGAACATCATTTGTTTCCTATTCCCTATACTAGGCACAGTTTTCAGATCAATGGATCATGCAATCCCTGCTATGAAAAAAATTCCAGCATACACTGTAATTGGCATAATTGGCTGTAGCAAGACCTGAAGTGGCATTGTTTAAAATATTTCAAGTTGGGACTAATTGAACTTGCTTGGAAGTAGAACTGAATGTGAGAAAATTTGTTAACAAAGTACTGTTTATTAATTATTGTATTAATTACTAGTTTTTTACTTTTTCCTTGATTCTTTAGTGGGCAGTATTATGCATAATTATGTACTTAAGTAGTTCATTATGGAACTATTTTTTTCGTGTAGGAATAGACATAGTTGATTGAAAAAATTTGAAATAGACCGTAATAAAGTATTCGCTAGTGTTCTAGTGTTAGTCTCTAGTTCATGTAGATCATTTCTAGTATTGTTAATCTGTATTTGAATTTAATTACTGTCCTCATTCAAATTAATGTGTTTGTTAAATCCAAAGGGAAACAAAAATATTTTTTTTGTTCTTGAGACAAAATTTTAATTAGTAGATCATTGGTTCCTAAGTAGCTTGTGAGCCATGAATAATTAATGCATTATTTTCATTTGAAAATGTATAAAAAATTGTTGTTTCAAAGTAATGTGTGTAACAGTAATATCCAACTTGTTTTTAAATGTTCATGGTCAATTTGTTGTTAATTTTTTTTTGATATTGAAAGATTTTAAGTATGAAAAGATTGTGCCCTAAGGTAGTTTCTGACAATACAAGTGGATGTGGGTTTACATTACATCATAAATGTATTACTGGTACTTACCTAAAGAGATTCTTTTCCTTTTGTTGAACTGTTCAAATGGTGATATTGGAATAACTAAAAAAGTGAATGTTTGTAGGCTGTTTAAACTTTTTCTTTCAAATGCAATACTTTCTATTGAATTTTTAAGAAGAACTTCTGGAAATAATTCTCTGTATCTTCATTTCATTTTATTTTGATTGTCATCTGATACGTATTCCATTGTCATTAATGTGAGTCCACTAAACTGGTATGTTGTAGTTCTGATATACTAAATCCTTACAAGGATTAGATCACATCTTTCTTTTTCTAACCTTCTCCTTTAGCAATATATTATTTTTCTTGTTCTTCAAATGTGCTTGGGCTGCCTGTCTGGTTTGTGCTGTGCATGTGGTAATCTTCCAGCATGTTGGCCAAGAAGTTCATTAATGTTGCTCCCAACAGAGGCTCAGGACAGTGCTGAACAATATAATAATGAATTGGAAAATCTGAAAAGTACGTTAATGCGGACGGAAGAGGAAAAAAAACGTCTTGAAGAAGAAGCTACCCGAGTAAGCAATACAAAAATTTTGTATAAGTACACATTTCATAATTTATTATTTTTGTCATTTTCTGAATACTATGTAGAAGTTATAGTTAGAGCTATTGTTTAAACCATAGGTTCCCAAACAAATGACACTATTCTCATGGCAATGGAAGCATTAATCCATTATGTATCAAGGTTGAGTGTGGTAGCATTGAAATACGTGTAAGAGGGGGCTGTTTGTGACACCATGATAGCAGATAGTGATGGGTGTGCTGCTATGGTGACCCTCTGCGTCAATGTATTGCCACAAATGGGAATACCGTGTTGTTGCATTGGTGGTATAACAGTTAGCATATCAGGCTGTAATACTCAAGTTTGTGGGCTTAAAACCAATTGAAGTCATGGATGTTTAAGAGCAAAAAAATCCTTTGTAAGCCTTCCTTTGGAGGGGAAGTAAAGCTAGCTGTTCCATGTTGTAGATTTACTGCATTTAAAAGATCCCCCGCCTAAAAGAAGCATCTGAACTAAATTCAAATCATTTGTTTCGTCGTCTGAGTGACCTTTCTCAGTTAGGTGATGGAATGAGCTTAGCCAAATTTGTGTGGTCAGACAGATAAAGCAGGCTTGCTGGTCTTGCCACGTAAAATAATGCATCATTGAATTTTACTTAAATGTGTAGGTACCGATACCCTCAAATAGAAGTTCAGTGATGTTGCATCCATAAACTTCATCCAGTGTTCAAGGGTTGAAAAGGTTTCATGCATATTACATCTGCTATGTAGTAAATTATGCTACATGTAATTATGTTGCTATATTGTGCTCTTCAGGGGCTCCGAGACGTGTTGCATCAATTAATAACAATGTGGATGTATAGACGCAACAAATTTTTAAAAAAATTTAAATTGAAAGTTTTTTTTTTTTGAAAAGCCCATACAGTATCTAACTTCTATTTAAGAGAATTTTTAAGTAGGACTTAAGTAGTGTGATAGGAATTATCAATCTGAAGTATTCTGATGCAGTGATAAAAAAAAGTTTGTTTTTTTTTTCCCCTGAGAAAATTCTATTCTTCTTGATCAACTAAATTTTTAGATATAAGGTATTGAAAATATGCACTGGAGATCTCATATTGTGTGTCACACAATGTTGAATTAAACTCAAATCCGCTGCTATATGCATTGAATTTCAAACAAGAACCTTGTCATATTCAATCCTTAAATCATATCCAAATGAAGATACATGAGAAAACTTGGAATTGTTCCAATTTTCAAAAAGTAAAGAGCCATTCATTTTTGTGGTATCGATGTTGATGTCATTGAATTCACTTTCATTTGTGTCGATACAGATAAGTGCTTCAAAATGCAGATTAGTTTGTTTCTTTCTCATTATTTGTTTAAAGAAGTTAATTTGCAATGTGCTTTTAATATTTTCTTCCTGTAAAAATGTGGCAGTAGATCAGATTACTGGGAACCTGTGGTTTAAGCTTATCTCTTAAATTTATACTGAGGTGTTAGGTTCATGTGCAGGGAAGTCGTTTTGTACCCCCTCTTCAAGTGGGCAAAACTGAAAAAAGGCATTTTTTCTAGTTTTCTGTAATAAGCTTTGCTAGGTGAAATTTTAGTGATGTTTGACAAGTTTTCTTTGTGAGAATGATGGTTTGGTTGTTACATTGCAGGTTAAGGATATGTTGAAACGAGAAGTTCAGAAAGCAGAAAATGAAAGTAATAGAAACGCTACAATTATTACGGAATACAAACAGGTAATGTAACTACAATTGGAATCTCATGTAATGTAATGTATTATCTTAAATAATTACCCTTTCTTTTGGATTCAACTATTTGGTAGTTCTAAAATTTTTGTATTGGTTTTCTCTTCTAGATATGTCAACGATTAGATAATGAACAGGTCGCTGCAAAGGCTGCATTAAATGAACTGCGAGTAAGTAGAATGAATAAATGTAGAGATTTAGTCATATACATATTAATTACAAGGAAATCTATGTAGGAACTGTAGTGAGTGACCATTTAAGGTTGATCAGGGTTTCATAAAGTTTTCTTTGAGCCTTAGAGAAATTACCGAGGTGGTTCCTTACTTTGCTTCTGAAGGTTTGTTCCTTCCCCCCTCAATAAATTTCAACTGGAGACAAGTAGTTTTCCGCATAAATAAATTCATAAATTAAATAAATATTCATTTACTCCCCCTTTGTGCACTTAAAACATCCTGTACACACAGACACAATTTGAAGATTTGATAAATCTGGTTCCTTTATGTAGTAAATTACTTCCTCTACCACATTGTGTAGTCAAAATCAATGTTTTGTGGCTCCTTCTTATTGAAAAATTGATTGATGGCAAAATGTCTGTCTGTCCATGATCAACGCCAGTACCTCAACCATTAAAGAGAATTTTCTATAAAATTGATATTCCCTGATCAATTTAAAGGACTCTGAGGCCTTATAAATTTAAACCGGTTTGATTTTTGAGGACACTTTACATGAAGCCTCAACTACATTTTCAAAATTATTTTGTGTGAAATTAAGGCAAATTTTAAACGACTTTTCTTAAAAATGGCTCTAAAAAAAAAAATTGGTCAAATGTATCAAAGAATGGTAAAAAAAATTGGTGCCGCTTACTTTTTTGGCGAATTCTCTATTTTCAAAATTGAGTAAATGTTAACATTGCATAACTACAAATTTGAAGCTGGAGATTTGTGACTAAAAGAACTGACTTTTTAGAACATTTAAAAAGGGTCATGTACAATTTGTAGAAGGAAGAGTCGTTTTCACATAATTTCTGCTAGAAGTTATTTCAAATTATAAATAGAACATTTTCTCAAAATGTGCTGCAAATTTGTTCTGAATTTTTTTATCATGAATAGAACCTGGTACTTGTAAAAGAACCATGCACGTCTCATTTTCGTTGAACTCTCTCAATTTTCAAAAATTGCAAACGGAAATAATGTGAGAAAGTATGTCCGAACCATTGTAGTACCTCTAGTTTTTTAAGTGGAAAATGACATTCATTTTTAAATTGTTTATTCCTTTTAGGGTCAGATAAAGAACTGTGCCCGATGCAGAGAATTATTGGGTCATCCTGTGGATAGTCAAGATGTACACACCAATACATCTGCACCTAATAATAAGAATGCAGTTGATCCTCAACTTCAGAGGGCTCAAGAAAGAATAAGAGAGCTTGAGTTGGAACTTGCACAGACAAAGTTGGCACATGTAGAGGCAGAGTGTAAAAATCAGGTATTACAGATTTCATGTACAAAACTGGGTTACTTTAAAAAAACATTTGGTTTTAAACCAAATATACATCAGCACACCTGACCCACCCAACATGAGCACACCCAACCTGATCTGATAATTCAAAAAAAGTAAATTTTAGTATATATCCTTCATATAACATTCCTTACTGTTTTGTTTACCTTCTGATTTCTTATATTTCTTTGTTCCTTTTTCTCTTTTCTTTTCAATCTTCAAACCATTGTTGTTTGGCAACAGTGCACTGTCATTGTTTCACAAAGCAAGTTGCCTGCATCATAGCATTGTGTTATTGTGAACAACTCATTTTATGTAGGGCTAAAACATGCATTGGTCATTGTTGATGTATTCAAGTACATGAATGAACTGAATTGGGCAAAAAGCTATTTCTTGACCCATTTGAATTTTCAAAAAATAAAGATATGCATTTTGTATGTTTTGTTTGGTTGCTTTTCAACCTGAAGTGGATGTAAGATGGAAAAAGCCACATATTATTACGTTACTATTACCAATATTGTGAGAAAACATGTGGTGTTCCAACACTATTGGTTTTAATTTTTTCTCGTTTGCTTCTCTCCTTTTTACCTCCCTCCACGAATCTGAGGTCTGTTATTATTACTATTCCAAACATGGTTAACTTATACTTAGATGTGAAGTCCAGCTCGATATGCACCTTCACTTGCATGTCAAGTATACCTAAATATATCATTTTCAGTCTCATACATAAAATAAACCTAATGTAACAGCTTATGCAAAGCTCAGATTAGAGCAATGTAGTGTAAGCAATTTTTCTCGTCTTCTCTCTATTGATAGTAATAACACAGCATGGGCAAAGCCTTCCTATATCACTGTTCATGACTTTCCTTTCATAACTAACATTTGTGAAACCTTTGAAATAATTAGCACCAAACATTTTATTTCCTCCAATCGTTACTTTATCTAGATTCTACAATATCTTAATTCTACATTTCATAAGACTGAGATCAAAAAACATTCCGGAATGCCATGAATCCCCTCTTTATTGGTTGTTTTCTTTTTTCTTTTCATTTATGAATTCTGTTCATTAGTGTTTATTTTGATATTAACTTTACCTTTTGATACCCTTTTTCTTATCAATATCTTATTCTAAAACTGAAGAGTGTTAAATATTGTATTCTGAGTGATATTTCCATTTCGTTGTGTTTTAGGATCTAGTACATCAACTGCATGCTACTTTTGCAGAGCTCCAAGTCGCAAAAAATGCATGGCCTCCATGGCTCTCTAAAACTTTGACATCTATTAAAGAAGTAGCTAACAAGAAGGACATGCCTGCAAATCCAAGTGGTAACAGCACAAATATGCGACGAGATTCTGCTCCTGGTCCTGTGGCCTTTCCACGTGACTCTCACAGTAGAGATAGTCTGCGAGAAACTGCAACCTAGATTTTGCTTGCCACTCTTCCAGCCTAAAGAAGTTATTTGCTTCTGCTGGAACACGTTTTTGTACAAAAATTGTGTAGCTTTCATGATTCTGTCATGTTAGGTTCCCCTTTTACATAATTTCAATTCTCATTGTGTAGTGTTTTTATATGCTTTATGACAATTTTATTTATTGGCATAAAAACTCATCTTTGAGTTTCACTTCACACAAAAGGTGGAACTGAGTACTTGGATTGGTATGTTTTCTTTCTGGTCATGATGGTAAAAATGGGAGATAGTGATATGTTTGAAAGAGGTTTCTAAAGACTTTGTTATTATAATGGTGTGAACCGTAATGACTTTTGTGTCTATCTTTTTGTGTAACCTTAATTTTATGCAATACTAATGTTGCAAAAATATTTAAATGAGTCTCAACTGATAACATTGTTTCTCAAGTTCTTAGAATGAATCTTAAGAAAGTTACTCGCTACCAAGAATTTAATTTTCTTTGGATGAAGGTTCTAGGTGAGTGATCGTGATGTGTCATCTGTGATTTTGAACTTTGTTCAAGATTACTGCAAGTTTCTAACAGCTGGAACTGCCTTGTAAATAAATTGCAATCTGTAAAAGACCATATAAAATTATTTTATATATTGTATATTACAGAGTTTTGCAGTTGTAAGAAGTCTTCTAAATACTGATCTTAAATTATGTAGCTCCAGGTTAATGTTACTGGCATATTGTAAAGTGTGTAGATATTATTATCATGTGTCCATACATGCTACATTATATGATTTAACTGTAACATAATACAATGCAGATCAGTTCTGCATTCAGCAGGCTTGTATTTTCAAAAATTTCATTCCACTGTTCATGGATTTTAAATCAATGGCTCATCATACTTTCAGAGGGAAACAAACTTTTGTTTTTCTCCTGAATGTTTCTTTATTGATTGTTTATTTTCATCGGATGAAGAAAATACTGCTGTGGAATGAAAAACAAATTTGCATTCAGTGTCCTTATAAGGTGAAAAGGACTGTAAATTAGCAGTGAAATTGATTACTGAAACGTATGTTTGTTTTGAACTGTTTTCATTAATATCATTTATGTGCCATTTAATTATTGAAAGAAATATTTTTGTTCTTTGAATGATGTATCATAATTTTATATAGGTTAGTAGTTGGCAGCAAATGGTACATTTCTATTGATTACTTGGAAGAACGATATAAATTATTATTTTGAAATACACAAGAAATAAAGAAATACAATTTTATCAGTATTCTTAATTTTTAAGTTCATTCAAGTTTACGTATAATATAATCATAGTTATGAAACATTTCAACAACTGTTTCAGTTCGGACTCACGCAATGAGTTTCTGCATTTGTGCCATATTCAAACACATTCAATATACTAAGAGCTCCAAATGACATTTTATTTTGAATGGAAACTGTTTGCTTAATGATAAGAGTGGGTTTGTTTTGAGTTTCTGTATAATTAAATTTTTATTGCTCATTTGTTGCATTATTTGCTGCAAAAACATTCCACATTAGATATGTGCCATCATTTGGCTGTTGCTCGTTTATTGTGTTTCTATATTTTGTTTTGTATTTCTCTTTAATGCTTTATATTGAATGTAATATCCATAATCCCATTGGATGATGAAAGTTAAATGTAAGCAATAGTTGGTATGTTTCACATTTTTCCATTTTTTGTGTTGTGGATGATATTCCAGACAAAACTTTTAACCCATATTTTCATTAGGTTTCGTCCATGCATAACATTAGTTTTACGGCAGTAATATTTTGTACAAATTTTTATCTGTAGTGATTTCTGTCACTCTTTTTTGGTGAAGTCAGAACACTATGAAAGAAAACAATGTTATTTTCCTTTTGTTTCCACAGATGGTTACATTCCTTTGAAATTAAAATCAAGACTACCTATAAATTACATCTTTATAGATATAGTTTGAACAGTTAGAAATGTTCAAAATTTATCTAATTCAGTTTTGTATGCTTTCATGTTGTAGAATTGATTTCCTACCTTCAATTTATCAAGCCAATTTCAAGCTTGTTATAAAAGCCATAAATGAAATGTGCTAATACTAGGCAGCTGAGCAAGTGGTAGTTAGTATGTATCATGAATAGTGGACCAATTTTGTCGAAGATTTTATTTTTTTTGTTTCATTTTTATTTCAATCTCGAAACTTTATTTTTAAGTGATTTAGAAAGTGTATATATGCAAATAGTTTACAAGCATTCCTGCTTATGTAGATTGTTCTGAATGATAGCCATGATACTGCAAAAAGGTTGAATAGCATGTTATACAATGTTTAAATGTATAATTTGTTATTTTTTTATTATTTGCTGCACATCACAGTTAATACTCAAAAGTAGAAGAAAGTGTAAAACTAGTCTTGAGATTGTAAGATAGATATATTACATCTAGTGTTGTCATGATCCTGTGTGTACATTTTTTATCAATAAAGTTGTGTCACAATATAAACTGCTTTTTGATAAATTGTTGGTAAAAACAACTTGGCTCAATTCAATCTAAACTATGTTTTCTCAAAAAAAAAAAGTTTTACTTTCTGACACCCTACATATGTACAGGTGCGGCAGCATAACTTCCTTTTTTAAAATGCGCGCCCTTTTTTAAAATGACGGCAAAGGCAAAGGCACGCTCCTCACTATTCCAACGCATGATGGCGACTGAACCGTGTTGGGACAAAACTTTACAGTACCCCCTCTTGACATCCCCCTCTTGACGCTCCGCTATGACATCAACTAACTGAATGGCGCGCATTTTAAAAAAGGAAGTTATGCTGCCGCACCCTGTAGTATACAGTAAGTATTGGGATGCTGTGTCAAAAACTGTAATTTTTCGACAGAAAACTCTTCTCAAGCGTAGCCACAATCCACATTTTGGGGGTCCTTGAAACCAAAACTAGTGGTGCTAAAGAATGGCATACTTTCTTAGAGTGAAGTTTTTTATTTTCATGGGTGTGGACTGTTAATACAGTCTTGCCTTATCTTCTTGCCAACTGCCATCTATCGCCGTCCAAAGTACAATTTTTTAAAATGTTCCCAATTTTTCGGTTTCTTAATAGTAAAAGCCAAATATTACTTTAAGAATATTAAAGAGTAAAATCTCATCTTAAGTAGCAATTTTCATTGAAAAATTTGAAGCACTTCTTAAAAAAATGGCATGTAAGCGTAGCTGTAAATGCAAAATTTAAAGCTCTTTTTCAAAGAAACTTTTTGAGTTTTAGAAAAACTTTGTCATTTGAAATACATCATCTCACAAATGCAATAGTGTTTACAGTCAATGGAAATGTGCATATTAACAACGTGAGAAATATTTCGAGAAAATTACAATTGTGTAATTTTTGAAAAGACAAAAGAATACCCAAAATAAACTATAGATCATATTAAACAGTGCAATTAGTACTATCTGTACGAGAAGTTTGAAGAAAAAATTTGGAACCTTTTTGAGACAATGGTGTTTGAGTGTTTCTGAACGTGCAGAATTTTGAGCTCATTTTCACAGAAAACTATTGAGTTTTTGAGAAACTTAATATGACATCATTTAAGGCACATGTACTCATAAATACAATAATGTAAACAAATTGCCATTAGTGTAAAAATTAACAACGCGAGACACTTGTCAGCAAAATTACATTTTGTAATTTTTCAAAAAAAACAACAAAAAATAGAGCAAACTGATGTTTATGACATCATATAGAGTGCATTTAGCACTATCTCTGCCAAATGTTAAAAGAAAACATTTGGTTTTTTCGAAGTTATTGGTTTTGTGATTTTTTTAACTTGGAAATATTGCATGCAAAATATGACCCTAATGCAAGAACTAATTATGGACAACAAATTTTAATATGAAGGAAAAATCTTTATCTTCATATTTGTAGTTGTAGAAAGATATGGGAAAATGTTCAAAGTTTTGAAATTTTCGAAAATTCAGAGTTAATCGTGAAATTCGGACCTATGCTACCTTTATAAGCATATTTTGTTGTACTCCTACAAGAGATTTAAGAAAATTGGATCAGTTTTTGAAAAAATTTTGAAAATGTCCGGAGGGCTTCATGTAAAATACCCCCAAATTTAAAATAGTGTTTTTCAAAAGCTTTGACATGATCCAGATAGATAGAGGTTTCTTCAATTTCGAAAAAAAAATCTACATATGGTTTAGGCGACCCCCCCCCCATGAATCAATTATTAATTTTATAATCTTTTTAATTTTTTTATTTTTATAATTTTTTAATTTTTTTATTAAAAATATATGTTTACAATATATTTGAAATCTATACAACATTTAAAACTAATTTTATTTATAATTGAATTTAGTAACTAATTTAAAATAAATTCAATCTTTAGAGTAACATTCGCCTTTCAAAAGGAACAAGTTTTTTAAATTCATTGATATCATCAAGTATATCAATTTCCATAGTTTTCGACTGTTCAATAAATAATAACAGTGAAGAAGATAAACGCTATTGGCCCATTGTAGATCAAAGCTTTGATTTTACTATTACAAGCTTTGAAAAACATCGTTCGCATGAACAGCTTGTTACTGGAATGGCTGGAAAGCTTGTTACAGAAAACTTGATTAGTACCTCCCTAAAATTACAGTACGTAGTCTTTCTACAATCTTCATCTAGCCAAATAAGCCATTTCTGTAGGTTATTTGGAGGATAATTATCACTTTTGCTGGCTTTCAGTAACTGAATTTCAGCTTGTAATTCTGAATAATTTAAATAAAAATGTTGACAGTAATTTATGATAATTCTCTGTAGACCTAAGATGTATACAATTTCCTACTGCGTCGAAAATGGATGTAGATTCTTGTGGAAACTTACAGTTCAAAGTTTCAATAACAGAATCAAGAACAGGATAAAATGTAAAAAACTTTATTTCGTTTTTCTTACTATCAGTGTAGTTCGCCCTATTTGGAGAATAATCTGTTCTACAAGGAATCTTTCTAGTTTGAGTGCGTGGTATTGGGGTGGTGCATGGCACGATTTTTCATTCCGTGCGTCTAGTCCTAATTCTTGACATTTTTCGAGAGCTCAGTTATAAACAGAATCGTAGACACTCTCAGTACTTCTGTAGTTTTGAAGAGCTGGCGATAGAGATTGAATGCATGAGACGGCTTCATTCAAAACCATAGTAGGAGATTGTAGGAGCTTACTAGTATTAAGAATAAGCTGAAGAATGGGTTCCATAATCTCTAAACAAATTATGAAATTGAAAGATTTGAACTGATTAAGTAATCCATTTCCTTTAGCTTCATTTAACTTGCGAATCACTAGTTTCCTCAATCATTACTTCAATCGCCGAAATGATCAAATCATATTGATTTTTAACAGCTGTAACTGCTTCAAGCCCGTTATGTATTAGATAACAATTTCAATGTCTTGAGCTTCGCCCCGGTTGACTTGATCAGTTCTTCTAAGACGATGTGTCGTTTCGGACTTTCTTCGATAAAATTGAATAAAAATTGCATGATACCAAAGAAATCAAATATGAGGGGATTGTCTTTGTGTGATCCACATGCACTTACAAGAGCAAGATTTAAGCAATGTGCTGAACAGTGTACATATAAAATTTTAGAATTTCTCTCCTTACATCTTGCTTGCATACCTGTGAATTCTCCTGCCATAGTTGCTGCGCCATCAAAACAGACTGCTATTACGTTTTCCCAATTAATACCCACTTTGTTAATTATTTTTTCCAGCTCTTCAAAAATACTTTCAGCATCAACCTTTTTCATACGTTCTATACAGATGAATCGCCCAACGGGCAATACTTTTCCTTTTGGAATTGGTCAGTGTCTATTTCAAACGTTGTGCGACATGTAAATAGATGTGGCACCCTAAGTGTTGCTCAGTAGGTAAAGATTGCAGCGCCACATGTGCGGTTAAAAGTATAAGTTACGTTTAAAATTTAAAATTCGTTAAGAATAAATAAAATGTTAACTCATTTGTTCTGAAATAATTTAATGTGTTACATACAATAATTGGCAAATTTTATATGAATTTAATACAAAAATTAACATAACATTTACATGACGAACAGGGTGTTCACTTTTCCCAATAAATTTGAAAAGTAAAAAGAAAAATAATTCCAATTCAAAATAATTATTTAATGATACTTTTTGAAATAAAAGTATTTTTTGGTATTTAAACACAAACATTTGTATGATAAAATTATATACAGATTTATGGAAACTAATTAACACTTATTACATTATTTACTAAATGTTTTCAATTTTAAGATGTAGCGTACTACAACCGACATTTGTTCATGATGTCCAACATCAGAGGTTTCATCTGCTATCAATGATACAGGACGATTTTTCATTTCATCAGCTATATTTCTTGAAACAACGTTGCTTAAAGCTGCCAAAATATCATTCTGTATCCGATTACTGAGATATGTACAATTTTTTGAAGCAGTTTCCAAGTATTCAGCCATAAAAGGATCATATTGTTTAAACAATGAAACTATCTCTAAAAATAACCCTTTTTCATTGCTATCTTCTGTTTCGTTATGACCACGCAAGGGTTTACCTCCCTTAGATAAACTACGAATAATATCAATAAGTCTTGATAAATACTGATAGTTCTTTTGGCGTTGTATTTCTTCTGCCCTAAGTTTCTTGTCCTTTGCTTCGTGCAATATTCTATCAATTGGTTTCGTCTTCACAAAAGCATTCCATGAATCCATGCTGTCTTGATGGTGATGCGATTTATCGTGTTGTTTAACTTCTCTCCTATTTTGTTCCAGATTTTGCATCCAGTATTTATAAAAACGTCATCTTTAGTTCCAGTAAACCTTGTAGCATTTGTAGAAAAAAGACAACATGCGAAACAAAATACTGCATCTGCTGCAACCCTGTTTTCCAACCATTTGAATTTTTCAAACCACGTTGAATGGAAAGATCTTGATTTGTTACTAATTACTGTCTGAGGACAATTATCTAGTTTAGGCTGAAATGGACCACGTTGAATTCTAAGATTTTTTTCCAGTCTGTTTTTAGGTAACTCACAGTTAGGATCATTGAACTCGCCTAAATCTTTGGCATGACCAGTAACTATAAAAAGAAATCGTTAACAAATGTTATTGACTAATTTTAAAAATATTTATACAAATGTGTATTTTATAATTAAATATATATATAATCTTATTTTTTTAGCTTATTCATATAAAATGAAGTTTCTTTTAGAAAATTATCTACTGTGAAAATTAATAAATCAAATATATTAATAAACCACACAAATAGCCGATCAGATGGCCGAGATCGCTAAGGCAGTAGTGCCGGAGTGGTTTCGGACCAGAAGATCGTGGGTTCGAGTCCCGCCTCGGGCATGGATGTATTTGTGTATGTCTGTATGTGTTGTCCTTTCACCCCCATTATCATCATATCATCATTTCATCTTCCATACCCACAGGGCTAACAACCGTGGGGGATAAAAATCGGATCCAGCTAAAAATGCTGGTCCCCCCCAAAAAATTGTCGCAAGCACCTGCCACCGTGATAATAAATAAAAACTGAGCCACGGTAAATGCAGGATGCTTGCATGCGTGGTCCTAGTCGGCCGATTAACGGAAAAAAGAAAAAGAAAACACAAATATTAAAATAAAGAGAAATTCAGAAAATATTTTTACACCTTCAATAGTTTAAATATGAAATAATATAAATGTTCAATGGGTATCTTTTAATTTCAATTATTAGGTGAAATAAGTTTAATTTTTTTAACATTTTACAATTAACAAGTGCAACATGAATACAAATTGTTAAAGAAGAATGTATGTATGTATAGGTAATTGTATTTATAATACATACCTTCTGAGTCAGTTGCTAAATTAATATCATTCGATTCATCCAGTAAATTTTCAACCACTGGAATCACAACATTTTCTACGTGTGATTTTGTTTTAATAAGCCAATTGTCCATAAAACTTTTGCTGTTATTTTTGTCATCCGTGATTAAAACTAAAATATTAAGCACAACATATATTTAAATAGATGCATATGTAAAAATTAAGTTTTTAATTTAATACAATAGTAGAGATTTATTGCAACAAACCTCACTGAACTGATAATTATGAGTAGTTAATTCTTCAGCTTCAACTGCAAATTAGGCTTTGGATTTACTCGAAACTGTAAATGTTCGCAATTTTTGGAACGTGCTTTTCTGAGAATTGGTCAGTGTCTATTTCAAACGTTGTGCGACATGTAAATAGAATGTGGCACCCTGAGTGTTGCTCAGTAGGTAAAGATTGCAGCGCCACATGTGCGGTTAAAAGTATAAGTTACGTTTAAAATTTAAAATTCGTTAAGAATAAATAAAATGTTAACTCATTTGTTCTGAAATAATTTAATGTGTTACATACAATAATTGGCAAATTTTATATGAATTTAATACAAAAATTAACATAACATTTACATGACGAACAGGGTGTTCACTTTTCCCAATAAATTTGAAAAGTAAAAAGAAAAATAATTCCAATTCAAAATAATTATTTAATGATACTTTTTGAAATAAAAGTATTTTTTAGTATTTAAACACAAACATTTGTATGATAAAATTATATACAGATTTATGGAAACTAATTAACACTTATTACATTATTTACTAAATGTTTTCAATTTTAAGATGTATATTAATTTTAAATAAGAACAACATGTACATACATAGCATTTTTTTGTAAAAAATAGTGTGATATTAGTTTGATTTATAATGTTGTAATAAAAGTAAAAAATATAAATAAAAAGTAGCAATTAACATCAGTTTTACAATACAATTTCTTTAACAGATAAATGGATACAATAAAAAAATGTAATTTGAAAAAAATTGTAATTTGAAAAAAAAATGTAATTTGAAAAAAAAAGTTGTCGTGTACTTGTAATGGGGGTGCCCAGGCACCCCCTTTGCGCACGCCTCAGCAGCACATAGCTAACGAAGTAAAAAAAATTGTCACAATTTCTTAATTTTTCGGTCTCCCAGTTGCGTAATAGACCTTATGATACTACAACAGGAAATGTTTTGTGTTGTATCCAGGAAAAAGACAATGTAACAACATTAAACGTAAGCCAAGAAATATACAATGTGTAGCACAGTCGGCAGTTAATCCAGTAGAAGATTCAAACAGAATGCCGGGTTGGAACCGGTATCCGAAAACCAATTACTCTCGTAGGCACGCTGGACATCCCTGTTCCCGGTTCCCCGGTCCCCCAGAGAATATTTTAGTAGTCTCGCTTCTCGACTGCTGCTCCTTCTGCAGGCCGCTCGTTTCCCATTGGCCGGGGCGTTCGCAGGTACGCCCGGTACGCCGCCCCGATAAACTTCAGGGAAGCTGTTTCGCGCGCTTTAATTGCAACAAAGTTGCAACACCCTCTCCTCTCGACAACGTCGTGCATGGCGCCTCGTAGCCCTCATGGGTGCTTCCGATGGTTGATTGGCGGCGATTGCTCTGCTCTCTCTTTCTCTCTCTCTGTCTCTTTCTCTCTCTGTCTCTTTCTCTCTCTCTGTCTTTCTCTCTCTCTTTCTCTCTCTCTTTCTCTCTCTCTTTCTCTCTCTCTCTTTCTCTCTCTCTTTCTCTCTCTCTTTCTCTTTCTCTCTCTTTCTCTCTCTCTCTTTCTCTCTCTCTCTTTCTCTCTCTCATCTCCTCATTTTGTCCAGGCCAGTACGTATAGTAGTAAGTAGTACGTTTTTTTTTTGGCCTATGTAGTTACTTAAAAATTGGGAGGGGGAATTTCCCTCATCCGCCCCCCCCCCCCTCTGCATCCGCGCCTGAGTTAATAGTGCAGTTTTGACTGTTAATGTCGTTGTTCAGCAATATTTCAGTTACAGAAAATTAAAAATCTGAAAACTTAATTAGGCAATATTTAAACTAGTAGTGCTAAAACAGCACATACTTTCTAGCCCCTTAGTAACGGTTATGTAATAATATTATACCACAATTCTGTCTATATCAACACATCTCAGTCGATGAGCGCTGAGAACAAAGCGCGCATGCAGCGATGGGCGCTGTCAACAATCGGTACATATTTGCTTATCAATTCTTCCTAAAGCGCCAATATTGCTATAAATGGAAAGTGGCCTGCAGTTAATGAGAAACATATATAGTTCATTAATTTCAAGCCTAAATTACGCAAAACATTTCGTTTTTTTATCAAAAAAAATGTACTTTTTTGAAGAGCTACATTTGTACAACAGACTTTGTCCGAGACAAAAATCTCTATCTCCAATTGTGAAGTTTTAAAACTTTTTTCTAATTTTCGAAAAATTGGGAATGTCAACGAAAATAAGACCTGCACCATTCTCTTAAAAGTCTTTTGCGCAATTCAACAACAAAATTTAATTTAAAAAACTGGAGCAATATTTCTTTTTTTAATTTTGAAAAAATCGCAGGGGCTTTACGTAAAGTACCCCCAAAATTAAAATATTGGTTTCAAATTCCAGGGTCCGTGACATTCGCTAGAACGATCATCAATTTTGGAGAACATCGGCTGAACGGTTTATGCGCTAGCGTTGTGCACAAACGGACCAACAGTGACAGACGTTTTGTCGTCAATCGATTTTTCGGCATCAAGGACCCACGAAACATAAATTCTGGCTACTCCACGTGATAAAGGATTTTTTTCTATATTTAGCAACTGGATTTATCTACATTTTCCTTACCAGGGACCGGCAATAAGAGTTTTGTGTCGACAATTTCTCGTTTTCCTGCGAACGATAACAATACTTTCTCTTCTTACGTTAGTAAGTGCGATAAAGTAAAAATACATATAAAACGATTCATTCATTTAAAATTGATGAAGGTTCTGCAACATATAAGTTGACATAGAGGGTCTAAACATGTGGTTGGCTTGATTATTGGATATTGTATTGAACTAGTGGTGAGAGCGTAGCCTTCCGCGGCCGGAGTCAGTATTGTTTTTAAAAATCTAATTACTTATGATATTATAAATCAACCATTCATTCTAAAAATTTTGAAACAATTGTGAAAAGATGTAAAAGGAAAATTATAGATATACTTCAATTATAATAAATTGGACACCTCTGTAATTATTAAACTAAGGCATCCTATCTTAAAATATATAAAATGGAATTTTGATGTAATTGTGTCATCATTTTTTGCTAATTTGAAATATTCCATAATATTTACATATTATTTAAGGGCTTATTATTTTCTTTTTTATATTAGAACAAGAACAAAAGGTAAGGTTGCTGTTGATGATTTTGACAAGAGAGTTATTCGAGATACAATCCAGCATTATTATTCAGTAGAAAAAATTGTTCCATCATTAGACAAACTTCTACCTGTTCTGCGAGAAAAGATTAATTGGAAATGGGGGAGAAGCTCTCTTGGAAAAACATTGCACAGCATGGGTTTTTTTTGGAGAAGAGTTCAAAATAAGAGAACTTTGCTTCTGGAGAGAGCCGATATTGTGGATTGGCGAACTCGTTTCATTGTACAAATGAAACATTTCCGAGAGAATGGGAGAGAAATTTTTTACCTAGACGAATCATGGATCGACAGCAATCTTACTGTGAGAAAATGCTGGCAAAGGAAAGATGTTATTGGTGTCACTGATTGGGGAAGTACATCTAAAAGATTTATTGTTGCTAGTATTGGTTCCAAAAATGGATTCATTGAGGAGGCTCAATTAATATTTAAAGCCAAATCAACAACAGGGGATTATCATGGTCAGATGAACTCAGAAAATTTTGAAAGATGGTTTTGTACAAAAATACTTGACAATCTGCCTCCTGAATCAGTAATAGTGCTGGACAATGCATCGTATCACAGCAGACAGGTAGAAAAAAACCCATGCAGATATGACACCAAAATAACCATGGTTCAATGGTTAGAAAATAAGGGCATTTCATGTGATATGTCCATGAGAAAAGAAGCACTATTTAAAAAAATTAAGGAAAATAAGCCTGCTCATAAGACATATGTTGTAGATGAAATTGCAGCAAAAAAAGGCCACACAGTAATTCGTCTGCCCCCATATCATTGTGATTTGAACCCCATAGAACTTGCATGGGCTAAAATCAAAAGATATGTCAGAGAGCAGAACATTTCAGGAGATATGTCGGCAGAAAATTTGCTTAAGCTCACTAAATCAGCTTTTGCACAAGTATCACCATCAGACTGGGAAGGTTATTGTAGACATGTGCAAAACCTTGAGGTGGAATATTGGACCAATGATGGCATTTTAGAAATGTCCATTGATGACATTATTATTAACACCTCCTCACGGTCCAGTGATGAGAGTGAAGATTTGCATTCATCAGAAAACTCTGATTCTGATTAATTTGACCATTACCCGATTACGACACCAAACCCGGACTTGACATTAAAAACCTCGATTATGACTAACTTGCTCTCAAAAGGTAGGGTGGTTGGGAGGGCAAGTGGGGAACTCGATGTGTAGACACCTCCACGTGGTGAGTTCTGGGTAATTTCGACAAAAATGCTTGTCAAAATTAGCGAAGATCTACACTATCTGACTGCTTAAATACATTTTCATTCATCTAGTGTCCCTGCTGTTGCCTTCCCAGGGCGATGACCTGGCCGCACAAGATGCAGGTTTGACTTTCATTTCACAGACGTTGGCATTACTTAAAATACTCTAGTGGCCGACTTCGTAACTAATACCCCCACTCCTCCCGAAATCGTCAATCCATCGTTCATGAAAAGTTGTACGAATAATATTTACTAGGTTGTCCGGGTGACGCCGCGTCCATGGCGAACGTGCCGGCGTTTTCGCTACCTACCGCCGTAGTAAAAGAACTAGTGGTGCACTTTAAAATCAATATTTCTATCGTATGGTATTTTGAAGCACAAAGGACGGGAGAAGCTTAACAGAAACGTTTGCTGTGTATCGGAGTCTCATAGGAATAATTTTAGATTTGAGGAAAGGGAGGAAAATACGCTTTCATAAAATTGGAAAGGTTCGAGATAAACTACTTGAGCGCTAAATTAGTGCACAGCCCCATTGCAAAATTCGTCGACACCATCGAGCGCGTAGCTTTCGATTCATTCAGTATAGCTGAAAAGCGCCATGTTAGGCATCATTGTCGCCATAAGAGACCGTTCTTCATTCTGAACCACCATAGTCCCGAAGTAAAAAATTAAAAAAAAATATATAGCTGGATAGAGTAACATATTGTAGTTGATGTTGTGTCATGAAAATTTAATTTTGGAGGATACTTTTGCTTCCAAGAGGGTTTTCTTATTTGCCGTTGGTGTGCCAGTCCGATGCTCCCATTTGATGTTTTATTCAATTTTCGAAAGAACTAAGAGCAAAAAAATCATTGTTAGTGTAATTTATTAGATTGCTATTTCTTCGTGGTTGTTGGTAAAATACAATGCACATTGTTGAATAGTTTATTGTTTTGAAGATTTAATGTGTAATAAATAATAACTTTACTTTCTTAAAAGTCGGCACAAAATTTTTTGATCAACTTTGAACCTTAGATATCGTAAAGGAAGCTTAAGAGAATAGTGTAGGTCTGACGTTCTTTTAAATGGCTGCTTTTTCTAAAATAAAAAATTTTAAAAAATTGGATGCAATTTTTTTAAGAATGATGCAGGGCTCATTCATGTTCGTTAAAATGCCTGATTTTATTGAAATTTAAAAAAATTAAAATATCTTCCTTCAACTACAATTATAAAGATACGTTTTTTCTTAAGGCTAAATGCACCGAAAATTACTTGTAGGAAAATTCAATAGATCGCAGCACTATCACAGGGGAATTTACTTTACTGATAACGTCTGAACCAATGGTCCGATTTTCGATCTGTAAACGGCATTTGACGCCTTATTAAAATATAATTTACGCTACGATGACCTTTTTCCAAAAATCTAGCAAAAACGCGAATTTGAAATTAGTTCTCAAACTTCCAAGAACAAATTTAAAAATGTGGGCTTATAGCGCGATGGCGACATGCTTCCTGAATCCAACGCCGTGACAATCATGCAAATCGGACGAATAGGAGCGTCGTAAAGAAATTTACGAAAACACCTCCCTCCTCCTTCCCCTTCTGCGCCGTTGCTCCATCCAACCGATTGTTGTTGGCCCTCTGTCGTCGCGGCGGCACGGCCAGGCCAGACGGCGTGTGGCCAGCCCCGACGGAGCAGGCGGGAGTTGCGGGATTCGCAAGCCAGACAGTCGGTTTATGCGTTCGTCACTTTGCATCTCAATCTATTTTTTCCACATATATCAAACTAGAGATGCTATACTACTATCTTTTTCACATAGTTCCGTCTTCCTTCGAATACCATCTTAAAATTGTTTGAGGCATTACTCAAAATATCGTGTCTGATTTGGAACCGGTTTTTAAAAAAAATGAACTAATTCTGTAAATATCAACATTATTCCATCTTCTCACATCTTATTTTAGATATATTTTACTACTAAGGTCTTCTGTTATCATTCCACCTTGCTCTATGATGTTCCGTTGTCAAATACCGGAAAGAATGAGCGTAGTATACGCACGAGCTCTTTTATCCACTCGATTTTTTATCTCAAAATGACGTTTATCTGCTTTAAAGAGTTCATCTGATGAATATCTAAATAATATAAAATATAATAACAAATTCATTTATTATTTACATAAATATATGTATACAAAAATATACACCTCCCGAAAAATAATCGGCTGGATCCGCTCCTGCTGTGACACCTCTCCTAACACCGTAAGCGGAAGGCGGTAACACTGAGACCCTCGTATGTCATCGGAAGCGACCGCAGGTCCTGCACAAATCTGGCGTCTCCCACGGCACCGCTTCAGGGAGAGGCGAAGCGATGAGGAGGAGACTGGAATTTTCATGACGCGAACTGCAATTACTGGTAACATTGGGGAAAGTTTTATCTCGTAAACTAAAAGTAAATTATAATTTTGAATTTCTTGTTTCTTTTTATGCATGTAGCCACAGTTATCTACAGTGTAATTTTTGTTTATTATTATTATTATTATTATTATTATTATTATTATTATTATTATTGTTGTTATTTCTATTCACATTTATTCAAAAGCACCGAAATCAAGGTGTGACTGTGAGATCGGAGTCGCTAGGACAGACATGCAATACTTTCAGAATCTCTGTTGTACAGACTAAAAGGCAGATAAAATGAGATAACACAAAGCTTTTGTGACTGTTCAACGTAATTCTAAAAGTTTGTACATTATGTTTATGACATGAAAAAAGTAAATTATGAAAAATGAGTGGTTGTCTCTGCGAGTTCTTGCACTGAAGAGTGATGCAGTTCATTGACCATTTTCTACTTGAATTACAGTGCAGTATACTCCTCTATAAATATAAGTTTTTAGTACCTGAGATAGTACAATCTAAAAGCCACTTTCACACTTTGCGGTCTCAACAAATTACTTTTGACGTTGAAAACCTGAAAAGAGTTCACACTAGTGTAACGATTTTTGACGCCTCTTTTTATGCATGTAGCCGCAGTTATCTACAGTGTAATTTTTGTTTATTATTATTATTATTATTATTATTATTGTTGTTGTTGTTGTTATTATTTCTATTAATATTTATTCAAAAGCACCGAAATCAAGGTGTGACTGTGAGATCGGAGTCGCTAGGACAGACATGCAATGCTTTCAGAATCTCTGGCATCGCAAGGCGGCAATTTGACAATAATCTCTTTTGAACAGTGAGGGAAATTCAATTACATTGCACAAATAAATATGTTTCCAAAACTTTACGAAACCACATATTTAAATATTACTGTCATGTGTCGTACATACGAGGTTGAACTAAAGAATTCGCCGAAGACCTACAGTGTAAGTATTCAGCATATTGACGTGTTTTGCAATTTTCCGCCAACGCGAGCAGTCGAGGAAATAGTATATCTGCTTTGACAACATTGTATGAGGTTCAATATCACTTCATCTAATTTAGAATGTTTCTTGTTCTGAGAAGACATGAACTCAATGAGTGAGTGACATGTTGATTGCTTCTTTTTCGTAACACAAGTGTATAGCGTATTAATTTTAATTTGGTTTGTGACTTTTGGTGGAACGGTATGGCTTCTGTTCGTAGAAAAGGCCAAACAATACACAGTTAAGCTATGAAAAATATACGTCTCGTTATTAAGAAATGTGACAAAGACAAGAATTCGGGCGTTCTTCAACACACGCTGCATAACAGCAATTTTCGGGTAGTAAACTATACTGAAGTATCTGTTCAAACTGTGACATCAATTAAAAAAGGATTTGAAGCCGGGGGGGGCAGCCTTGAGTACTCCCGGTAAGAAAAGGCCATATTGTGAAGATAAAAAGTTCCACATTGATGACATCCACTTATTACTTGTTTGTTTTCCTTATTCTTGTATGATGTTTTAATTCTTGCCTATGGATACTTGGCGTAATATATTTGGGACAGCTAGTAGTTGCAAATTAAGCCGGGGGGGGGGGGGGAAGGCAGCTTCCAAGAACATTGAGCGCATTCCTCAGCCTCGCAATCGAGTCAGCTCCCAACTAAAAGAATGAGGTGGCTTGGGGATGAACAGACGCAGTAGACACGTGGACGTGGAGCAGGAAGTGTAAAGCGGAGAAAAACACCGAGTAAGCGAGCCGATCAGTGAACTTGGTGTGAGCATTCTCCACGTTGTCTATATGCGAACCACTGTCCCAGTGCCATATCGGACTTGGAAATCCCGGGCCCCCTCCCCCACGGCCACTTTACGCGAGTGCAGGCTCGTTCGTACCCTATCCCTGCCCTAGTCCTTTGCGGCAGGTGGCGATGAAAGACCAACCGCCCGATGCATTCGGAGCAACAACCTCCTCAATAGTTTTCACAATCGACAGGCTGAATTTGACCCTCAGAGAAAATTCAAGATTTTCTCCGTGAAATATAAAGAAGTTTCACAAAATCTTGGAAACACAGACATCGAAGTGAAGATTCGATGTATTATATAGTACGATATAAGCAATACTATAGTGTACATACTTTGGTTTTTACTCCAAACGCGTGCCTATTATTATTATTATTATTATTATTATTATTATTATTATTATTATTATTATTATTATTATTATTATTATTATTATTATTATTATTATTATTATTATACAATATTCAGAGTATTACTGGTCGGTATGTCAACCACACACAGGAATGATGACCAGGTGTGTGGTTGCTTTACTGAAGGTTCAGATGGGTTCTGACAATACGGCATGTATTCAAAATTACACACTTTTGCATATTATATACATTCCTGGCATCCAAGTGAAGACACTCCAGTGCCCGAAGTGTCATTTTTGTGATCACTCCTGTAGCTGATATTATTATAGGCACAGTTGTCACTTGACTGAAGTTCCACTGAGATGCGACTTCATGGGCAAGATCGGTATACTTCTGGATCTTCTCTTGATATTTTCCCGATATGTTGTGGGTATTGAGTATTGATATATCGATAAGGAAAACCTGCTGATGGTTTCTATCAATGTACGTTATATCGGGTCTATTGCCGCCGACATGTCTGTCAGTGATAATGGAGCGATCCCAGTAGAGTGTGTGCTCACTACTTTCAAGCACATTCTGAGGCACATATTTATAATACGGCACGGACGTGGCGAGTAAGCCCGTTCTCAATGCCAATAATTGGTGGACCTGCTTCGCCACATCATCATGCCTCTTTTTGTATTCCAACTGTGCGTGGCTGCTACATCCACTTGTCACGTGTTGGATAGTTTCGCTTGCAGCCTCACATCTTCTACACGAGTCGGAATGAATGGTAGAATCTCTCAGAATGTGTTTTCTGTAGTTCAATGTTGGTACCACTTGGTCCTGGATAGCTATCATGAAGGCTTCTGTCTCCGGAAAGAGATCCTCGTGCTGGAGCCATGCGTGCGACGCAGAGATGTCGACTTCTGGTTTACTCGGCTCGTGAGGGTACCTTCCATGCAGTGCCTTCGCTTTCCATAAGGATATCTTCTCTTCCGTTTCAATGATTGGTTGAACAGGCGGATCAAGCTTTTTCAAGTTCAGAGGACTATAGTTATTATCACTGCTTGCTGAACTCTTCCACAATGTTCCAAGAAGTATCTTCTGAGTGAAGCAATTTGACTGCTGTGTAGATTTATGAGATCTACAACACCTTGCCCTCCTTGCGACCTTGGAAGGGTAAAACGCTCAGTACTTGAATGGGGATGATGTTTTCGGTGTTTAGTCATAGCGGTTCGAATTGTCCTCTGGAGGTTGTCGAGGTCGGTATTGCTCCATTTAATAACGCCAAAGGAGTATGTGAGCACTGGAATAACAAATGAATTGATGGCCTGCACAAGGTTTCTAGCAGAGAGTTGAGTTTTTAAGAGTCCATGCAATCGTTTACACACTTCAGTTGTTAGTTCGTTCTTAGTAACAGTGTGTTTGATTCGGAGTGACTGTTGGAAACCCAAGTATTTGTAAGTTTCATGGGGTTCCATGAAGGTAATCTTTGGTTCATTATCAGTTTCCAAATTTATAACTTGCATATGACCCCGTATGATATTCACTCTCCTGCACTTATCCAAACCGAATTTCATCTTGATGTCGTCAGTGAACTTCTCCGTCACGTTTATTAGTTGCCGCATATGACTCTCAGTGTCTTCATAGAGCTTCAGGTCATCCATCCAAGAAGATGTGAGACCCGGAGAAGAGTTGAGTTCCCCTTTTTAAGAGCGATTCCATAATTAGCTGAATTAAGTAGAGTAGACAGGGGATTCAAGGCTAAGCAGAACAATAAAGGGCTTAAAGAGTCACCCTGGAAAATCCCTCGGCGGATGTGTATAGTATCTGTGTGGACGGATTGTTTTCCATTAGAGAGATACAGTTTTGTATTCCATCGACTCATCGCGGTTTTCAGGAAGTTTTGGATAAACGGGTGGACCTTGTATACATCCAAACATTGAAGGAGCCAAGAATGGGGCACGGTGTCGAATGCTTTAGCGTAATCTATGTAGCATGCGTACAAGTTTCTTTGTTTTGCAAGCACTTGCCCCATAATTACAGAGTCTATAATTAGTTGCTCCTTGCATCCCTGAGATCCAGGTCTACATCCTTTCTGTTCATTTGCTAAGATGTTCTGTTCCTCAATGTGTGTCATCATCATTTGTGAAACACAAGATAGTATGAGTTTGTAGAAAGTTTGAAGGCAGGTTATAGGCCTGTACATCGAGGGGTATTTAGTGTCACCCTCCTTTGGTAACATGAATGTTCTACCTTCAGTGAGGAAGTAAGGTAGATTTTCTGGATTGTGAAGAAAATATTGAATTATATTAGCTATATGATGGTGAGTGCTTGTAAATTTTTTCAGCCAATAATTGTGCAGGCCATCACTGCCTGGTGCCTTCCAGTTATGTGCTTTGTTCAAGGCTGCTTGGACAATTTCTACGGTGATGATTGGTTCACCCATTAGAGGAATATCTCGGTGTCTGTCATATTCCATTTCAATCCACGTCCTATCTGGGTTGTGGGACACAGCAGATGACCAGATAGGCTTCCAAAAGTCCTCTATTTGTGCCTTTGAGGGAAGCTTTGACTCTTTCATATCATTTACAACCCTTTACCCTTTGACATATTCCTGCAGAATGCTTTCTGGTTTCTGTTAAAAAGAGAATTCTGTTGCTTCCTCGTAGTGCAATTCCTGTAGCGCCGTAAGGGGTTTTGTTAACGCCAAAAGCTTTTGTCGTAGGGTGTCAAGATGTTCTGTTATTGTTGAATTCAAGGGCTCGTGCTTCGTATGTATTTTTGTATTGATAAGGATATTATTCACCTTTCTTCTCAGTTTTTCTGAGGTATTTCCTTTTTTAAATTGCGTGAGTCTCCCAATATCTCTCCTAGTGCTTTCTATACGATTCACCAGCCGTCTTTCCCAAGGTGGCATTCTTTTTTCACTTCGATCATTCTGGGCAGTTGCTACGCGGCTGAAAAGCTTGGAACCGTTACATCTTGAAGCCACAACCGCAGCACAATAAATTGCTGTGTGTACTTCTTCGAAAGATGGTCTTTGTTGTAGATGTTGTGGCAGTACTTTCTCATTCAAGACGCTGATAGCTCATGCTAATTTCTTCGAGCAATTTTGTCTGGGAATGAGATAGCGGTTCAGTGGGTCAGTTCCCTCAAATTCTGCAAGTGCGATTGCAAATTCATTGCGAATTTGCACCTCTTCACTACTCTTATCATCCATACTTTCAGACATGCTTGTCCCATTGTCATCCTGAGTTCAGAGGTGGATTTACGCATAGGCACAGTAGGCACGTGCCTACGGCGGCAAATTTTCAAGGGCGGCAAATTTTCAAAGGCGCAAAATTTTCTTGATATTTTCTAAAACAAATTTAGGTTCTCTAAAAACTATAACAGCATAAATCATATTTTTATTTTAAAAATATCATATTAATATTTAATACAAGCTATTTATTTGTCTACTTCATTAGAGTATACCTTATGATTTCAGAAGTATATGAATCTGAAACTAAGGCCCGTTGACGAAAGAAAACATGTTGCAATTCTAGTTGTCATGTTTTAGTTTCCTTTTAATGTTAACGTTTCAGTGTTGAAACGTTAATAATGTTGAACGTTACTTGCTATGAAGATACAGTTTATATCCAAAATTAGCTAATCCAAAGAAATTATTAAATTTATGAAAATAATGTGCAAAATATAATGTTACTTTTAAAGTTAAAACGTTTAAATTAATGAGGAATTGTTACTGAAACGTTACAATTTGAAATGTAACATTAATTTTAAACAGGGGGCGGCAAATTTGATGTGCCTACAGGCGGCAAAAATATTAATCCGCCCCTGCCTGAGTTTGCACAGCTGATATCTCCACTGCCCTCAGATTACTAGGTTCTGAGGAGATAAGCATTTTTCTCACTTCTTCCTTGATTGCTTCCAAAACTGGTGCAGAGAGGAGATTTTTCTGAACAATTGCTTATTATTATTATTATTATTATTATTATTATTATTATTATTATTATTATTATTATTATTATTATTATGTATAACGGAGTCCTTATATTTCTTTCTCTTCAAACATTATATTTCTCTGCAAAGGAAGCAAATGACCAGACGAAAGTCAGAACTCTATGGGGATTCCAGCCCAGACCAAGGCAAGATAAAGAAAAGTTTATTCAAGAAAAAAAGCGAAGAAGTGGAAGAACATAACAAAAAATGGAGATCTTAATAAATTTCCAGGTCATCCGAAATATGACCACGGAGCGTAAACCAACAATGGCGAATGTTAAGAACGAGAACGACAAAATAAATACAACAAAAGAAGAGATCACGAAAAGATGGGAAGAATACACGAAGTTATATGATAAGGACTTACAAATAGAGTAGATGGATAAATATAGATGATTACGAATAAGAACCTGAGATCGAAGAAATGAATTGGGCGACAAAATACTGAAAAATGGGAAGTCCCCGGCTGTAGATAATATTCCAATCGAACTATTCAAAGATACAGGGGAAGAAATCTTGGCGAAACTAACACAATTATGCAATGTGATCTGGAAAAGAAAAGAGTGACCAACAGATTTGCAACGCACTCCATTATCAAAGTAAGGGGACAGCCGAGATTGTGCAAATAACAACACAATTGCATGAATACCGTGTGATTTAGTCAATCGGCAAAAGCAATCCCTCAGGAAAAAAAAAAAGATTTTAAAAATGTTGTTGATGTAAGCATATACTTACTTAAGATTTTCAAAAACAATTCACATTGAAAGAAACCTCATTTTCTATCTCCTCTGAAAAGTTGTGCAGATTACATTACGTCGCGTAAGCATAAAGCGTAAGCGTGAAGCATATCCTAAGATCATACTCACAGAAAAATATTTCCTTCGTTTTTAAACTCGTTTGAATGTTCTATTTTATTTATATCATTGTGGCCGATATGTCACGAAAAAGTCACGTTAACTGGTTTTGCATACTGCAATTTCTACAGATAACTTTTTTCTAGAAAATCCACTTTTTATAAAACAAAGAAAATGTAAGGGAAAACACGCTCCAAATGCAAGCAAACATCTAGGAGTTATCCAATTGCAATTGAGATCAAAAATCGAGTGGATAAAAGAGCTCGTGCGTATACTCCGCTCATTTTTTTCCGGTATTTGACAACGGAAGATCTTAGAACAAGGTGGAGTGATAACAGATGACCTTGGAAGTAAAATGTATCTAAAATAAGATGTGAGAAGATGGAATAATGTTGATATTTACAGAATTAGTTCATTTTTTTTAATAACCAGTTCCAAATCAGACACGATATTTTGAGTAATGCCTCAAACCATTTTAAGATGGTATTCGAAGGAAGACGGAACTATGTGAAAAAGATAGTAGTATAGCATCTCTAGTTTGATATATGTGGGAAAATAGATTGAGATGCAAAGTGACGAACGCATAAACCGACTGTCTAGCTTACGAATGCCGCAAGTCCCTCCTGCTCCGCCGAGGCTGGCCCACGCCGCCTGGCCTGGCCGTGCTGCCGCGACGACAGAGGGCCAACAACAATCGGTTGGATGGAGCAACGGCGCAGAAGGGGAAGGGGGAGGGAGGTGTTTTCGTAAATTTCTCTTTACGACGCTTCTATTCGTCCGATTTGCATGATTGCCACGGCGTTGGATTCAGGAAGCATGTCGCCATCGCGCTATAAGCCCACATTTTTAAATTTGTTCTTGGAAGTTTGAGAACTAATTTCAAATTCGCGTTTTTGCTAGATTTTTGGAAAAAGGTCATCGTAGCGTAAATTATATTTTAAAAAGGCGTCAAATGCCGTTTACAGATCGAAAATCGGACCATTGGTTCAGACGTTATCGGTAAAGTAAATTTTACTTATTTTGGTGCTGCCACGTGGTGGCTACAAATTGTACTAGTGTCGGGACATTTAGCCTTAATGAAATGTGCTCGTAGAAAACAGATCTTCATATAAGGTCATGTTGAATTTTTCGAAAATATGAGTCGTTTTTGAGTATGTTGGCGTCAAACATAGTAGCCCGCTCCGAATTTACTGCTTCGCCCGCTTTCGCCCATTCCAAACAGAATTTTAAAATTGCTTCCTTGAATTGAGTTAAATGTGAAAACGAGTAGATGATTTCACTTCGCTAATACGATGTGGAAATGAAGTTTACTGTAAGTAAAAACCGAGTTATTTTAATGAATAAAATATTCTATTTAATTACTATATTTTCTATCCACTTTACTTTTCTTGCTAACGGTATCAACAATACTATTTGGTAAACTATGTTTCCCATACGAATTAGCGGTCATTGTTGTAACGCCGCACTTATAACAGAAGGCGATAATGACGGTTGCGTTTGCGTTAATATAAACTAATAATTTTATTTACGGCTAAAATACTCATTGTGCATCGTTTGCACAATTCATTGTAGAATGTAGAACGTGAATACACTGAATTCAATGGCAGATAGCTGTTTTCGTTTAAACATATGACTTTTAAAAAAATGTATTTTTCACGCTTCGTGTGTTTAATTATTTTTCAAATGGTAGTTGAAGTATAAGATAGAAATTGTCATATAATTTTACAGAGCCATTAACAATATCGCGAGAAAGTACGTGATGTTGTAGAGAAAATATGTACAAAAAAAATTGTAATATTTGATTTGTATTTTTTTAATAATCACCGAGACAAAATTATTAGAAATTATTAAATGAAATTTTAATTTCTGAAATGAAAATTGACGGTACAAAATTGATTACAAGTCTTTCAGGGGTTTTAAAAATTAAAATTAATTGACTTGTTAGAGATGGTCACTCGCACATTAATTGTCCCTAATTGTTAAGGGAAAATAAGTATAATAAGTTATGATTAAATTATTTATTGAAAGAACGTGTTTACATTTATTATTGTGAAATTGTGGAAATGAGAGAAAGTAGTATGTTGGTTGTGTAAATGTAAAGGAGTAAACTCTGGAGGTCTTAACAGGTCTTTGGGGAATCGGGATTTAATTCTATGAGGAAATGTATGTGATTTGCCAAGATTAAAAGTAGTTTTATGTGGTAAATATTGAAGTTTTGAACAGTTTTGGTTTTGTAATTTTATAAAATCTGTAATATTTTCTAAATTTAGTTCGTGATGTAATTGATTATTTGGTGTGAATCATGAGGATTGTAGTGTTTTACAGATACATTTATTTTGTACAATTTATGATTTATTAATGTGAGTTTTAGCGTCATTAGACCGTAAGGGAGAACCATACGTAAATGTGGATCCAGTTATTGATTCATATAAAAGTAGCGAACATTAGTAATGTAATAGAGATTTAGAGTAGAAAAGTAATTGAATTGTTAAATGTTTTATTAGTTTTGTTAATATAATTTTTTATGTGTTTATTCCATGTCAAAGTGGTGTCAAATTCAATGCCTAAATATTTTATAGTTTCATATTTTGATAGCCGTGGAATTGTAATTATACTTATTTTGCCATATTTTGTAAAACTAACTTGAAATCATTGAACATTTGGTGCGAAAATTAAATATTCTCAAGTAATAGATTTTTTATTCAAACCTTTAAACAATAACATATTTCTGCAGTGAATTCGTTGTATAAGGTGTGCAGTGTATTCACGAGCATAACCGAAGAGTTTTAGGCTGATTCTGCGAATGCAGTATGCGAGAAAGTAAAGTAATTAAAAGTTAATAAATAATACAATGCAGATAGTGTTGTTAAACAAATATAAATAGATCGATGAATATATAATAGTAACTATTACACATAATAATATTGTAATATTCTCCAAGTATAAGGTTCATAGGTTCACGCAACACCCAAAAAATTGAACAAAATAGAATATACACTTCGTTATTACAATCTCATTAATAGCCTGAATTTTTCTACTTCTCTTTTTATAATTTCCATACCAGTATTACATTGACGAACCAATGTGGCTACGTTTGACACGTCGACATGGGAATCTGGGGACCCCAAAACGTGTATTTCCGTTGAAATATAAAACTCGATTTTCCGCAGCATTACTTAACTTTCTCTATACTACGTATTGTACTCGGCATATACGTACGTATAAAGGAAAGTAAAAATGTTAGATTTAATGTAAAACATCGTTCTACGTCTTATTTAGTATTCACATTTTTCTTTTTTGTGGCAACTCTGGCATCAAGGAGAACAATTGAAACTCACTCGGTGTATACTTTTCACCTGAGTGAATATAATTCTGATTCGGAAATAGATGTAGCGGCAAATGCTTGCAAAAGAAACATTGTTACCCAACAAATCAAGTAAGAAATATGAGTGTGACTATTTATTTTTTAAAGATTGGTGTGGAAACAACGTTCATCCCATATCGGAAAACGTTTTGGTGACTTACTTTTCTGGCAAGTCAGAGAAGGAGAAACCAAGCAGTCTTTGGAACCACTAATCAATGTTAAAGAGTACAATATCACTTAATGATAATATTGATATCAGTAAGTTTATTCAGTTATTAGCGGTTTAAAGAAGAAAAGTGAAGGATACAAAACAAAGAAGCCAAAGAAATTTTCACAAGAAGAGTAGCAAAATACGCCATTACTTTGCCGTCCTAGTGTCGTAATGAACCACACAAGGGCGGTGGAGTACTTCATTACGAAACTGATTATAATTGCATAATATTTAACTTTACCAAACCAAAGTATACTAAAAAATGACTAAGATGTGTTAATTGGGATATAAATTTATAATAAATATTATTACGTAACCATTACTAAGGCCGAGAAAGTATGTGCTGTTTAGCACCATTAGTTTTAAAATATATCTTATTTACATTACATTACATTACATTATTATTATTTACATCGCGAACATATTATTGTAATGGGACGGTCGCACATAGCAGATGACGACACGAACAAAATATATTTTATTTAAGAACCGCGCCGCCGTTAAGAGCAGCCGGAAATGCCGTTTCCTGCTGTACCTGGGAGAGCCGATTAGAGCGCCGAGGGAAAGGAGGAAAAGCGCCTCCTTTGTTCAGCTGAACCCACGCCGGACGCATGGGTAAATACGCCACCCACACCCCCATACCGTCGTGACGTATGGGGAAACACGCCACCCACACCCCCAAACCGAGCAACGGAATTACCCGCGCCTGTTTCTGAGAATTTAAGTGACGGAGGAAACTTCGGGAGAAGTTGCCGGGGGCGGCTTTGCCGCTGGCGCCGTGATAGGCGGAAGTAGGCACGCGAGCCTTCCTGAGGGACCGCGGATGAAAGGATCGATCACTTGTTTCGGAGGCGGCAGGGGGATCACTTGTGTCGGAGGTAGCGAGGAGATCAACTTGTCTCGGAGGCGACAGGGGGATCACTTGTGTTGTGAGGTAGCCGCGACATGACTTGTTTGTGAGGCAGCCGCGAGGACACTTGCTTTTGAGCAAGTAGCGCCTCCACTTATTTCGTGCCTGGTCGCCCCGAATGCCACGCCGCCTCGCCACATCGCAGCCCGACTCATGTGACGACAGACGAACGATGGGACGGGACACTACGAGTGAGTGCCTGACCGAAAGGGCCATGTGAGTACGAGCCGGGGCGTGAAAGGCAATATCGCGAAGCGACCCGTCATCGCCCGGGCGCGTTACCGCCGCCGCCCACGCCAAGCAACGCTGAGGAGCAGCCGGTCGACGCACGCCGCTGGCCTAATCCAGGGCCGCCGCCGCGACCGCCGAGGGGCCGCCACAAAGGGACCTGAGGCAAGCAACGACCGTAGCTGCCCGCCGCCAGACCTGCCGGGCGCTGGGATGCCCGAACGCCGCACCTGTGAGCTGGATCACGACCGCCCGGGAGGGCGAAGACACCGTTGCTAAGATGAACTCTGGCCATACCGGCCTTTTCTAAGTTAAGATTAGTTTTAAGTTAATTGTAAGTTTGTTTATGTTACTGGGCTTCACCCGCACCGATTTCAAAAGTGATTAAAGTAGTATTAAGAAAATGCCTAAGTATTTCTCTCTAGTAGTTAGGCAATCACGCATGCCTCCCTCTAGGGAGTCTGCCGACGAAGCAGCCGGGCAAAGCTGAATCGCGAAAGGAATCAGGTAATCGGGTGAGTCGGTGGTTACATTATATACATTAGATTTGTGAGTAAAAGTGCTTAAATTGATTGCCAATGAACCTTCTCGAAAACTCAAAAGTTTTGTGTAAAAATGAAATTAGAATTGTGCATTTTCAGAAAAGCTCAAACGACATATTCTCAAAAACGTCTCCAAGTTTTTTCATGAAAATTTGCAAATAGGAACAAGTTTTACTCTTCTATATTATTCGTAAAATCATTTTATTTCAGATGAGCGGAAAATCGAAAAACTGTGGAAGGGTGGAATGATTAGAAAACTAACAAGTACGCGAAAGTCCGTGCCATTCAGCAGCACCACTTTTTTCTAATATTGGAAAATAATTAGTAATATTTTGGCTTGATAAATAAAACTAATAAATTTTCATTATTTTTTCTAAATAGTTTGTTCAGTACTGTTATTTTTTTTAAACTATACTGTGTGTTTCTAATTCATACCACCTGATGCTTGTTTAATCACTAATTGTGTGACTGAACAAATATTTAAGTATTACGTCAAATTGTAATTGGGGCTCCAGTTTTATATTCGTATTTTGGCAATGGGGCAGTCTCGGCATAGCATAGACTTACAGAAATGTGACAAACTCCTTTTTCTCTACAATTGATTAGGTTTTAATATTTCATTATATATAACATGATTTTCGATTCTTCACAACATCCATAGTAACTTTTTATTAGAGAACTTCTCAGTATTCATGCCAAATTCTCTCTATAATATAGTTTTTTTCATTCCACCGCGATGCACCGTTTCGCACAAGTTGACGCACACTCGCGTTCAATTCTGTTTAGTTTCATCCATCGACAATTGAGGGTGCTGTGTTTAATATAGTTGCATCAATTCATTTCCTTTGCTTTTTGTGGGTGGCTTTGTATTTGACAGCATCCAGCTGATTGTTTCAATAACATCATAATTTGTCCACTGTTTTCGCTACAATACGAAATTTTGAAGTATACATCGAGTGAGTGTGTGCAAATATTTTATTACGCAAGACAATGTCATGACTTCTCTGTGAGAATGGCATTTTCGAAAATCAATACCGAAACATAACCCACATTTTACTGCGTTTATAAGTTGGCTGTTGCCTTCTGCTTTTTAAATAAGTAGCAGTAAATAAGACTTATGGCAGAAATGGAAAAGTGTAAGCCACCCAAGGTATGAACATATTTTACCATTGTCAAACAATGACAGTTGCCAGAAATAATAAATAATGTCATTCGTAGTTGATTCTTAAACTAATGTTATTAAAAGTTCATTATTATAAATTTTTCGTGCTTTTGCATTTTATAATGATATATGCATTATTTGCCCTGACAGAACAAAAAGAAAGGAAGACACAAACAGGAAGATGGAGAAATTGATGGATCCATTCCAGAAATTCCTAAATTAGAAGAGTTAGTGGGTACTAGCTTTCAAGATGCTGCTAGTTATGCTAATGATACTCAAAACTATAAATTCATAGAAAGTGAAATTAAGGATGCTGTTGAGGAGAGTGCATCTTCTGCTGCTAATTATAAAATAGAAACTCCAGAAGAGAAACATAGAGAGGAAGAAGTGATTGAGATACCTGTGTGTGCTCTGGACATTGATCTTTTATCTGTCTCTGATGTTAAAATTGATATTACATCCACCCAGCCAGTATGTTTTCAGGAAATGCAAGAAGGTGGTGTGGCTGCTGAAGACAGAAATCTCTCAGGAACTGAAATGAAAGAAATACATTCCTATTCAGTCACTGTTGCAGATGTTGTGCAAGCCGATACACGTTTAGAATCACCTCTTCATGCATCAGATGCAAAGTGGAGTAAACCAGTTGTAAATGAGGGTTGTAAACCGTCTGCACCATTACCTTCACTTAATGAGAATGTTTTATATCCAGTTCTTCATGAACAAGTATCAGTACCCTCTGCACCTGCTATGACTTCTGTAGTTAAGAAAGATATACCAGTATGCCCAGAAATTGTACAACCTCCTCCTTCAAGAACAGAACCAGTTTATCAGGAACGTGTCCATGAAGTTGCCGAAGAATTCAGGCCTTTATCCGAAGTGCAATTGTTAGCATTGTACAATAATTCTGAATTGGAATCCAATATAGAATTTGTCTCTGAATTTGTTGAAAGTCAATTGCAGGGAATTAAACAACAACATCACCTTTATGAACTTCTAGTTAGTTACTTAAGAGCAAGAAACAGATTAATTGTCAATTCAATGGAACTGGAATCCTTAAAGAAAGAATGTAAAGAGCATCAGAGTTGTTTGTGGACTGTTGAAACCTCTATTGTATCAGAAAGTGGAGAATGTCAAGATGGGAACCCTGTGTCAGCATCCCATGAATACAAAGTATCACACTTCAATAAACTTGCTTTGGCTGCACTTCAGCGCTCCTTAACATCAATTAAAGATCTTGTTAATGAGGTTCAGTCACTAAATTCTTATTCTTCAGAAGTATTGAGACTTCAAATTGAGCATTATGTTCAGAGTGTTGCTTATTCATGTCCTGAATTTTCTCATCTACCTCATAATGCTCCAGTGAATCTTATTGCAGGTGACCCGCCGTTACATGTTCTGCCACATATGACTGAACTTCGAGTATGTGTATCAATTTTATTTACATTTCAGAGAAGAGTTGTTAAAGACCTTCAATTTGTAAATGATACCAGAGATTGGCTGTCAAGATTAGTTGCTATTCTTTTACGTGTTGCTTCATGGAAAGATCATTTGTTTCTGTTGAACCATGTGTTGAGATGTCCTGCTGGAGTGGGATCTTGGGCTTCTAGCTTTATCCAGCCCCCTCCTCCAGTTATCCTTCCTGCAAACAGAGTTCAACATGAATCATCTCCTTTTACAAATCCTAATTTAGATCACATGGTTGCAACATTGGCTACAATTTTGTTGCCTGTTAGGGAACGAGAACATTTTCTAGAACAGGCAAGTTAAAAATTCTTTACATGAAAATATGTTAATTGACTAGAACTATTATTATTTTCTGTAATTTTTCAGGTGCAGTCATCATTGAGAGATTCTGTTGCAAGAGAGACGGAAAGTGATAGTTTATGGGTGTTAATCGATTCTGAAGGAGAAGAGGATGAAGATGTGAGCAAGTCATGTTGGTCCATTCTTAAAGAAAATGACTTGGTGGCATTGTTAAATCAAATTCCCCTGGATTACATGTTTAGACATGTATTGCTTGTTGATCGGCGAGATGAAAGGTAGATAAAAACAGTACAGCAATTTAATGCACAAGTTGTCTTTGAAAGTTTTGTTAAACTATTTTATATTTGTTTTCATCAATTTCATCACCTCAACCACCCAAGGAACTTGTGAAGGAAAGATTATTTTAATTTGCACCTTCTAGATATTCATTAAAAATATCTAGATAAGCAAATAAAAAATCAGAAAGCAAGAACATGAATTTCACAACTTTTAGTTCAGCTAGTATTCTTTTGGTTGGATGAAGCTTTTTGTGTTTAAACTAGGTTGAGTGAACATTTGGTTAATTGTGGTTCATCAAGGATATAGCAAGGAAATTATGACTTCAGATTTCTACATGAAAGAAGGAAGTATTTTCTTTATTTCAACTAAACTTGTAAAACAGTACATTAAAATGTACTTTAACTCTCCAAGGGTGAGAATTAGTTTACATCAAAAATCTTGAATTTCTTTAAATTTTTTTAATTCAGCAACTTAAGATAAGCCCCAATAAATTCACGTTTCAGTGAAGAGGGGGGGGGGGGTAATGTATTCCTCTGACCTTTGGGGGGATAACTATACTGGTTGGAGAAAAAGAAAATATTCAACAAGGTAACTGTTTATTTGCAAAACATAGACTTTAAAAACAAAGACAAACATTTTCTTCTTCTTCAAGTAGATGAGCAGTTTAATCATAGTGAATGTCCAAATCTCACTTTGACCTCTTCGATGACAGAGCTCTCAAACCCAAAGCTTTGACAGCTTCCTTATATCTTGTAAAGTATGTGATGGCAATGCCTCTTCTGAATTCCTTTTCTTCCTTTCTTCGTGTAAATCTTCAAAGCATTACTTATCACGTCATCTATGAGCCATATCAATATTGCCCAGTACCATTTCTTTCCTCTGGTAGGCTATTAGAGTTCATGTTCATATTTTCCTATAATAAGCTGGTCGTCGGCAAAAAGTAATGCTGAGATCTCAACATTGTTAATCCTAAAAACATATTTTAAAGTCATTAACCATTTTTTAATAATCACATCCATATACTATATATTAAAAGGCGTTGGCAAGAGCAAGCATCCCTGTCTTACTCCCTGGTTCTGTTCCATTTTTAGCATTCAGATCTTCATTTTGTTATTTCTGTAATCTTCTTTTAAGGCTGACTAATGCTTTTATGTAATCAATAAAGACATAGTATGTTGGTAGCTTTAATTCCATTCACTTTTTAGTGAGTTGTGTCAATACAATTTGAACATGATCAACCTTTTCTAAAACCATGTTGTGATTCATATATTTGAGTTTCCACAACAGGCACTAATTTTTGATTTATAATTTTTGGTAGATTTTATGACAAGAATTTAGAAGATTTATACCTCTATAATTTGAACATTCAGATTTGTCACCTTTTTTATATAGTAGGTAAATTAGGGCTTCATTCCATTCTTCTGGCACATATCCATTGTGCTAGCAGATATTAATAAAGTTGAGAAGTCTCAGCATAAATTGATTCACTGCGTATCTGATCAATTCTATGTTTATATTATCAGTACCAGTTGACTCTTTATTTTGTCCTTTGGTTTCGGTTAGCTATTCGAACTTGCTGCCATTTATCGCCGCCCAAAATACATTTTTCTAATGTTTACTTAATTTTTCAGTTTCCCTATTATAGAGCGGAAATATCGTTTTAAGATTATTAAAGGACATTAAAACCTTGCCATTAATGTCAATTTTCTTTTAAAAATTTGGAGCCGTTAAAGAAACTGGCATTTAAGCACTACTGTAAATTCGAAATCTGAAGGTCTTTTTCGAAAATTTTTGAGTTTTCAAAAAACTTAATTTGATGTCATTTTAAATACTTTAACTCACAAATACAAGTGTTTACAAATTGCTGGAAATGTTTATATCAACGGTGTGAGAGATCTTTCAAAATATTTACATTTGTGTAATTTTTGAAAAAACAAAAAAAATACACCATATTAAAGAGCACTAACGGTTCGAAATGTTTGAAGAAAAAATTAGGAGCCATTTTTGAGAAGACCACAGAAAACGTTAGAGTTTTTATGACATTATTTAAAGCACATGTACTTATAAATACAATGTTACCAAATTGCCACTAATATAAATATTAACACAATGAGAGGCAAGTCGAAAAATACATTTTTGTAGTGTCTATGTCTTCTTGTAGAGTACATTTAGCAATATCCCTACTAAAAGTTTAAAGAAAAAATTTGGTGCCATTTTTGAAAAAATCTTGTTTTTGTAATTTTTTTAAATTGCACGCAATATTGCACGAAATCTGCTAAAATTTTCAAAAAAAAATGTACATGACCTGAATGAAAGAATTCAGTATTGAGGATAAATTTTATTTGAAGGAAAAATTTGATTTATCAATTTTCTTGTTTATCAGTTAAAGGAAGACGCCGAAAACAATTCATACTTTTGAAATTTTCGAAAATTCAGAGTTAACCATGAAAATCGGACCTTTGTCACGTTTATAAGTGTATGTTACTCTATTTCTTCAATTTGGAAAAACATCCGACACGGGTTTCTTCAATTTGGAAAAACATCCGACGCATGGTTTAGGTGCTAGTAGTGTTCAGACATCAGAAGGACGTTTTGAAAAAAAAGAACATTTTTTCGGTATAAGGGGAATGTGTATTTTCGTTGAAATTGATTTTCCGCAACATTTCAAAACTTTCCCTATAGTACATATACGGGAAAATAAAAAAAAGGTGATGGTGTATTTTTGGCTTCAGATTCGGATTCAGCGCGTCGAAATACATCGAAACACGCGTGTAAAGAGTGTGTGTGAGAACTCTTTTTTTTTTTTTTTGCTTATGTAGTTACTGAATTTCGTGGGGGGTGTTCCCTCACCCCCCCCCCCCCCCGTGGATCCGCGCCTGACAATAATCTAAACTAATAACCGCTAATGTAAATATTAACGATGCAAGAGAAGTCAAAAGAACTAGGTTTTTTGTATTTTTGAAAAACAAAAGAATAGAGCAATATGGCGTTGTCTGAGAGAAAATTTAGCACTACACATATTAAAAAGTTTTTTAAAAAATTTGTTTCAAGAATATCTTGGTTTCATTATTTTTTAATACAAATGCATGCAATAGAGTGCGAATTTTTTTATAACAAATGCAGGCAATAGTGTGCGAAAACTATTAAAAGTTTAAAAAAACGTAGATCTTAATGAAATAGCCAACCGAGGAGAAAAAAATTTACTTGAGGAGTAAATCTCTATCTTTAATAGAAAGAGAGAGACGGGGAGAGAAAGAAAGTGACAGAAGAAGACTGTGAGAGAAAGAGGGAGGGGGAGGGAGATGGAGAGCAGGGCAATGTCTGCTGGGTTTCCCCTGAAGTAGGATTGAGCAAAAACAATTTAAAACTTTTGAAATTTTTGGAAATTGAGAGTTATTAGTGAAAAATGGACCTATGCCACCTTTGTAAGTGTATTTTACTTCATTCTTTCAAATATTTTAAATAACGAAAATGTACCTCTGGCTTCATGTAAAATATCTCAAATTTTTAAAGAATGCTTTTCAAAATACCGAAGTATTGAGTCAAGTCAGATTGATCAGAGAGTATCCGTTTCAAAAAAATAATATGTATGATTTAGGCGCTAGTGGTGTTAACGGACAGACAGACAGTTTGCCGACAGTGATTTTTTCGGGATCAAGGATGAATTCTGGCCACACTATGTGTTAAAGGATTTTTTTGTCTAAATTTAGCTACTGTATTTATCCACTTTTTCATTATCAGAGCCCAACAATAAGAGTTTTTCTACCGTAAATGCATTGTTTTTTCCCGCAGCATTACATAGGGCCTAACTTTCTCTCTACTGTGTAATCGGTAGCGAGAAAGTAATAAAATACAAAATTATCAGTTTTCGTACCCAGTGACCTAGGATATTCGCAAGAATCTGCAAAATATTTGACAAGCTGTAAAATGTTAATGATTTTTGCACCAAATATGCAACAGCAGTTTAATGAAAAAAGATTTGCCAGCAGAAGCTGAAATATTAGATTTGTAACATACACATTTATCTAACGAAAGTATATGAGATGGTGTGTGCCATTTTATTGCACCTCTAGTTTTCAAATGCCCATTTTTTATTTCTTTATTATTTATATTAGCAGAAATTTTCCAACCTAAAGCTATCATTAAGATAGAAGAGACAATACTGAATTGTAAATGTAATTTACATTCATAAAGAAATGGTCATATTTCCAGTCCTTTTTTTAAGCTTTTGAGTGTAGTATTTAGTCATGCATTTTGGTATTATTTAGTAATGTTCATGATATATTTTGACCATAATGATCACTTGCAGTATTGCATTAATAATGTATCATTTTAAATCTTGACTTTCTCTATAACTTCAGTGGCACTAGAGTAATACAATATTCTGGATTAAAACTTGAATGAAATATAGTATAGTGTTTAAGAAAATGTGAAAGTATTTTTTACCAATTTTGATTTTTGATATTCAAGTTAACAACTTTGCAAAAAAATTCTATCTGATCTTTAACTAAAAGGAGTGAAATACTGAAGTTTGTTTTGGTTCATGGAAAAGTCATTATTAATGATTTCCTAATATTACTTGTTTGAAACAAATGTGTATTCAGATGTGTATCCAGTATTCAGAATAAATATATAATGGAGTGTAATTGTAGAAAGAAAATATTTGTTGGAAACAAAAATCAAAATTGAAACCTTTTTCTGAACTATTTTAACAGAATTTTAATATAAACACAAAACTCTTTTACCAGATATCCCAAATAAAATTAATTTTCAACAGGCAAAAGACAGAAGTCAAAAGTGACAGTGTCTGCCTAAATAAAATTTAACATTAATATTATCTCTAAATTTTCTGTGTTAAAATACTTAGTATGGACTGAATTCAGGGCTGGATTTACCTAAAAGCAAAACAAGCAGTTGCTTAGGGGTCCCCATCAATAGCCCCACGCTTTGGAATGTGTAACATATGTTGTTACATAAAATATATTTAATGTAATAAATATATGTAAAACTTTATATAAAAAATTATTAGTTTTCATTCCTATTAGTACAGAAAGTACTTGTATTAAAATAACTTTTTATTTAATAAAGATGGGGCTATTTTTATGGAGGGGGGGGGGGGGAGCAACACAATTTTGTGCTTGGGGTACCTGCAATACTAAAATCCGACCCTAACTGCCGTAGTTAAAAAAATATTTATTTGAGTTACAAATTCCACATTGATAATAGCGCCAAATTTGTTTTCTTGATCTATGATATTTAAGTTAAATATTGTGAAGAGTATTTTATTTCTTTTCTAGAGATATTTATGAAATCACTCGAGTGAATGAAAATCACGTACTTAGGCTATTTGCATTTTCAACTGTGCTGGTGAGGTTACTTCGGCAAGGATTACGAACGTACGATACCCCTAGATATCGTCAGTTTGCTAAGAGATTGGGTCGTCTTATTCGACATACTGTGCAGTATGCATCAGACCATTGGGAGTGTTTCAGGTAAAGATTTTATTTATTCACTATCATACAATGCTGTCATCCTCTGGAGCTCATTTAACTGAATTTGTATTGTTACGAGGAGATGCAACCGTTGGGTTGAACCAGCTATGCTGCAGCGTTTGCAAATTGAATATGATGCATTCTTCTTACGAGCAACACGGTGCATCTTCTCTTCACAAAGACTTGGTGCATGGCAATTTTTAGCTGTAGTGCCTTACAATGTAGTGTCTATTTCTACACTTTGGCGATTATTCTATATTTTACATGAAGATTATCAAGAAGAAGAAAATTTGAGCCTACACTGGGACACACGGCTAGGTCTGCATTCTTTGTCTTTCAATATTGTTGTTGTTGGTGTTTTATTCTTCCTCACTATATCTGCATGGTGTGTCTAGATTGGGAAAGAAAACTTAGTGATCCAGATCTCAGAATTCAATTTGAAGAGAAACTTACCACAATGCCAGAAGCAGAATCATATTATCTCTTGACTACTTTTGCAAATATGGCAATGGCAAGAGGATCTTCAGATAGAGACTTTGTGAAAGCAGCAACATTAGATTTATTCCAGGTACAAGCTGCTAATGTTTCACCTTTTCTATAGTAAGTTATAAATAATTTTAAAAAATTTTAGAAAATTATGATTAAATTAACAATGTTTTATCTGCTTACAGATTGGTTTTCTCAGTTCTGCTACCCAAGAGTCGTGCTCTAAATCTGCTAGAGTATTGCTTTCAAATATAACAACTAAACATCCAAGTTTACTTTCTGACATACTGGCAAAACTCATGGATAATTTTACCCAAGCTGGAAAAGTATGTGTAAAGGTTTTTAATACATACATATACTTCTCTCAAAAAAAGAATCACTAATTAATTTTGTATTTTTTAGCTGAGCCTTTATTTATTCAAAGACCTGCCTCTGCGTCTCTGGAATCCTAGTGACAAAGATTTAAATACAATTGCTAATTGGTTACTGAATTGCCCTCTTGCATCCACTGAAAATAATCTTGCTCGTCTGATTTTGAGTAATCTAAATTGGGGTTGCTCAGAGCAGTCATTATGTCTTGAATTGTCCTTTCATCGAAGAGTGGCTGCTCTTGTTGTTGAAGCAGCTTTAAAGTTTGTGCCAGAAGCCATGGGCAGTGGTGGAACAGCCATGATCACAGAGAGTGTTAAACAGGTACACAACTTATTTCTGAAGCAATTTGAGGCATTATGTAAATTGTAATTTTGTTTGACTTTTAGAAATTTAAAAATAAAAATAAAAATTTTGGACTTTGTAAATTATTTTTTGTTGTAGTTACACATAATTGAATGTTAGGCGTGACAATTGTAGTTCTTAATAATGGTATATCATTAACAATTCATTTGTACAGTCTGTTATCTGTCATGTTTATTCTTTTGTTCAATTTATGAGTAGTATAATATTTGAGTTAATTATCTCATATCTTGTTTCAAAATGAGTAAAATTGGTGTTGTTTTTTTGTTTATCACTTATAAATTTATTTGAGAAATGTAAAGTTGAAACAATTATTCTTTTTGTACCTCAATACAAGTTTTATTCTAGAATACTTTGAATTATTTCAATGATAGAAATAAATTGCATTGTTCTCAAAATTATTTAAAGCTGTGTGTAAGATCTTTCATTACATTCCTTAAATAATTAAAAACAGTTTAAATTTTTTTTAACCCATTCATGTATACATTTATTTAAAATATTAATACAAAAAATTATTAATGTTAATTAATACATTAAATAAATGTGGGTGTGTTAAGAAAAATTCAGTCTTTAATTAAATATGGTATATAATGAATAAACTTCATTTGTTTGCGCTCAAGGCCAATGTTAAACTCAGTTTTTATGTCTTGTTATGAAAAATACAGTAGCCTTTTTGCCTGTATTTTCAGGTGTCAAATTTAGCCACGTCCATTGTGAGACCTCAATCCACTGAACAAATTTTTAGTCAGTGGGCTTGGGAAATGCTGACACGATTGCGCTTGCATGCCCTGGATCAACCAGACCATGCTGTGTGGACAGCAATGGCCAATCCTGCTACAGCATTTGCAGGTGTTCCTGACATTGAAAATGATCCAACTCTCGAAAGTGTACTTATGGGTGTTCGAGACAGACAGCCAATTGCTTGTTATGCTGCTGCTTTGATGAGCATTTGGGGTCATAGTGTACCTCTCTTGTGTACAAAAGGTTTCAACATGCTCCAGATATTATTATGCCATTATAAGTACGATGCAGTTTTGGGAGTCCTACAACATTTTGTTCCTTTGTTTTTGGATTGTGAAGAGTCTCTAGTCAAGAATGAAAGGTGAGAATATGAAAGTGAAATATGAGAAAAGGGATTATGTAGACTTAGTGTAAGTTTATAAGTATAACACAAGATGTTCTTATTAATTGTCTCAAATTGGTTTTTTGTTAGCCTAACTGTTGTAGTTACAGTTCTAATATATAATGTGTGATGTAATTGATGACAAAGTAATTATTTTTCATCAAAATAGAAAGAAGAAAAAAAATAATAATAAAAAAAAAATAAAAAAAAATAACAGAAGCCTTTGGATTCTTGATTAGCATTGAAAACTATGGTTTTATTATTTGTTGCTAGATTTTGCTTGCATTTTCAGATTTGTGTCCATCTTAATTTCAATTCTGATGGCTGATAAAACATATATGAAAATGGCTAAGAATCTAATAGCTCCAGAATTTCCTGGCCCAGTTTTGAAGCAGTTTGGAAATATGATAGAATATCAAATGGAAAATTGTCGAAGGTATGTTCCTTTACTCTTTTTGAAGGGTTTAAATATGTTTTTCTACTTGCATACTTAATTGTTATCATACTAAGTTCAGATATTAAAAAAATAATTTTTTTTAGGTACAGTCTAAATAGTCCTCGTCCTTTTATTCAGTTATGGATGGTGAGCTTATCTCAGATTTCTGACTGGACAAAAGAGAATGGCATTATATACCTCATGGATGTAATGTTAAGATGTGCCTTCTTTCATGTGGAAGCCCGTGAAACTGCTAGTTTTCTTTTGAACAAAATGTATCAGGTAATGATTTGAATAGAACTATATTTTGTGATTCTGTTGCCAGTGATTGCATGATTGTGTTATTGTTGATTCTAGCTAGCATTATTGGAATTGGACGATGAGGTTAGTGTAATTTTAATCTTTTAGGTCTTCATACTTTACAAAGGAAAGTTAATTTAAATTCATGCCTTCATGATTATAGACGATGTCAAGTCCAAGACATGGCAGTACTTTTTCTTCTTTCATCAGTTGGGTAGCTTCAGGTACAGCCAATGTGGTATCATTACTACCTCGATCATCTATTCCTGAATGTCCATGGTATGCTTATTTTGTCTTGGAAATGGAGCAAGAATTGCAAGAAGAAAAAACCGGATTGTGGCGAGAAGTTTTGAAGGAGTTAGCTGCTACAACTGGGAAGGCCAATATTGATCAAGCAGTAAAAGTATGTTCTATAACTATTTCTTTATGTAATTGGATTAATATTGGGTGTGTGATTAGTGGTTGTGATAATCTAACACTACAAAGAAGCAGATTTGCACTTACAATACAACTCCAAATATCTAGATTAATTGAGAACGGATCCATATAATCCAAATAATCAAATATCCGGATATCACTGACCTGCAAATTTAAACTTTCTGATAATTGCATAATGCTTAAGAAGTGCTCTTTTATTCCTTTGTAAGGCCAAGATCTTGAACAAAATTATTTAATACACTTTGCGTGAAATGTTTTGGTTTCTTTTCAACATCAATTGAGAAATCAGTCACATTCAGATCCAGAATAGGGAAGGTGTTTTATATTTTCTAGACGCTGTGAGACTGTTACATCAGGACCAAAGGAACGAGTAAAATTGCTGATAGAATATTGCTTGGAGGCACAATAATACTTTGGTTTCTGTTGTTAAATTCCTTCACTTGCACAGAGAAAGAAGCGGCAATAAGTACTGTTCTGTAGGTTGTCGCCACACCTTTGGAATTCCAAATGGCTACACTGTTCTCTCTCCGTTCATCCACTGTTGTAACTGCTCTATTTACATGTTCTACAAGCCCTATGTGGTGCCAAGAAATTGTCGTGACCTCCGAGTTTGATGCTGAAATAGGCGTAGTAGGTCTTTATCACAAACTCTGTTATTTTGCGTCGCTGTCGTATCGGCACGAAACTTCCACACTCATAACGGATTGTATCGGGGCAGTTCTTGCAGCCAAAACATGGCATGTCAATATAATTTCAATAAAAAGATTATATTTTTTATTGAAATATGTATTAAACACCAAATGTCACTCACTATAAGACACTTTAGACGACAAACATTTCTTTTCAGTGACAAGTGAAACACAACTATGACTTGCAGACAAACCACAACAAATGTTGCAAAACTTGCTTCATTGTACCGTGTTACCGGCTCTAAACTTGAGCTTATTGTACAGGGTTGTCAGATGGCTGCAGGACATTGATTTAATAAATTAATCTGGACATCTTAATTGAAGCAACTCCTCCAGCAACCACATAAGAAGTGCATTAGTGCATGAATGTGTTAAAACGTAATATGTGATTTTTGAAAAAACAAGATGTGATGTGGGGAAAATAACATCAGATCCTGATTGAGGATGCAAAAGTAATTCTAAAAAGCAATGCAAGATGTTGATAATGAAACCATCGTAGGCCAGTGAAATTGGAGAAATCATGAAAAAGTTCATTTATTTAAAAATATGCTAAATTTCTGTGTATATACAACTGTAATATTTATTTAATTACTACAAAAACATTTACATTTTACACATTTACAATATATACAGTGCTATACTTACCAAGTGCACAAGTTTAAAATGTTATTTTCATTAAAAGTACTCAATAATTTAGGAATAGTGGTGAAATATCTTTTATTCAAAATATTGGTCTTCTTTTTCTACACATTTAGACCTTCTTTAAAGCAAATTTATGGATGCCATTTCACAAGAAAATTTCAAACTGCATCAACATCTATTCACCAAGCCATTTTTCCACTTTATCGAATGTTATGAAATGCTACTCAGCCAGTGCAATCCCATCTATGCTAACAAATGGTAATCTGAAGGAGCTAAGTCTGGTGATCCCAGTGGATGGGGTAAGAGTTCTCAACCAGGGGTGAAAATGGTGTCTTTGGCCAGTTTGGCTAAATGTGCAGGAGCGTTGACATGCTGCAAAATGTCTTTGCCATGTCTTCTAGCCCAGTCCGTCTGTTTTTCAATCAACGCATAGTTAAAATTGATTGTTTGCTGCCAGTAGCCATTGGTATTAACTGCTTTACCAGGCTTGTGAAGTTTGTAGTACATGACACCCTTCTGATCCCACCACACACACAACATTGTCTTTTCCCCAAGCAATCTGATCTTGCACTCTATCATTGCTCTGCCATCATTTTTTGTGTTTGTGCATCATCCACATCCAATAATGCTTGAAATTGGACATCTTCAAACTTTCTTTGTCAATTTTTGCGTTCTTTGACAACAATATTAAAATCACCACTTTTGACTCTTTGAAACCAGCATTCACAAATGTTGATATTTGGATCATGCTTGCCGTAAGTTTCCACACATATTCAATGACTTTCTGATGCTTTTTATGATGCAAAAAATCATCACTTACTGCAAATGCTCTTTATTGCCCTTAAATTTTGACATTTTTACCACCGAACAGAAGTATGCTGCTAACCTGTAAACAAACAAACAAATATTTTATTAGTAAGCAATCATAGCTACAAAAATATTCCGGTCCCTAGTAATAATTGTTGAACAGAACCAACACGTTGATTTTATGAAGTTATTTTATTAATAAAAAATTATTTTTCCTCAAGACAATTCAGATAGTTGGAGTTCAGATAATTGAAGTTCTACTGTATTTGGAAATAAACAGAAATGGATTATTAGTCCATTCTCATTTCAAAATTAAATTTAAATTTAACTTCAAATAGTTATTTACAAGAGTAATTTATTTTCTTATATTTAGAATACAATTTTCTGTGAAATTTTCAGGAATTTGACAAGTTTTGTTTGATATAATTGTTATTCCTTGCTTCATTTTCCTTAATTAAAATTTGATTACAGACATTTTGTTTATATTTATTTTCAGAGAGCTGCCCAGTCTTTGAAAATTCCTGCACCACCAGCTAGTAGTCTCTTCATATATCGTTGGGCACAACAAGCTCTTGATACACCTTTGGATCATCCTTTGTTGCCTTTAATTTGGCAGAAATTTTTTGTGTTGTTTTTAGCTAGAGTGCCTTCAGCTTCTGGGTTAGTAGCTTCACTGATTTTCTATTTAGAACTGAAGCACACGAGTAAAAGTCATAAGATCATTGTAGATATTTGTGTATATTTGATAATTCTCTAGTAGCTAAATTCAATGTTTTGGGCAAATGTCAAGAGATTTCTAGGGAATTTTAAATTTTATATTGAAATTTGGGGTACAGAAGAAGAGAGCACATTTGGATAGCACCTAAGATGTTTTCATTTCACAAAATCAGATAATCTGGATTAAAGAAAGACAAACCAAATCATGTGATTTAAGAAGGATGTCACAAAGAGAAAATGTTGTTAAGTAAAGTTACGGAATTGGAAAAGAAAAATTGGGGAATTTCAGTCTCCAAATTAATTTTCCATTCTGTTCATTAAACTTGCATCATGAATAGTCATTATCATTGTTTATTATAACTCAATTAAAAGGTAATAAAATTGTTACATTATAAAGGCTTATTTACCTCTTGGACTGTTGGCTTCTTTCCAGACCAAATGCTGGGAAAGTATGTGGAATGCATTAATTGAGAAGTGTTATTCACTGATAAATTTAAAATTTTACTACAATAATTTTACATACTGGGGCATTATGAGAATTTGTCTTTTTTCATCTCTCATGAACGTATCATTAGTGAAAATGTTCTTTAGTAAATCTTATTAAAGTGTCTGTGTAATCAAATGTTAGTTATGGTAATTTATTATTAGTGTTGTATTATGTTAGTTATGGTATATTATTATTAATATCAGGTATCGTGCCCTGAAATTATAAGAATAATGTTATTTTTAAGAGATCTCCATTGCAACAAATACCTAATTCTGTTCAACGATAATCATTTTTCTTACATGACCTCAGTGTTCCTGACAGAGGATGTGTTGGTGATAAATTCTTTGAAGGAATGTTGAATCTGAGTTTTCATAAGAAGTTAAAGAAAAGATTACAGGAAGCTTCAGAGTTCTATCGGTCAAAGAGCACCGAAACTGGAGGTGATTCACCTCAAGCCGAGGAAGCCAAAGAAGACCAATCCGAAACAGAGGATGTTGGAGCTGAGAAAAAGGAATGGTACACAACTTGTTCCAAGTAAGAAAAACTTTTCTTTTGTGCCTCTTTTTCTATCACTTACTTATATTCATCATCAATCACTTATATTCATCTGGATGTATTTGAACAGACTTTTAAGGACATTTAGTCTGTGGCTGGAAGAACCAAGACTACAAGAGCCTAGTTTGTTTTTGCCTGCCCTTCCTCCTCAATATAATCCCTCTAAACTTGCTGGAATCATCCAGGGAGATAAAACTCCTTGGTTGGAGTATCTGGATTATGCTTCTGTTAGGGGGAATCAACAAAGTGCTGCTTGGGATTGGCAGGTGGCACGATATCGCACCCTTGATCCCTCAGTTAAGATACTCTTACCTTCGCCTGAAGAAACTGATGATCCTTCAGACAGAATTCTAAAACGGTAATTAATTAAAATCTCAGAGATAAATTATTTGTTATTACACACCATAATTTGCTTTTCTTATTTTTGATAGGCTGCAGTCATACGATTCTTCAGTACCCCCGCCACCTCTGAGGCCAAGTAAACCTGTAGTACCAACAGTTTCCAATGACATGCTTTACAACAGGGGTACCATGCTGAATGGTCTTAAACCATTCTTCAGATCTCTTCTAGAATATGCTCAGTAAGTAGTTTTGTTTTGGTTCTGTTTTGAAAGATATGGAAATTATTGAAACTATAGTCAATCCTCTCTTTTTCATCAATTTGCTACAGTATATCAAAATAAATAATTTTATCTAACTTTCCAATGTATTTTCAGTTAATCAGGGCAATTTAAATGTAAGTGTTTGTTAACAAATACCTTAATATAAAGAAGCAATGTAATAATCCTAGATTAATTTAAATAGTAGAATCACTATCATGTTTCTTCATGAAAATGAAATACATTTGTGAAAGTCATATGTTATATCTTTAATCAGGTAATGCTTGTGTGCGTCTGTCATTTGCAGTTAGGACCTTTCCAATCCACCATTTCGGGCATATGAGGTATCATTCGTCTGGGGAATTTGCCATTTCGAGAACAGATGGAATTGTGGGGAAGGTGAAGCATGGGAAGAAATCATTAGACCCCTTCCATCCATTGTTTAGGGAAAGTGAAGTGTCATTTGATGCGTCTCAAGTCTGCTGTGGGAACATATTTTTTCTATCCTTTTCTTCTAATTAAAAAACCTGAAATTAGCAAGTTTGAAAACCATAAACTGTTTAAAGCTTTAAAGATATCATACAAAGCTAGAGTTACATCTATAAAATTGAAATAAGTAATTTTTTTACTAAGGATATTAGTAATTGTCAATGCAATGTTAATAGAAGAAAGGTGCAAAGAAATTAATATCAGAAAAAGAAAATTGTGTTTGGAAAATTGAAAGAAATTTCGATGATAAAATAAATTTAAAAGAACAAATATTTGTAAAATCAATACAGGTTCTAAACAGTTATTGTTTTTACAAGTATTATTGTTGTGCTTTATGAAGATATTAACAAGTTTTTGCAAGTATCTATAACAAAAGATGGATGTTACATTGAAGAAATAAAAAGAAGAAGAATATCAGGAGAGACAGCCATGAAAAAGTGTAATAAATTCATCAACGACTCAGCATTATCAGTGAAGACGAAAATCAAGCTTAAACAGACAATGATGTTGTCTGTTGTGCTATACGGCTCTGAGTGTTGGACTTGAAACTCTTCAGACCAGAGAAAAATCGATGCTTTTGAAATGTGGTTTGGAGGAAATTGTGGAAAATCCGTTGGACACACAAAAGAAATCTGTTTTGAAAAATTAAAGCCCTAATGTTCTCTAGAAGCCGGAGTTCTGAAACAAAAACTCCTTCTTTGGACAGATTTCAAGGAGATCAGACTCTTTGGAGAAGGACATAATGTTAGGGACAATGGACAAAACTAGAAGACATGGAAGACAGAGACTGAGATGGTAAGAAGAAATCTAAAAAGTAACCAACTTGGCATGGATAGAAACAATGTATGTGGAGCAAAACAGAATAGGATGGAGAAAACTCACAAAGAAAGTGACACCAAAAAGGAAAATTTTCAAGGAGAGGCTGGCAACCAACTGTTTTGAATATCCTGTTAAAGGATCACCAAGGATTACATGCGACTACATATTTCTTACTTATTATGTCAAGAAGGTTAGTTCAGGGTTTGTCAGATTTCATTAATCATTTAATGAATTGAGAATTATAAAAAAAGCACGTGAACTAGTGGTGTTACAACAGCACATTCTATCACATGTTATTTCTAATTTTGCAATTTTCCAAAAATTCAGAGACTGTAATAAACAGAGACCTCTGTCGTTCTTTTAGGAGTTCCTTGTTTTATTTGTCAAAAAATTGGTAGCAGTTTTTGGGAAAATATTGTTTTTATAAATTGCATTGATTTCAAGTGCAAATTGCACAAAGATTACTCACTCTTTCAAAAAATTGTACATGACCTTTTTTATGGAGCTAAGCTTTTACAACTGATTTTGTTGCAAAATCTCTGATCTTTAATTTTGTAATTTTTAAATGTTAAAATTTGGCATTTCGAAAATACAGAGCTCAACAGAAATGATACTAACATCAATTTTTTTAACATCCTTTAATATATATGAGACGAAAATTTACAGAAATAATTTGGTGTTGTTTTGAGAGAGAAAAATGTTTAAAAAATTTAAAAATTGCCTACATTTCATGCAAAATTACCTGATGCCTCATATTTTCAAAAAATTGTACATGACCTTATTTGAAGATCCATCTTTAAAGAACAGATATTACGAAGGAAAAAATCTTTATCGTCAATATTGTAGTTGTTGGAAGACATTGAAAAAAAATTGAACTTTTGGAGTTTTTAAAAAAATCAGAGATTGCAATGAAAATGATACCAGTACTGAAAGCACATAATGCTATCTGGGTACAAAGTTTAATTAAAAAATGTGGAGCCATTTTTGAGAAACTTTTTGAAAATAAGTCTTTACATAAATTAGTCTCCAAAATCATAATATATGTTTCAAACTCAGAGGGCTTTGGGCTCATTTAAATTGATTAGAGAATATAAATTTTGGACAAAAAAAGCTGAACATTTAAGGTGCTATTGCAGCTAGTGCTAGCTACCAGACACAGATGGAAAGACAGACAGACATGTTTTGCTATCAATCAATTTTTCAAAATCAAGGCTCCACAAAAATGGATTCTGACTACATAACCTGTGTATACAAACAATATATATCTACTTTTTCATTACAAGGGTCTGGCAATTAGAGTTTTTCTGCCAAAAAATCACAGTTTTCTGAAGCATGATTACAATACTTTCTCTTTTTATGAAGTTAAGGCAAAAAAATAAAAACTGTAGGGAGATACTACATGTGACATGATTGTGGTACCTGCTATCATTAACTTTATGTTGTTTTTAACCTGGCTTCAATCAGATCCTCTGGAAATATCATAGTTAAAATATAAAAATTAAATTTTGGCAGAATAATTAAGTGCATTGAGTATATTGAAAATATTAACTAGTGGGGCTACAGAATGGCACAGATTTTCCCATATTAGTTTTCTATTTTTTTTTGGTCTCAGCTAGCTACACGGTCTTGCCACGAACTCATGCCAGCTGATATCTATCCCCGCCCAAAGTACATTTTCTTAATTTTTCAGTTTCCTAATTATAGAGCAGAAATATTATTTTAAGATTATTAAAGAACAAAAACCTCATCCTAAGTGCCAATTATCTGCGAAAAATTTGAAGGCGTTTTTTGAAAACCATGTGTTTAAAGTGGTACTGTAAATTCAAAATGTAAAGTTTTTTCACAGAAAATTTTCATTTGAAGCTCATTTTAAGTACTTTTACTAACAAATTCAATAGTGTTTAAAAATTGCTGGAAATCAACAACGTGAGAGATCTCCCAAAAAATTTACATTTGTATTATTTTGGAAAGAAAAAGGAAAAAAATTGAAATTAACTTCACGTCATATTAAAGAGCAGAATTAGGACTTTCCATTCAAAATGTTTGAAGAAAAAATTTGGAGCCATTTTTGAGAACATGCAGAGGTCTGAGCTAGTTTTCCCAGAAAACAGTTTCTGAACATGCAGAGTTTTGAGCTAGTTGTCACAGAAAACAGTTGAGTTTTCGAGAAACTTTACGCAACATTATTGAAAGCACATGTACTCATATATTAACAAATTGCCGCTAATATAAATATTAACGACATGAGAGGCAAGTCAAAAAAATTACATTTTTGTAAATGTTGAAAAAACAAAAGAGTAGAGCAATATGGCATTTGTCATCTTATAGAATACATTTAGCACTATCCCTACTAAAAGTTAAAAGAAAAAATTTGGAGCCGTTTTGGAGAAAATCATGTTTTTTAATTTTTTTAAATTGAACATATTGCAGGCAGTATTGCATGAAAACTACTAAAATTTTAAGAAAAATGTACTAGACGTTAATGAAAGAACTCACTACGAAGAACAAATTTTATTTGAAGGAAAAATCTCTATCTTTAATTTTGTAGCTGTAGGAAGACATAAAAAAAATCACAATTTTGAAATTTAAATCAAAATTTGGTGATGTTTATAAGAAAATTTTGAAAATGTCCAGAGGGCTTCAGGTAATAAAGACCCTCAATTTTAAAGATTTTTTTCTTCTTCAAAATCTCAAAGATTCAACTTGAGCCAGATGGACAGGGATTTTGTTCAATTTGGAAAAATATGCTACGAATGGTTTAGGCGCTATTGTTCAGAGACGGACGTTTTTGTTGTTGTTTTTTGTTTTTTTTAAATACCTTTTCAGTATCAGGGGACCTCTAAAACATGTTTTTCCGTCAAAATATTGAAGTCGATTGTCTGCAGCATTACATAACTTTCCCTATACTACTATAAAAACAGAATGCCCACTTTGTGGAAAACTGGGAAAAATCAGGGAAATTTATTCCTCTGGAAAAGTCAGGGGAAAATCAGGGAATTTGTGAAAGAATGGTTGGAATTCAGGGAAATTTTTGAGATGGCTATAAAATTTTAACATATTTCTAAAACAAATAGTTCAAAAACATAATTCTTTGACCAATTTCTATTTGTTGATTTTTTAATTTATTTTTTTAGCTTTATCATTGTAAAATCAACTGACAAATTAGTTCCAAGCTTGCTTTGATGTTTTCTTTAATTAGTGTGTAATACTTCACAAATCTTATGTGAATAATAAAAAAAATGCTATAAAGAACCAGGAAAAGATGGAAATTTGTTTGAGGAAATGGGTGACCACCCTGAAATACAATCATCATAAATACTGCAATAACGTAGGGTAGTATATACACAGTACAACAGTCCTACACATACCAAGAATATCAAAATCATTGTTGTTCCATAATGCAACACATGAATTGCTAATATTTAATGGTGGGCAGCCTCTTCCTTGGAGCCTTGCAGTTATATTACATCAGCTGTGTCCTAAGCAGTGACACTGAGTATGAAAATTCAGTCAGTATGCACATTATGAGAATAGGCCAACGGTTTGGATTTTTCAGTCAAAATCAAAATTACTTCATTGTTTTTGTACTTTCTCCAGAGTTCCTAGTTATCTAACGAAACCATCCTCTCTCATGGCTGGATGCTGCATAGTTTCCTTTCAGTTTTTGTGCACATTGGGAATTAGTAATATAGTTATTATTTTGCACATTGAACCAAATTAATTTAATTTATTTTTACTTCATAATACAGTGAACTGTGCATTGAAAATTGTTGTTCTTGCTACATATGTCCCTGTAAAAGATAAATGTTTTACTAGTGTATTTACTTAAAATGTATATGTAATTGATTTAATATTCATAAGATACCATGTGTAGCTTTCCAAAATGACAAAGTAGATTTTCTTTGAAGTTTTGGGAGTTAATGTAGTTCACAATTTTTAGTGGAAGAGAATTCCAGTGATCATGATTCTGCTTGGTAGAAAATGTTTGTAGAAGTTAATTTCTCCAAAACTCAAGCAGTATATATTGTACATAATACCTGAACGTTTCTCTTTTATAACAGAATTTACTCTCTGCGTATGTCAGAACATACTGCTTTGGACTGCAACTTTTTAGAATTAGTGCCTGCTTTGTATCGTGATGTGGAAATGGAAATTATTCTTCATGCTGCTTGTGATAGTGAGCCTCAAATGTCTAGAAGGGATGCTGCTTTGACATGTGCTGGACCTGCTGCTATAAGACTCAAAGTAAGTTAAGTGTTCCACTATTCTTGTATTACAGACAATTTTTTCTTATTTAATTACTCTGTCAAGCATTATTTTCTAACAAACATAAATGTTTTAATTTTTTAATATGTTTTGTTTGTTACACAATTTATTTAGTTTTATTATCATTAATACTGTTATTCTTTTTTGCCTGTTTCACAACTAAAGATTTTAGGTGTCTATGAAATATATAATCTACTCTAGGTTGCTACCACCTTCCTAAGGAGCAGATCTAGTGACTGTTCTTACCTCTACAATACTTGTGGCAAAATATGGTCTGTTTCCAATTACAAAATGCAGTCTAGCACTTTCAAGTGTTTTGAAGGACCTGAGAGTTAGGACAAGTTCTTACAAACATTTTGTGGAACAAATCCCGAAGCTCCAATAACTATTGATATGTTTGTTATATCCACCTTTTTTTAGTCTGTCATAATCAATCATGATTATGTAGAGTTAGGGAGCATAGTTTTTTGACAGACAATTTCTTTAATGTTAATTTATTCTATATTCATGCGCAACAGTTTCGAGAATTGTTATCCCCATCATCAGGCTATAAAATTGAATTTTTTCAATATTGAAAAAATAGTTCTCCCTTCATACTTGTCCTCTCCTTTTCTTATCGTAACTTCCCGTGGCTCTCAGAACTCATTATTTCAACCGCTCTCACCAACGCATTGTAATGGAACCGTCGCTCGCGTCAGGTGGCGACGTGTGTCCAATTTTTATTCAATATAATGTTGCTGAAAAGATGCCTCGAAATGTGCGTTTTTCGCTACCTGCAAACGTGTTAGAAGCATCGGGGACGCGGAGGCATGCAGCTTTATTGTCTCGACAGGGGCGCGGCGCAAACCGCACTCTTAACTCTTCACCTAACTATTGATATGACCTGTCATTTTCTCCTGGGAGACCTGTCTCCTTGGTTTCGACATTTTTGTCGCATGGTACCGCAACCTTTACATGTAAACATGATTTTTTAACCAAATCTAAATAACAGTATCTGGTTTAGGTACTGCTTTTATATGATTGATTTGTTGTCATACAATATTATACAGTGACCAACACACATTGTAGGTTTTGGTGAGTGATTATACCATTGGATCATGTGTTCGTAACTTTGAGGATGTACTTACCCTCTGGTGGGGGTAATTACAGGCCCCATCATGTTTTTTCACATTTGCCTTTGTTAGAATTGGAGAAACTGAGACTATACGATTTCTACTCATTCCTGACAAATATGGCATTTATCATCCTGTGAAATTTTGTGATGCACTTTATCATAATGTTATGTTCTTCATTCCTGATGTGGAGCTATTACAAGTGCTTCCGATTTTGATTTCATTCTTTCACTTTTAAGCCACATAAATGAAATGGTCTCTGTTAATGTGAATCATGTTCATTCTTTTTAGATATTGTCTGTGGAATGGTTTGTCTCTTCATAATTTCTTCAAAATTGTTTGTCTTACATGACAAACAATCACATCAACAGCATCAACAGTTCAGTGTTTGTTTCTAGCATAGTTTTCCTGACTATTCTTTGTGCTAAACTTGCAATGCCTTTTATCCCACTTTTTCAGTGATGCATCGAGTTTGAGAATAGCACAATCAAATATTTGCATTTTATGGTCAAAATCAAAACTGTTGTATTGTTTTTCAATGTTTTCAAAGTTCATGAGTATCAAACAAAACCATACATGCTTCTCACATGGCTGTAAGCCACATAGTTTTCTTTCAATTTCTGTAAGCATTGGAAATTAGTAATATGAATCGGGGAGTTTTAAGTAATGCCTATTTTAAACTTGTTCAGGTTCGTATATGTTCTTACATATGTAAGAAAAGGTGCAAAAATTGAAATGAATATTTTTTAATGGGTAAAATAATTTATATTTTGTAATAGATCTAGCATAGGGTCCTCAATTTTACCACCTGAAAGCTAAATCAGTCTCTACCAAGAGTAACTCATGAATATAGTCAAATTGCATTGATTTCAAGTTTGAGCTTTCTGAGATCTTATAGAGACTATTTTGACTTGCTGTATTTTCATGATTTAATTAATGGAAATATTGATGCATATGATTTGTATTCAATGATCCCTTGGTCTACAACGTAACAAAGTATGTGGTGTAATGAAAATGCTCTATTTGTAATTTCGATCACTAGAACAAATGTATATTACATTGCACAACTACTAGGATGTGTAGAATGTCAATATTAAGATATTTTTGCATCTACGAATGGATTTTTGAAAAGTATAAGAGAACATTATATAAAAGTCTGCACTTGAAAATAAATTTACCGTGGATTTATTTTGTTGTATATTTTATTTTATAAATTCTCTACTTCTGTGAAATAACTGTAATTGGGCAATTGCCCGAGATATACAGGATGATTCAATCATTGTTGCTCATACAGGACCCGGTGATAGAGTACCCTACGAGTGAGAAAGGAGAGAGAATAAACTACTATTTAAGCATTATTTACTATAGTTAATAATATTTGCGTGTGCAGCCAAAACTTCGCACTTTCTCCTCGTGTAACAGGGACTCAAGTGTTCAAAATGACCCCCTCCTCCTGCATGAGTGCAAGGTAGGCATCTGTGATGCACTCAACTTTGCCGAGTTGTACTATTATTTCTGCCTCCCCGCTTTCAATGCACCGAAGGTCATCATGGTCCTCGACTTCGGTGGCATGAATGCGGTCTTTCATTGACCGCTCCGAAAGCGTTTGGAGTACTTGAGTTACAAAATTTAGAATCTGAACGCCTCTTAAACGCTCGAGTAAGAAGTGAGGACCGAGGATATCTGTGATTCATCCACAATGCCAACCGACACATTCACAGAGAATCGCTCTTGGTAAGCTACACTAAGTGCAACATGTGGATTTTCTCGGACCTCACACGCAAATTGTACACTTTAACTGTGTAAATTCTCATAAAACACGCTTCACCTGACCAAAGAACGAAATTCCAGGTTTTCTTTGCTTTTGCGCAGGGAATGCCTAGAGAATTGAAAACGACGTTATAAGCATCCACTGCGCAAATGCTGCACCTGCTGGAAATGGAAAGTCTCGGCATAAATTGTTCACCAGACGACGGACTGTGATGCTTTGCCCTCGCACTCGTTTTGCCTGGTGTTCGCTCCGGGAACTTTTCGGATAGTATTACCAATTGAGTTTTTCAGAGAAGCGGCGAGCCCCCTAACGCGTGAAGCCGCTCGCTCGTAGCCCATGTTACACGTGCACAAGCGCATAGTCAAAAGTTTAACGTTAATTATTGGCAAAACTAAAAGACGAAGAATATCCAATTTTTGCAAATTCGTCCTGAACATTATATATAGTATAAGGTTCTGGTGCATTAGCATCGAGGACTGGATCACTCTGTATATGAAATGCTAGTTATGTAATAAATTTTTTAGACAGTGTGGTAAAAGCTGTTATTTTGAGGGTATGCAAAGCGTGCTAAAGGCTAAGGGAAACAATCAGTGTGTACTTGTACATTTCAGTTTTCAAAAAAATGAAAAAAACATAGTATAATAGTAGAGGGTTTTTCAGTTAAATCCTTAAATGTATTTTTTTAAACTTGTTTCTGAGATCATCTGTCTCTAGCATATCTGTACTAACATCATAAAATATAATTTAATATCATTTTAAAATGATCTTTAAAGTAATATTTTGGAAAATGTATTGTTGGAGTGTTATGTAACAGGTGTGTGAAGCTCGAGTCAGTGAAGGAACAGAACATATGATTCAACAAAATCGAGGAGAATATGAGACTGTTTTATCTCGAGCTACTCAGCCACCTCCTCAGAAAGTGTGTGTTGGAAGTGTATTCTTGGAACATACAATTATGTAAGTCTGTGAACATAATATTTTAATTTTATAAAATTGAAGACTTTTAGCATCAACAACCAAAAATTAAATTAAGTTGCTGTAGTACCACATTTACATACTTTCACATAATGCATATGCTATGAATAAAACAAGAATTCTGAATTCTGTGCACTACACATTTTCACACATTCCAATGTATACACTGTGTTTGAAATGCCACATTTTAAATGTGCTTGAAAAATCTTTTGCAGTGGATAAAAGTCTCATGTTGCAAAATTCGCACTTAATATTGCCATGTAATTTCTAATTACATTTCCATGCCAATTAACCTGAGTTACAGCTAACCTTAAGTTAATAATAGTGTGAACATTTTTCTAAACAATAATCAACAGTGAATGAAATAAAATGGGATATAAATAATATATAGAACACGTTTGAATTAATAAACAAGAAACAGACATCAGGCCTTTCATCCTGCTGTTCATGATGAAAATAAAATCATGATGATGTTCTAATAATAATGCATTAGGTAGCCAAAATAGCATTTTCCCCATATATTTTGAATGTGAGAGGGAAACTTCTTTCATCAAAAAGCAACTTAAGAAATAAGTAACATTTACTGAAGTTAACTTAAAAGAAGTTTGATTTTTGCATTAATTAAAAATGTCATTAATTTAAAATAAAAATTGTTTACAGAATATTACTTCTCTAATAAATATTTTGCTCTTGTTTTAATTTCTAAATGTAGGGAAATCTAAATTTATTAGAAGACTGTTTGGAAGACAAATTGTTATAGTTGTTATTAAAGTTAAATGCTCATTTGTTTTTGATTTTTATATTTTTGTGAGAGTATTGATATAAACTTTTTGTTGTAGGTTACTTGAAAATGAATACATGCAGAATCGAGCAAATAATAATACAGAAATGGTATTAAGATTACAAGATGTTGGAGTTACTCTTTTCTATCACATGATTGGGCTGTATAATGAGGATGCTGCATTTTATCCTCCGACTAAGCAACTTCTTACTAGTTGCCTTGAACGCTTGGGCCAGGTGAGATTTGCATTTTCTGTGGTCTAAAAGTATTGGTAATAATTTTGTTTGTTTTTCTCCCGAGTTTTATACTTTCTCTTTGTTTTCTCATTTGCTTCTTCTTTCTTTTTTTCTCATAATGAATGAAATATTTATTTTTTCTATTGTAAATTAGGGATTCCCAAAGTTTTGAGCTGGATTCAACTCTGCTTTGTGTGTGCTCAAGACCTTGGTCAAATTCAAAACCTCTGCATCATAAAGAAAATATTATTTAAAAAACTTAATTAGATTGATCCAGAACACTTTTGAAAGTACCGGTACTCCAAACTGTTGAGAAATTTGACCATTGGGAAAGACATTCTTTCAAAAGTATGGGAAATTAAAGACAAACTGGAAAGGGTTATGAATAGGAAGCAAATTTTGATGACGTAAAACATTACCAAAAATGATCAATAAAATGCTTTTAAAATGCCTTAACAAAGAAAAACTATGTAAAAAAATTATTAAAACCACTAAGGATGACCAAATCAAGTTGTTGGGTATTTTACTGATGTAATCGAGGCTTCTTCCTTTTTTTCAAGTTAACTCGGCTTGCAAACTTTTGGTTTGGAGTGTTCTTTAAAAGAAAATCTCTGCCTTTATTGATCATCAAAACAGCCTAATTGTCAGTCGCGCCGATAGGTTTCACAGGAACCTTACATTACATAGTACTCACCACGGCTGACATTACAATATATGAGCGAAGAAATCAGGAATTCTGTGGTAAACATTTCTTGTTTTAAAATATTGTTTGGAAAGCAAGTACCGTTAAAATTATATCAAAATCAATGAAATCAGCAAAAAATACATTAAAGATGACGTAAAAAGTTAAAAAAGAATTATCAGTTGAAATCGATGAAAAATGAAAAGTCATAAAAATGGGTCATTTTGTTTTGTTACCAAAAAAAAACCCTACAAAAAACAACTAAACAGCATTGTTCTAAAGTGTAAGGGTAAAACATGACATTTAATTAAAAAATTACAAGACTATAATGGAAAAGAAAACTTCCATTACAGCTTGATGCAGCACGTGTTGAATGAAATATTTAAATAAGGTACTTGGGATGAAATTTATTGCTTAGAAGAAAATGTTAATTTCAATTCAGTTTTCTTCAAGACATTGTGGGTATATTATTGCAAGTAGAATATTATTTTTTATGTAATCAGATACTATATAAAAATATTGCTAGTGCATGTTACTGTGTATCATTGGTGGTGCTTTGTAAGAAAATTTCTCAATAATAGTAGAAGTACTTTTGTGTTTTTCTGAAAATTTGAAAAACTCTTTGAGTGAACTACAGAAAAACAAATTTACTTATTGAACTAGTGGTGTTACCAAAGCACATACTTTCCTGCATTGTTTCTAAATGCTCTGCAATATTACACTACTAGATAAATCAACAAAAGTGTCCAACAAGATCCTCACAGTTACTGTGCTGGCATTCATACCACTATACCACACAAGTGCCATTATGAGGCGAACTTGGGCGGAGGCATAAAAAAGTAAATGCTCAATTGGTGTTAAAAAAACCTCAACAATCAAATTATCCGATAGAAACTCCCAAAGCTTCAGATCAATAATGGAATATCAATTTTGAAAAAAATCGCGTGAAAGTTTAGGCGCTACATTTTTCACTGATGGACTGATAGCTGTTAGGTTGATTAATTGATAATGATTCCGGGGCGCGTCAACTGCTAGGATCATTAGTTATTAAAGTGTAGTACATGCTTTTCTCGGGAGATAGCGGTGATTCCCCCTGACGACTAAATCTGGCACCAACCTACTGTCGAGTAGCAGGGTTTTTCCCAACCATCTGTCCCCCCCCCCCCCAAAGGGATATCGCCCCAGCCAGGACAAGCTTTCTTACATGTTTGACTGTATTAGTGAGCAGAGGTGCTTCAAATTATTTTCAATACAGTTTCTCAAATTCTCAATAGATTGCTGCAACAACACATTCATCAAATTAAAATCCCTGCCAGAGATTCGACCCCCGTTCCCTTAAACCGTACATGCCTTAACCAGCTCGGCCATCGCTCAGGACCATTCTGGCTGTATACTTCTATATTAGTCTAGAGATAATTGCATCAATTCTAGCATTAAAGAGTTGAGAAAATGTGAAAAAAATGTATTTTATGCAACAAAACAAGGCAGACGTGAAGAGGACGCCTAGCCAAAAAGATAGTCCATATTAAAGAGATTAGAAAACTACCTAGTACGAAAAACTTTTTGCCATTCTATAGTACTACTAGTATTTTCTAAATTTAGCTACAGGATTAAATTAAATACCTCAGCCACCCGGGTGGGACAGGGAATATACACTTCTATAAGAGTATGGTGGTTTCATTTCTAGTATTAGGCAGTCAAAAAAAGAGAAAATATGAGAAAAGGACCTTTTGGCGGCAAAAGATGGTAGCTGAGAAGATAATAAGACCTAATCCAAAAGCTAGTCGAGACTAAAGAGATTTGAAAACTAATGCGAGAAAGTCTATGCAATTCTACGGTCGCACTAGTTTATTAATTTATTTACCCTATGTTGTTACATACAAGGAGAAAATGTAATGAAAGAGTTTCGTGCGTTTTTGAGAATTTTTTTTTAGAAATTGCATTAATTTCAGACATAAATTTGGCTCGTTTTTTTTTTAAAATAAAATCGTACATGACTTTTTTAAGAGCTAATTGTTTACAACAGACGTTTAAAGCAGAAAATCGCTCACTTCACTTTTTAACATTTTCGAAAAAATGGAATAATAGTCGAAAATAGGACTCACACCATATTTTTGAGCACTCTTTATTACAAATCAGGAGAAAATTTAAAGAAGAAATTTGGAGCGGTTTTTGAAAAAAAAAAAATGCCTATATTTCACGCAAAATTACATGGATACAATTCATATTTTCGAAAAATTGAACATTAACTTTTTTAAAGATCCGTCTTTAAGGAACAGATTTCCTTTAGGAAAAAATATCTATCTTCAATATAATAGTTGTAGGAAGACGCCCAAAAAACTTCAATTATCAAAAAATCTAATTTTAACGATCATGAGATTACCACCGTTTTCAAGAATGCCGTCAGTCGATTATTCGGTATCAAGAACCAACAAAACATGGTTTCTGGCTATACCATGTGTTGGGGGATTTTTTTTTTAATTTAGCAACAGGATTTATCCTCTTTTTCATTATCAGAGCCTGGCAAAAAGGTATTTTGGGCGAAAATTCGCAGTTTTCCGGCGCGTGATTACATAACTTTCTCATCTTACGAAGAATTCGTAAAGTGAGAAAGTAAAAATTGAAGTCACCTCCTGGATCTTTTTTGAAGAGTTAACAGGGATAATATTGTGGACATTTATTATTCAAGATTTCAGATTTTATTAGCTTTGATGTATAATTAGAATTCATGATACATTACTAAAAAATGTTAAGTAGGGTTGAAACATGTTTGGTCTTTAAAAGGAGTTTATACAGTAGTCGAGGGTTTATACAGAGTAGGATGTGATCATCTGACGAACCTGTATTCAATGAATTTAAAAATATTTTATTATGAAAAACAATTGTGCTCTAGTAAATTGAATGTGGTTAAAAGTGTGGAGATTCTAGCGACCTGGGGTGCGCGATGTTCACACATTCCCTCCACTTGGCGCCACCAACTTAAAGGAAACAAGAAGGCAAGAGGGATCTGAGGAATGGACACGCATGAAATAAACAGTTATTATATGATTTATTTATGCGAGTTAATTGCAGAAATAGCACACGATTCATAAAGTCATCTCTCTTATTCTTGGATTTTTTCAGTGCTGCGTTTGAAGTATATTATCGTCTAATGACGGTTTCATCCAATCGGGAGCTTAAACATCACCATAGTGACATATATATATGTTAGGTTAAATCCTAGCATACGTCTTGCACCATAGCCCAGAACGGATCTCGGCGCAGTCTGACAATCTCTAATAAATTCTTGGCCAAGTGCATATCCATGTCCTTGTGGCGAACACCCCTTCAGGCCAGTCTTCTTCGAAGGGGACGCCAGCTGGATTCAACATTGTTCGTGTGCACCCCAGTTACAAGATCCACGAAGTGAAGAGAGTGGTTCACTGCCCCATGGATTAAGTTATTTTGATCCCGCTGGCTGTACCTCTCCAGGAATCAGTGAAAATTGTAGAGCCGGATTCCACATTCTTCAAAATCAATTGCAACAAAATCCCTTCTGTTATTGGGGCATACTTCCAGGCGAACATCTCTCGTTTCCTAATCAATCATGCCCAGAACCTACTGCCCGTCTACATCACGACCACGATGATACTTTCGGCGGCCGATCTTACATTCGTCAATTTCAAAGATATAGTTTTCGGCACAGTTTTTCGATTGCTTGCAATAGCGCCGATTCAAACTGTCTAAATACTTCTTCCTAAATGAGTTCGGTCGTAAGAGCACTAACGAAGCGAAGTAGCGGTACCCTACGTGTTCAGCGCGTGGTGGGGGTAATTCGTGAACATGTGAACGCCGCATTCAGCACATAACTAGTAGATCGCTAGAATACCCAAAAGGGTATTCACAATTCCATTCAGATATGCAGTATGGTATTAATGAGCATAAAGATATTCTATATTTCAACTTTAAAGGAAAGACAAGATGGTATTCGGGATTTATAATAGAATGTGAAGTCTTCCCAAGCAAATGGGCTCCTGATTAAATGTAGTTACTAAACAGTATGCTTATTAAACTCTGTTATTTGTTGACCCCCCTCTACCACTCTGCCCAACCCCACCAACTTCCCCCTGGAATACTGCCCCTTTCCACTCCCCCCGTGACCCACATCAACAAAGATGGAGAAAGATACACATGTTTATAGACAGTGTGAAAATAAAGAAATTAAAAATTCTGAGAGAAATGTAAATGTAGAAGAATATTAAATATGAGGGGAGCCAAATTTCATTGATGGTTAAGGTACATGGCAAATGTTTCTTGTTTTAAAAATAAATTTAAAAATGTGCAACATTATACTAAATATAATTTCCTTCTTTCAGACTTTTGTTTCGGGAGATGAGAGCCAGTGTATGCGTCTACTTACCACAATTATTCAACAGCCACAAATGGGTGGCATTCTTGGACCACATTTTACTCCAGCTGCTGCAAGCACACCTACTTTCTTACAGATGTATCAGACAGTAGTTGGCATTGTAGATCAACAAGCACCTGAACGTATTTTTGTTCTTCTTTCGAAGGTTTTGTAGTTACTTTTATAACAAATGTTTAAGTATTACCATAAGAACTTTGATTGTATTTGGCGTTTTTTTGTTCACCAGTTTGATGTACCACGGTGGCTGGTCTCTCGGCGACCTAGGTTGAGTGAGCGATCTCAGTTCATAGAGTTGGTGGGCAAAGCTCTTACTACTGCTGGTTTGAATCCAGAAGATGAGAAGCTTATTCTTCATGAAGTATTTCGAAAACATCTGCGTTTCCTTCTTATGTACGACTTTCCTGAACATTATGGTGAAATCTTGAACCTTGCACTCCGCAGTAGTGAAACCCAGTGCTTGGCTCTTGATGTGTGGTTCGATATTCTTAATGCCCTTGTTGCTGGAGGAGAAACAGCTCAACGAAGGCTTAAACAAGGTCAAAACTTAGGAAAAATAAAGGAAGAAATTCGCAGATATGCTACAGAACAAAATTTACTGACACATAGTGAGGTATAGTATAGGAAAATTTGAAATTAATTGAATTAATATTTTTTGCAAAATTCTATCCAAAATATGGCATTATTTCTGGTTGAAGCTGCGAGAAACTGCATCTTTGGTTGGAAGCCATTTTATGAAAGAGAGACTTCAGTATGGTTTATACGGATTATATCCTAAATACAGGGTTTACATTGAACCTTTGACTACATTCTTGGGGATGATAGGACATGCATTAGTGGTCAGTACACTTCAGCATGATCGAGGCACATTGTCTGACAAGTGTAAGTAGACAAGTGAGAGTGTTTTTCAATATCATAGTTGGTGTCTATTTTATCTCTCGACATTTTATCATGCATTGACAAATTTCATGAAATTAAATTGAGTGTATTGAAATTAAAATGAAATACCAAAGAATAAAGAGAGAACTGTCATTTGGAACTGAATGAATAAAATTGTCATGAACATGTTTCCAAATTAGTGATGGTACAACAGTACTTAATTTCTTGCATTATTTGTAACATTTACAATTTTTGAAAATTTAGAGAGTTCAACAGAAATGGTTCCCGTACCATTTTTATAAGGGTACTTTGATATATTTGAGAAAAATTAATGGAAGAATTGGGACCCATTTTTGAGAAAATATTTATTTTTTAAAATTAAATTGTTATTAAATTATTTATTTAAATACCTTCACTTTAAGCACAAATTAGGAATGCAGTACTCATATTTTCCAATAATTGTACGTGACCTTTTTTGAGATTTTTTTTTAATTACCATTTTTGAGAAAATAATTGTTTTAATGTTGTCTATATTTTATGCAAAACTAAGCAAAAACTACTCTTTTTTTTTTTTAAATTGTACATGACCTTATTTGAAGATCTTTAATTGAAGAACAGATTTCATTATGGAAAATAATATCTTATCTTCAGTATTATAGTTATAGGAAGAACTGAAAAATTTTTACAATTTTCAAAATTGAAAGTTGAACAAAAATGAAATGTTTATGAAAAGTAACCATAAAAATGAAATTATTTATTTCAAATGTGCAGGGCCTTGAGTTCAGCCAGATTGATCAGGGAATATCAGTTTTGGAGAAATCTTCTGAACAATTTAGGCACTAGTGTTGCCACAGATGGATGGATTAATTAGTTTATTGCCTTTGTGCCATACACTAATCTTTCGGTATCGTGTAGACAGAAAACGTGGATTCTGACTACACTGTGCGTTAGAGGAAGTAATTTATTACGTATAGGAACAAGATTTCTCCACTTTTTGTATCAGAACCCCACAATAGGAGATTTTTCTGCCAAAAAATAGGGCTATATATTTGAATGAATAATATGCTCATATAATTTATTCTTTGATTTACGGCTTTTGCTGATTACTTCACATAATTTACGTAGTATGTGAAATATTATATTTATTTCATTGCAGTGTGTGAGCAACTGTGGCCTTCATTGTGTGATATGTTTTCACCTTGGCTTACGCCATACTGGACAAAAAATTTGAAAGAACCAACTGCTGCATGGATCCAGCAATTGACAGATGATCGATCAGTATTATTGCCATGGATTACTGCTGATGGACCTCATGCTCAGCGAATGGTAGCAATGTTTGTTGAATGTGTTCGATTTATTTTAGATACATTGCCAGGTAATAAAATAAATTGACAGAACTGTGCAGTTGATAATTACACTTACGAACATATTTATCCTTATCAACATTTGAATTTCTTTTTTCTCCAGCTTGCAGCAATATTCTGTGCTTTTTGTGGCAAATGTATGTGTCTAGTTTTGCTCATTCTGCTGTTAAAGATTACATATTAAATGTTATGCATGGCAGCTTACAAACCTTGCCTTGGGATAGGTTTTGGCCAAGCATGCAAGATTTAGAACTCATGCTGAAGGTGAGGAAAGTTCAGGATATTAGTGTAAATGGCAAAAATGTGAATAAACTTTAATTGTGTAACATTTTTTAAACTTGGTAGGTTGTTGATCAGTATCTCCCAGATTGTCATTCCTTTCTTGGTGCTGTATTTATTGAAATACCATGGTGGAATTGGGTGGGTCATGTTCTCAATTCATACTCCAGTTCTGTGTCAACACGAGCTCATGTGTGCTTGTTACATCTGCTGGTAAAACTTGCTAGTGAACCTACTGTGCGACAGGTACATATGTGAACATTATAACTTTAATTATGCATTTTTTAGTTAAAATGTATTTTAATTGTTTATTTTTTCATAGACTGCAAAAGTTACTCCACTTCTTCAAGAATCTCAAAAATTTGCCTGGCATTTATTAGATTCATCAGCATATGAGCCAGTTATTAATTGGTGTGTAATGAGCCTAGACCCACGAGTTATACTCTCTCTGGATAGTGAAGAATCTAATCCTATTGATAATGCAGTTTTAGAGTAAGTGATTGATTTGATACACATTAATATTGACTTGCAATTTTTACACCCTATTACATTCCCTCCTGGTGCTAAATGTAAAATAAAATACACTAGTGGTACTACAGAATGGCACTGACTTTCCCATATTATTTTTCTATATCCTTTGGTATTGACTAGCTATTTGAACTTGCCATGTACTCTCGACAGCTGCTATCTATTGCTGTCTAAACTACATTTTTCTGAAATTTTCTTAATTTTTCGGCTTCCTAATGGTAAATGGAAATATTATTTTAAGAATATCAAAGAATAGTAAAACCTCACTCTAAGTGACAAAATTCTTTGTAAAATTTGGAGTCGTTCTTAAGAAAATGGCAAGAGCTACTGTAAATTTGAAATGTGAACCTCTTTTCACAGAAAACTATTGAGTTTCCGAAAAACTTCTTATAAAGACATTTCATTTTTCCAGTCACAAATGTTATTTTGTTTACAATTTGCTGGAAATGTGCATATTTAAGGAGTGAGAGATATTTTAAAAAGATTAAAGTTCTTGAGAAAAATGGTTTGAGTGTTTCTGAAAATGCAGAATTTTGAGCTAATTTTAACAGAAAACAGTTGAGATTTTGAGAAACTTTATATGACATTATTTAAAGCACGTGTTCTCATCAATAATGTGAACAAGTAGCCATTTATGTAAATACTAATGTGGGGGAAAAGTTTAAAAAATTACATTTTTTTTAAATTTTTGAAAAAACAAAAGAATAGAGCAGTATGGCGTCATCGTATAGAGTACATTTAGTACTATCCTGACCAAAAGTTTAAAGACCAAATTTAGGACTGTTTTTGAGAAAATCTACTTTTTGTAATTTTTGAAAATTGATCATATTGCTAAAAAAATTACATATTCTTAATGAAAGAACTCACTATGGAGAATAAATTTCATTTGAAGGATTCAACTCTATCTTCAATTTTCTAGTTGTAGGAAGACGCAAAAAATTCAAGCAATTTTCAAAAATTGAGAGTTAATTTTTTTTCAAAATCTCAAAGATTTGACTTCAGCCAGATGTATAGGGGTTTCTTCAGTTTAGTTAAAACCCTACGTATGGTTTAGGCGCTAATGGTGTTCAGATGGACAGGCACACGTTTTAAAAGAAATACTTTTTCAGTATCAGGGGACCCCAAAACATGTATTTCCATTGAAATCTCAAAATCAATTTTCCACAGCATTACATAACTTTCCCTATACTACGTATATTACTCCATATATACTTTCATATATGAGAAAGAAAAAAATATAGAAAATATTTCTTTTACTCCTCACATAATTAATTAATTTTATAAGAAAATCTTCAATCATTAAAATTTAGACAACATTATGATTAAATCCTGTGCAATGGTATGATTACCAATGACGCTTTAGGGCTGTAAATAAATGTCAAAAATTGTTGTTTTTTTTTTATTTATGTGACTACAATGGAATTCAGACTTTTTATGTAGTTTAATATCCTGATTGTGGTAAATTGAATACATTGTATGAATATTTTCAAATCATCTTCAATTATCTTGAGAAATAAAAATCCACAATTAATGTATACAATATTAATTCACAACTGCCAGAATCATAAGTGATCAGTAACATTCTCCAGCCATCACAAAAGCATATGAAGTATATATTCCTTTAGAAACATTGATAATGATATCAATATGCTTTTCAGATTATTGCAGATTGTTGCTGCTTATGTTCCCACATGTACTCATTTCCACACCACTACCTTGAAAAAACGGCAAATGTTTGTTAGAGCATGTGTGAAATTACTCATTTCATGCTCTACAAGGTATGGAACATTATTGAAAAAGAAAGAAATATTATTCCGGGCAGCTATTCATAAACTGCTGGATGATGTTGAAATAGTTGTATCTGCAAGTAAGGCTTTTCTTTTTCTAAACAATTATGCTTGTGAAAGTACAGGATGTGTCAGAAAAGTGTGCACAAATGCTGAGGACAGGTACACAAGAATGAGGGATGGAGTTTTCATAAATATTTAAGTGTTTGAAATGTATTCTGTGCAATGCAGTGTTGAAAATTGTGTCTACCCACTTGCGAAGTTGGCATACCAACTTTCACTCAAGGCTGACAGGTGGTCTCTCTTTCAGGCAGACCTTTATACCACAAATTTTGCAGTAGAAGGTTACCAAAAAGCATCACAGTTTAGGAGAAGAAAGGCAAAGACGTACTGCATGAAAAATTATGGTTTCATTGTCACACTTCATTATCCTTAATAAGAAAAATTTAATTAAAATTAATAATAATGTCACCAGGGTTCGTTGACAAAAGTCCCTCGGTCCTCTCTACATTTGTGCACTAGTCTCTGCAACACCCTTTTGGAGATAAACAAAAATTCAACTTATTTCTATCTGATAGTAACAAAGAAACATTTTTGTTTTGCTACTTTTGTTTTTAAGGGCACATAAACACTTAAGAGTTTAAAAAGTATTGTTTTCTTAGTTTTATCAGATATTACATCAAGTTTATCATCTGCTTTTGGGTATAATTTACAGGTGTGCCACTACTCCAACAAGTTCCAGAATCTGGTCTTCTTCTATCAGAAGTATTAGTTATAGTGAACCAATCCCCTACTAGCCCTTTAGCGGTCCTTACAATAGAAAGTTGTGTCTTATGGCTTGGAAGAAGAGATTGCTCAAGCATAGTCCTTCAGGGGTTTTTTTGTGTTTTGGGAACTGCACTCACTGTATCTGAAGCTCTGGGAACTATTCTTGAAGCAGCATTGCAGTCCTTTTTTAAGAAGTCTGGTGGGTAGATGTAAATACACATTATAATTTTGTATTATTTTAGAATATGTGCTACATTAAATAGCTTTTTTTAACTAGTGACACAAACAGCACCACCTACATGGCAACAGGCTATTGCTATTTTGCAACCTGTTGTACCGAGGCAACCACCAATTGAAGATGTGTTCTTGTCAAATGGGAATGTTTTAAGTTTATATGCTTTATTGCTCAAAAAATTACCAATGTGTAGAGATATTCGTGAAGAAGCAAATGTGTTGGATACCCTGGTTGAATGGTTGATATCAATTAAAGCAACGTAAGTTTTTTTGTTAAACTCTCAATTTGTAAATACACTTTTGGTTTATTACTTGATTCCAATTTCAAAACATTAGCACTTAAAAACTGTACTAAACTTCCAATACCGCAATTAATGCAACTTTATACTTTGTTTTAATTAATAAAGTTTATACTTTGATTTAATTTTTATTCCAGTGAAGCATTGGAATCTAAATTGCCACTGTTATGGAGTAAGATACTAGCTTTGTCCTTACGCCAGTGTGAACTGTCTGGAGATGTGGCAATGGCTGTGAAGAGTCTACGTAAATTAGTACAAATTTTAATGCAGCTAGCAGAAGACCGTAGTGTTGGAGGGTGGGGTATTTTAGGTGCTATTGGATTACGTAAACAGTCTCCCGTATCTGTCAAGTAAGCACTTTTCTTTCTTTTTTTTTTTTTTTATTTTTTTATTTTATTGCATGAATATATCCAATTTTTGCTTTAACCAATCCAAATAAATTATGTAAACCAAATGTTTCCTCATTTATCTACAGATGTCGACTTCTGGCACGAATAACATCAGTGTATGTTTTATCACAGTTACCTGAAGGTGAAACAAATCTTGTTAGAACATCTGCAAATGCTCCTGGTGCTTTATCAAATACTAATTCTCCTGTCAGGTAAAGTACTAAATAAACATTAGAGGTGTCAACATGCTGAACATTAAATTAAGTACAAGTTGTGCATTATTACCAGGTCAGTTTTTTGAGGATTATAAAAACAATCAATAGTACTTTTTGTATTTGGTAGTTGCTCTGTATATTTTCAGGCAAGTTTATTTTTGTGAATATTTGTTTTGCTGTTGTAACATTATGAATTTTACGTTAAATCCAGTTTAATATTTAAATGGAAGGGCCTCCGAATTAGAGACTCAAAAAGAAATTATAACATTATTAACTTTCAAAAACAATGTATTAATACCATATTTACTCAAAATCCCCTAATTTTGTAGAGGCCTCGTAAGAATTTTTAAAATTGTTTAACTACTTCTTACTAGTTAATCAAAATAAAATCACAAATTGTCTTATTGACTAAAAATTGCCTCGTCGATGTGCATATTATGATTTATTGCCTGAACTATTATTTTCTTGTTCTTATCATCTTAACATAATCATGGTTTTTGTCACTAACCTCATCTTCGCATGTATCAATGTTTCTTTTTGCTCCTCCTTCCATATTGCAACATTTTAGGCTAGGGTTGCCACCTTGCCAATTCCAGAAAACCGGAGACCGCTGCGACCGGGGGGGGGGTAATTACTGAAATCTAAGAAGAAATTGACGCAGACTTTTATTTATTTCTTTAAAATATATTTACATATTTTTGGTTTCTAGTGATCTATAAATAATTAACATTTATTCAAAATAGTGTTACACTTTGCTAACATTCTACTTTTTCCAGCTATACTTTTCGTTGCTCAGAGCTTTTTTTAGCAGAGATATTTGCTCAGGTTTTTTAAGAAAATCAATGAATTGATCACAAGTCAAGTCGTAGTTCAATTTTACAAATAACTCAGATTTTACGACGCTTAGATTTAATTTGTTTCGATTATCGGTCCAAACATTAAACATTATCGAAGCATCGCTATATGCTGTCTCTGTCTGATACGCGTAGAAAGAAAGAGACAGCGGATGGCGATAACACGAGAATCGCAAGACCAATTTTCATGTTCTGCTCTTTATCTTTCTAATGAAGAAGGAAAGGACAGATTTCTGATGAAATAGAAAAAGCTTTAAATTGTAAGTTGAAAAATCTATTTATTTTGTAAAAAAATTGAAAATGTATTGAAATTGAAAAAAAAAATACCGGAGATAATTTTTCAAAAACCGGAGACCGGAGATGAAGCTCAAAAACCGGAGTCTCCGGTCTAAAACGGGAGAGGTGGCAACCCTATTTTAGGCCCCTCTGAAAGTTTTATATCTATCCGTCACTTATTGATGACCTCTGTTTCTTTAACAGTTCTTGAACAGAATAAATTTTAACTTACCATCGTTTACTGTTCGTATGATCGATTTGTAAACGTGAACGCGACATCTATGGCCCTCCTTTTCGCGGGTAAATTGAGACAGCAGCAAATATCCCAGTTTGGGAAGTTTTTGCTAAGAAAACATTTTTTTTTAATCCTCCTTTCTGTAGTTGGATTTACAATGCGTGAATCTGTATTTTTTTCATTTCCGACTTTCAAAGCGGAATATCATACCCCGGGCGTCGAACTGAGATTCCGCGCGTCCTCATCGAACCTCCATCCTGTAAACAAAATTTCAGCATTCCTTGTCACGTCAGATTTCACATGAAACAATGCCATTCGTTGAAGATTCTCTCATTACAGGTCCATTCAGAAGTATCAGTCTGAATTGTCGACATATTTGCGATGGAGGCAGAGAATACGACCGCAAATATAATAAAAATTATGAGAGATTACAATAAGATGGCACCGCTTTGACAGCTAATTTAAATTTAGATTTATTCAGTCAAAAACAACAGTAAAAACTGTATGTGACGTAGGGGGGAAAAGACCATCTGCGCACGTTTCCTTGAGTTCCGGAATCCCTTCCCGTCATTTTAACTATAAATGACGGATGAATAAATGAAATATGAGTAAAAGTTTAACATAAATAAATAAAAATAAATTTTAAAAATAGCAAGAAGAGCAATATTTGAAAATAATAATAATAATAATAATAATAATAATAATAATAATAATAATAATAATAATAATAATAATAATAAATTATTAATAATGGCTAATAGTTGGTCACTGCTGGCAACTACTTGTGTCTCGGGAGAGCAAATTGCGGAGCCACGATTGTATGCGAACTTAACTGAACATTATCTCCACGCAGTCATTTTTGTTGGTACGTTCGTTTATACTTCAATTTATTCATAGTGTCCTTTGATGGGTCATCAGCTGTTATGGTTTCATCTAAGTGAGAGCTTAAACGTCACCATAGTGACGTCTCTATAGTGAAGTTAAGCTCCCGATTGGATGACACCGTAACAGCTGATTTACGACTAAGGTATATTTAAATTTAAGTATCCCTTGCAATGCAACGAGCTGGAATAGCCATAGAGCCATAGAATATACTAATATATTCTAGCTCGTTGTTGCAATGTCATCGCGCTGTTCATTTGTTTCCCTTCCTGTCAAAATGCTCCCTTAGAGTAATTCCTCTGTACCAAGGGCGTATCCAAAGACAATTTTTTGGAGGGAAAATGCAAAAGTTTTACTTGGATGTGTCGTATTACAGATTTTGTAAAATGTCGCAGACTACATTCAGTACATGCTGCCGTACGGTTTTATTCGTTTAAACGATTACCGGACAATATTTTTGCTTGAAATTTTCGTGACAAGTTAAAATTAATAGTTACTGAAAAAATTTAGGGGAAGAAATTTCCCTCATTTTCCTCCCTGTGGATCGGCGCCTGTCTGTACGTATTGTAGATACACGTGATATTTTTGTCGTCTTTGCAACTTATTGTTACGTCAATATTTACGAGTTTTGTGACAAGAAAAGGCAATATAAAAAAAAATAGGCGCGGACCGTCATTAAAGGCTGCAAGCCTCCACTACAGAAGACGCACCCCCCAAAAGAAATTTAAAAATATATTTTTCTGTTGCGTCGGTACACGCTTAGCTCCATAGCAACCATCTAAACAAAGCTTTAAGAGCGCATCCGACGCATACCAACGGCCGATAAAATGCTCGAGAATCCATAAAATATTTAACGGACTGTCGGGTTTAGTTTTACCAGTGCTCATGAATCTTTCGAAAAATATGTCTCTTTTATCCCATTTTCCATTTACCCCCTTGGCTCATTCTGTTCCATTGTCCCATTTGTTCCCTCGTCCCATTTTGTCCGACCCATTTTGACCCCTTGTCCAATTTCCTCCCTTTCCTCGTTTCCCCCTTCGTTCTTTAAGAATGATGATGATGATGATGATGATGATAATAATAATAATAATAATAATAATAATAATATTTATTGAGAAAGAGAGAGGAAGTGTGTGAGAGAGTGTATGTGTGCGTGTGCGGGCGTGTATGTTCCTTTTGCCAGTGCGATTATTTAAAAACGGTACCAAGGCCCTATATCAACAACCCTCGCTACAGAACATTGAGAGAGATAACAATTCTTAACTCTGTTAAATATTTATTTTGAATAACTAGAATAATTAGAAATAACAAAAAACATTGTATGCAACACGTCCTCTATTAGTCTTTTAAGGACTCTTCCAGCCACGTCCTTCAAGCCTAATTTAGGGGACTTCTTACGTAAGAGTATATTCTTCAACAAGTACATAATAATAGCTATTATTCACTATTTCATTGATGTTTACGACACGAGCGACATAGGAGCGAGTGTCGTAATTTCTACTAGTGAATAATAGTGTGACGACATGGGTACTCACAGCGAAGACAGGCACGATCTTTCATATTTACAGATATTTATTTACAAGAAAAGATAATTGCAATTGAATCCACAATTTACACCCTAGCTCTGAGAGACCTGCTATCCTGGAATCGCAGGAGCGATTCAAATCCGATTGATGATCGGTTTAAATTGTGGCACTCGCCACTCCTAAATCTGCAGTTTCCACAAAGCCAAGCTTCCGTGACTGGATGTGACACTAGGACACAGTCCTTACAGGCGCATCAACTAATGATTTGCCTTGATCGCAGGAGCGTTCTTTCCCGATTGATCGGTGTGAGTCGTGGGTCTCCTCACCTCGGAGCACGCACACAGCATCGCCCCCACGTGACCGCAGGCACACATGGACACAAAGTCCCCACACGCGCGTCAATACGCGACTTGCCTCGCGAGCCCTGCTCGCCTCTGCACCGCCCTGGTGCAAGTTTTGTGCATCAGCACGTTCTCACCCTTTCTCCTGAACCCACCCACTGGCACTGTACACTCCTGTGTATTCTTGTGCCTCACGTGAATACCCCATACTACGTCACCCTCTGCAGCTCGCTTATGCTTGCACGCGGCCCTAATGTTTTGATCTCCGTTTCCTAAGATCGGGGAACTCCAGAGCGCCTCGTGTCTCCCTTTACCACATGCTTGCTTTCGGAAAAGCCCTTCTCTCCTTCCTGTGGTGTGGCGTTTTCCTGTTGCTCCTACTGCCCGTCCCCAAATAGCTACCACGAGGTTCGATCGCTAGTACGTTACAATAGCTATTATGCGCGAGCAGAAGACTATACTTTCTCTTTGACTATACTTACGACTGTGACATTTTCAGAATAGATTTTGAACAGTTATTTTTGTTATTTACGTCGGCAAACGCGCTTAGCTCCTTAGCAACTAACCATTCAACGCTTTAAGAGCGCTTCCATAGTAACGACTGTTAAAATGCTCGAATCCATTAAAATATTTTAGCGGACTCTCGAGTTTGTTTTACCACTGTTCATAAATCTTTGAATAAATATGTCCCTTTTGCCCCATATGGCCCTTATCCTTTCTGTCCCATTTCGTCCATTTCCCCCGTGTTATTTTGGTCCCATTTGTCCCCTTAGCTCATTTCGTCCTCTTGTCCCACCTGTCTCATTATGTGTCCTTGGCCCATTTTTCCCATTATGTTCCCTTGCCCCACTATGTCCCCTTCTCTCAGTTTGTCTCATTGTTTCTAATTGTCCCTTTTTTTCTTATTTGTCCCCTTTCCAATTTTGTCCCCTTGCCTACTTCGTCATCCTTTCCCCGCTTTATCCCCTTTTGTCTATTTGGTCCTCCCGTGCTCTGCGGTTATTTTAAAACGGTATTGCAAACTGCAAAGAGAATGCAATTGTGCTCGTGGATGTGTGATTGATGTCATTCTTCGATTAAATATACCGTAGGAATATGTTTGTTATGAAATGGTCATAGAACAATTTTTTTTATTTATCTCGGATAATCCGGAATTACTTGTTTTCCAAATTCAGTTATATGATATTAGTAGAAGAAGAAGGTAATTGGGATGAAAGTAAAAACAATTTTCAGTTTGTATTGTCATTAGTATTTACAAAAACAAGCATCCCTCCTGGCCGTCAAGACAATAGGCCAACTTTTTGTGAAGGTAAAGACTTCTAACATGTAACTTGTTTGGGCTTCAGTATTTTCAAATAAATGTGAAGAAAAGTGAGTGTTGTGGTTGCAACCACAAATAACTGCAATAAATAAAGAAAATAATATTAAAAACTCATTTTGTACTACTTTATGATGAGCTAATGTAGCTACAAATATGAAGGAGTTCACCACATTTTAGGCATTGTGGGGGACATTTCAGTTACTTCTTTTGTTTCTCATCGGTTGGTAATTCACCAACATTATGTTCCCTTCCATCATCTCCTCCTTCAACATCAAGGATTAGGCCAGAAGACCTTTCCATCCTCCTCAAGGTTGATATCATTAATCCACAGAGTCTTTGGTCTTCCAACTCTTTTTTTGTCAGTCAGTACATAATTTATTATTTGTTGATGGAGTCTGACGTTGTTTATTCTAACAGTACGCTTGTACCAATTGTGTTTCTTCTTCGACTCTTTCTAGGAGGTTAAAAATATTTAGTTCTTGTATATCATTTTTGGACCATTATTGGACCATTCTTATGATCTAGTAGAGAAGGTGAGCAACATTTCGCAGGAACTTCATTTCGCTAGTTTGATTTTATCTTCTTTTGATGTGCCCGTAAAAATGTAATCTATGCTTTCTGATATCACTGAATATCTGTATATTGTCTGATTTGTTTTTTTGCTTTTGAGTCTGTACTGCTCGTCTGTGAATTTTGGACCAAGAATTTTCCTACTGATGAATTTACCTACCTCCTCCTACTATTGTTGGCAATGACAACATTTATAATTATTTCATTTCCTACTGATTTTGCATTCCTTTTTTTCTTCATATTTTCTGCCTTTTCTCCTGTTCAAAATTAGTGTTTCTGAGCCACATAGAGATTCTTGTTTTGTAACTATTTTATAGAGTCTGTTACATGTCCTTTGACATACTCTGACTGGGGACCTTTCCCGGTGCCTTTTTGTTTACTTATTCTTCTTAATTTACTATTTCAAATTTCACCCGAATGTTCTATGAAGATCGCCCAGTGACAATAAAAATTTATATATTGTATATGCGAGTTCGATAGAACATCTATTCAGATGTTCAGTGACAAAACGTTTACGTAAAGTAATTTATTTATTTCCTTCTTACGTAGGATTGAGAACTCTTTTTGTCGTTACTCAGAAATAATAATACTTATTTTGGTTTATCAACATTTCCATCTGTATAAGGCTGGGAAACTTTCATATTGATCCAAATATTCTATTTAAAAACAACATTTTTTTCTAACACAATTTTTCTATGATAAATTAACTTACTGATACTATATAATACTCTTCATAAATCCCTTTTGCATACATGGCCAATTTTCCCTCGTAATTACTAATTTAGAATGCAGACCCGTCAACTCCTCTCACACAATCTAATTCCTGATTGGTTACACATGTTTTTACTGTATATTCTTTGTTTCTTGTTTGATAATAACTTTCTTAATTTATTTACTCCCCCATGGAATTTGTTCACGCGCCCTTTCGCTGCATATTTATCAACATATTCTGTATTTTCCCTGCTATCAATTATATTGACCTTTCCAATTAACGCTCACCTGTTTCTTTCCCTCCATTGTTGCTATTGTCCGTGAAGTTCCTGTTTATTTATCCTTGAGATGACCCATCACAATACATTGTGTGTTATAGATATTTTGGGTGAGACGATCTGCTTCTTCTTCTTTTTTTTTTTCCCATCAAGATTCATTGGTCTTAGTATTCCATTTACCTGAATTATTTCCCCCAGGTATTTAAATTGGGTGACTCTCTTAATTTTGTCATATTTTGTTCCAAACTGAGGTGTCTTTGTTACAAGTAATAAATTCATTTTTTTCAAATGATATCTGAAGACCAACTCTCTGTGCCAGTTCTTTAAGGAGTTCAATCTATTTTTGTGCTGTTTGAATATCACATGTCAGGATTGCCAAATCATCTGCATATGCTAAACAGTCATAGTCTTGCTTAATTTTTTTTATAACCAAATAATGCAATTAATTTGAAAGAAACGTATGATTTATAATGTCCTGTAAACTCTTGTCACATACGAAATAATTATTATTGCAGAATCAGTTATTGCAAATCTGACATTCCATATTTATTTTATTATCATTTTATGAAATGAATAAGTATTACTTTTTGCTAAACTAATGTGATATTGAAAATAATTAATTTAAAAAAAATTAATAAACATGAGTTAGGAATTATCATACACTTCAACTTGTTTTCCCTTGTATAATAGAGATATATAAAATATTAGTTTGCAGCAACCCTGAAGTGGAAAAAAATTTGTGTTTGACTTAGACCTTAAAAATTGAATAAAGATGGAATGGTATACTTGTAATGTTGGTCCTTTTTTTTTCCAAGTTCTTACGACTAATTCAAACAATGGAAAGTCTAGTAAATGCATGAGTTTAATACACATACTTTTCATTCAGACATATTCAACACCAATCATACTGAAAATGCTCATACTGAATAATGCAAAATATGAAACCATATTGACAAGATTGCAACCTTTATGTACCTCAAATGAAATCAACAATTTGTAAATTACAGTGTCAAGTGTGCCTGTATATTAATATTGTGTGAAATATGTTTGGATTGACCTATGTTTTATTGAAATGTTTATGCTTCTTTTTTTTTTATTTTTTTTTTTTTAGGCCTAATGCACCAGAATGTGCTCTGCCAACTCCCAGTGCTGATGCTTTGAAAGCACTCGGTAACTTAGAGGCTCTTGCAACTAATAAGAATTATGTTGAATTAAAAACCTGCATTGATCTGGGAGTGAAGCACATTGTAGACCCAGCAAATTCATTGCATAATGCATCTCAAATTTTGGGTATCTTAGCCAATGAATTATACCAGTATCAGTACCTATTGGGACTTAAAGTCTTATAAACATTACATTGTATACCTCATCTTTTCAATGGTTAGTATATTCTTTTATAATTAAATATGTATCAAAGCTAAAATACAGTTGTAAGTTTAGCTTACTGAATAAAATAATATCAGAAAAAATAGATTAAAAAGTTAAGTTTAAAACATGGTTTTGGTAGAACTGCATACAACTAAGCTACATCTTCATCTCTTAAATTTTTTATATAAACGAAATTTTGTAAGGGTTCATGGTTTCAGAAACTATTTTACTTACACTGATGCAATAATATTTTATTAGTATGCTCATATGGATGCTGTAGAAAGCTTCATTACAAAGTATTGGTGCTCTAATGGATTTATTTTGGCACTAACTTCATTATGACTTCATTACATTTGTTTTTGACAAAATAATAGTATTGTTTGAATCAAGTAATTTTGAAAGAGTAAATAAGTATTTTAATGAAGATGTTAATATAAAATAACCTTGAAAGTAGATAGTAAATAAATAAATTTAAAAAAAGCTTTTGTAATTGTCATAGATAAGTTTGTATGATAAACATCTGGTAGGTCAGCTAACACCTCACAGTGCAAAAGTGATACTTGTTGCATAGTGATGTCTGTATCAAACTTGTTTAATTAATAATTAATATTTTAAGTTAGTGTGAACGTTTATTATTGGCCCTAAGAGAGTGGGATTTAGACATAAGTCTATTTTGGAGGTGCAGCATACAAAAAATTTACTTGTTTGTGTCATTCTTTAAGCCTACATGTTCATGAATTCAAATGAAAATCTTAGAAAATAGATATCATTCACAAGATCCTCATCTTGGTGATTAAAATATATTGAGATGCAAGATCTAACATGTCTAACAAAGAATATTTTTATTTTGTTGCAGGTGCTTTGGATCTTATTTCGCTAAAGAAGTCAAACAAGATACAATTTTTAGAATTATTGGAATTTATTTGTAATGTTAACATTTGGATGTCAGCAAAATATTTTATTGTATATATGTTCAAATTTTGTTAGTTACTACTCAAAGAACAGTTGAAACTGTATTATTGACAATTTTCATGTACTGAAAGAGTTTTACATTGTTCTTTTATATTTCCCTAGAAAGTAATTTGACTTGATCAGGAGATATAAAACATATTTATTAAGTAATGAAATATTGACAAAGGAAACTTACTAAAGGAAGGAGAAATTTGATCTCATGGCTCTTTCCTTACAAACTCAATTTTAACTTGTTTACTTTTATATTCCATTCTCTTATGTATAAATTTTAAAAAATATTCCTGGGGGATAAGAAGTAACTGTATTACTATTGACTGCTTTCATGCAAAATGGTGTAATCTAGTCAGATGGGATACATTGAGAAATGTATATGTTTGTCATACAATTGTAAAATGGGCTAATATTTTTTTTTTCTTTTTCATTGTAAATTTTTATAGCAAATATTTAACATGGTCTAGGGTGTGCATCAATGCATTAAGTGAAGCAATTATCACTTAGTGCATTAGAAATGTGATTTTTTCTATTGTATCTTATACTTGCTTGCCAGGATACAAAGATCATTGTGATATTTTTATTGGAATGTGAGAGCTGTATGAAAAGTACATGCTGAGAACATTTTAAGATTAATAATGTACTTCATACACAAAATTGATTCGATTTTTATTAGTTATTTTTTATTTATAAGTACTCATTATTAGAGCAAAGTAACAAGTGAAGGAATTGTTAAAATGAATGAAAGGCTGGGTTCGTAGGCTTCTGCAGCCGGGGTCAATGCATTCTTGGCTATCCGGGATAAGCTGCGTCTCGGTCAATTGTGCTGACGTTTCGGCCATCTTGCTGTGGCCTTCTTCAGAGCTATACTGCTGTAGCAGCTGTATACTTCTAGCACTATAGCTCTGAAGAAGGCCACAGCAAGATGGCTGAAACATCAGCACAATTGACCGAGACACGGCTTATCCCGGATAGCCAAGAATGAACGAAAGGCTGTTTAAAAGCTTTTTTCTAACATTTAGCAAATTAAAATATTATTGAAGGTGAATTTCCTTAATTCATTTAGTTAGGAAATATGCTGTTAAAAAATAAAATCTAAAGTGTTGAGGGCCTATGCAGACTTATAAGTTATAATACATATATATAAAGTGTCTTAAAAAGCTCAAAATGTGTGATTATGGAAGGATGTTTATTCAATTAGTAAAATGTTGCGAATACCTTGTAAATGAGTTTGCTGAAAGAATTGAACACATTACGTGAATATTGCCTTCTGAAGTGTTGTATTTGCCTGGAACATGCACATTTGCTTTTCAATATCACCCAGTGTGTCGGTTTCTCCTCCCTCCCCCCCTCGTAAATTCATTCTCATGCTACAAGAAAGGAGGCATATGTGCCTCGTATTCTAAATAATGAAACAGTTATTTAGTTCCTAATGTTGACATGTTTATTTTGAGCACAGTTGCTAACTATGTAGCAGGAATTATGTCAATGTAGTGCAGTTATTTGCTTACTAAAAACCATATTTCATTGATTGATTGAGTAAAGCTAAAGAAGTTATTTTATAATTTCAATAATTATTGTGGAAGTTGTTAACTGTGTAATATTCGATGTACTTGCTATGTATTCTCTACTCTTAGTGTGAGAGTACATTGTTCTTTGAGATATATTTGTATGTTTCTAACTAAATGCTTACAATTTTCTTTGGATGTCTGGAAAGCTGTAGTACACATTTGTAAACTGCATTAGGTGGAAAAAGAGGCAACAGCAGGCAACTATTGTGATCAAATGTGCACGTTCAGCTGCAGTGATGTGGTGCTAACAACAAATTTGTCTTTCAAGAAGGTTGTGTGATGAGTTGGAAACAGTTTTCCAGTTTCTCTTGGTGCAAATAAATATTGATGATTAAGCTTTAAAATGTGGCTTTAAGCAAAACACGAGCTTCATTTGCAAAATAGATAATTAATGACTGAAAATTAATTTAGGTTTCCCGCTCTCAAGACTTCGAAATGTCACTGCATTTTCAGTGTTAAAATACACACTTCATTCTTAGAGACTAGATTTTCAGAACAGGAATATAAATTGAAGTTCATTTAGAATATTCGGAATGCATTGTGAGTCAGTCAGTTACTAAATGTATATCCTTCTGGAGACCTAACTCAATCAACATAGTGAGAGCTTACATAGATTGTGTGTGTTGATGTAGTGTTAACTATCTTATATCATGGAATATTTTGCAATTTATTGAATTTCATTAGCCACACTTGACTGTTTAGTCTACTTTATTCAAAAGCTGAATGTGAACTTTTTTTAACCATGCAAAAAATTTGTTTTTGGAGGAGACTCATGTTTTATGTGTACACACTTTGTTACTGTTTTGCACAATTTACCATTAGATCAACAATGTTGTTCACAAAATAGTGTTTTATTTTTCATTGCTAACTCTTGTGTGAAAACATATCACATACTCTAACTTAATGTGGAAATGAGCCATCATGTTTTGTTGCAGTGTTCATGGCAAACTTTAAACTGCAAATAGTACAAGCCACAGGGTAAATTTAAACTTTCATTGAACATTTCAACCCATTTAATATTGAATTTTACATATTTGTCTATTAAATCAATTACACTCATTTTTATTAGAACACACTAATATGAAATTTGATTTGATACATGAGAAACAAACTCATGATTTTTATTCCTACCAATGTCTCTCATATCTTTCACCAAATACAGGTCATATATTGCATTCTAAACTTTTAAATAAGGCATCTTTTTCATCCTTGGGATAATTAGTTAACAAACAATTAAACTGTTCACTGAAGCAGGACAAAAAAATAGGAATAGCATTTTCAATTGAAATAAGTTCATTTCGTTCATTTGTCAGTGATGTCACTTCCTTTCCCTCAATACCACATGGTACAATATGTGAAAACCACTCTAAATTTGTTGAACAATTTAAGGCTATACCATGAGTTGTTACAAATCTGCTACCATGAATTCCAATAGCACATATCTTTCTATCTCCCACCCACACACCAGTATGAGGAGATGTGGATGCTGTGATATCATACTTCTTACATAATGCAATTACAGTATTTTCCAGCTGAGAAACATACCATCTCATACTAGGCTTAAATTCTTTTAGGTTTATGATGGGATAAACTACCAATTGTCCTGGTCCATGAAATGTAATCAATCCACCACGATTTGTACGATGAAATTCAGCTCCCAAAGCTTTTAACTTTTTTTCGTCTTCATGAGAATAGCTTTTGTCACGCATCCCTACAGTGTATACGGGATCATGTTCAATTAACACTAAAGTGTTATTTATTTTTTCACATAATGATGGATTTTTATGATTACTGGCTAGCAAATACTGTAGTTTCAGTGCAGTTCTGTAGTCCATTCGTCCTGCCACTAAAACTCTAACAAAACGAGCCATTATCTTCTTTCTTCTCTTGCTGTTTTAAGCGCAGATATAAAACATAAGCAGCCTGTGAAAATAGAAAGAAGTTGCATTTTGTAGTTTTGTTAAAATGAAAAGTAGTGTAGCATTTATTTTATTAGTAAGCAATTAATGCTCTTACAAAAGCATCAGTAGCAGCATATTTCTTTTGCTTTTGTGACAAGTTGTATACAGTCCAATTACTCTTCCTCACAGTAATATCTTTATTGATGTCCATCTTCAACTACAATGAATTTAACATTTTTTAAAGATCTAATCATTGGTTAGAAATTTGTTGGAATACACTAAGGAGTTTTCAAGAGAAATCAGTTACCACATGTAAAACTAAACCAGCTAAACTCCAATTCTGGCTGCATTGTAAAACCTCATTGGCATACTTCCCCAGGTCTATTACTTTTGTTTCAATGATAGACTTGACAGATATGTCAAAATCTCTTCCCAGTTTCCACAAATCACTAAGAAAATAATGAAAGCAATTTATTAATCATCTCAACCAAAATGTCCAATACATTCATGCAACATTTACTATATTTTTATCAGCCTACCTTGCAATGTTTACTCCTACTAATTTAGTTTTAGGATGTTCCATCAGGTGGATCATTGCCAACGGTAGTCTTCTCAAATTATTGACCTAATGAAATAAATGACTAAGCAATTTGCCCTAGTTTATAACATGTGTGGAAGGCAAAATTGAAATGTAATTACATACATGAAACAAATAACATTTTTCTTTTTGAGCACATATCTGTATTAAAGACGTCCTGCTACTGCTACTTTCATTAGATCTGTAAGTTACTGGCCATTCTGTGTCAAATCCCAAGATAATTTCATCCAGATGTGAATTTTCTTCCCTAAAATTACTTTTACATTACATAGCGCTGAGCTTGTATATTAACGTTCGTAGTGCTTCAAACAATGGGAAATTACTTACAAAATTTCTTCACAAGCAAATCCACACTCCCCTAACATATTACTATAAATAACTGATCCACAAAACTCGAGTTGAGGTAAGGATGCTTTGTGCCCAGATTGCTGGAGAATAGAACGTTCTAATTCATTAACAAGTTCTTACTAATCAAATAATAACAAAATAAACATTTCTTCGGATATTACCAAATCTAATAGCCAGTTCGGCAATTTACGTTTTGAATTCTCATCCATTATCGATGTTCAAAATACTATCTGGCGACACGATTGAGTTGAATGAAGACCTTTACTACTGCGAGTACGACTAGATTTCCCGCGCTACCGGTACTCGACGTGAACATCACACCTTCCACGTGCCCTTCACCTCCCGAATGAACGACCTTGACAATAATAAACAAATGAAGAGCTGCTGGAAATTACCGAGGAAATATTTAAAAAATATTAAAACTTACATAATCATTCGTGTGCATGAATTCTGTCCAATAAGAGGTTATGCTAACAAAAGAAATGCGAATTATCTCGGCGAATAGGGAAAAGAAAATTAACAGTAGGTAGTGCGGTCAGTATAAATTACTAAGATTGACAACCAACCCGCTGACTTTAAATACCATGAAGAGATCGATAATTAAAGAATGCAAATGTAAAAATAAAATCAGAATTACCTTGGTTCTCCAATATTCTAATGATCCGTATAATTCATTAGATTAGTGAAGGTGAAAACAATGAACAAGAACTTCTTAGTACTTTCTACTTTCTTAAGTGGGTTGTGAATGCGTGTGAACATGTTGGGAATGAAAATGTAATATCAGTATGATAATCACGTTTCTTTTCGATGTCACATTCCCTCATGTTTCACTTACTTCTCGTCGGAACTCTACCTTTAATGTCCGATGTGGGTTACTGACCTAGTTGAGTCTTGTGGACAGTATTTTTGTGCGCCTAATGTTTCTATAGCGCTTCAGTCAAACACTATTCCTTTCAACGGAGAGGACGGACGCCTGCTGCGCGCGGGAGCTCGCTCGTACTGTCGAGAGAAACATAAAATACGGTGTACGTCAATGCACGCATGACAGTGTTATTCAATAGTGCGACATGAAGCAGAGGACGCGTGTTCATCGTGACAAGAAATGAACTGGTGTTTAGAGTGAAAATTACGACCATATTTTAAAAAATATTGGATTGTATTTCAAGCAAAAATTGTTGTGATGCAAGTGTGGCGCGCAGTTTATTACATAGTGTGTAACAAATCAACAGCAATATTATTTTCTCTATTTCTAATTATTCCTGGGAAGCCTTTGGAAGGTAATTACGTTTTTTTGTTCTACTATAATTACGATGCCAAATATTTAATATTTACAATATGTAAATTGTGTATTGGTTTTTCGAGTCAAATAGGCGCTTTGCTGAGCATTTTGGGATACTGATGAACTAACGCACAGCGATATCGTGCTATTAGTCACTTGCTTCCAGGACAATTATCGCAGAAAATTTGCAATAAATATTACATGTTGAAATTTAACATTGTTCAACTAAGACACAAATGCATCGGTATGAGCCTGAGAGAAGGGCAATATTGACG
>JAZDUA010000031.1:1000000-1005000 GCA_038098605.1 Gryllus longicercus
ATACAAACTAGAAACATCACCAGGTGTACCAATATTTGGGAATGAAATATAGCTTTTTAATTTATATTACATAATATTTAAATATAATATAATATTATTACATGCAGTAAAGGCTGTTTAGAATTATTGAAACAATCAACATCATAAAAAATATTTTAATTCAATAGTGACATAAAGGTTCAATATGGCTATATATAATTAATAGTTCCATTTATATTACTTGCTCCCATAAGGATACAACTGCCTACATTTTTTACTAACAACTTCTGGCAATATACTAAAAAAATTTTAATTTTTTTTCTAATAAGATGGTATTATTTACTCAGTTTATGAAAGTTTAACACACATGGCCCTCTTCTCCCAAAGATGCAAAATGTCTGGCTCATATTAACTACTTTGCAAGCAGTTAGTATCAGCCAAACATATATTTGTTTTCACTTTGAATTCATACTGCATTGAATAAAAAGGAGTTAATTGACACATTTCCTAAAGGGAAGCTTTATTTCTAAGTTGCTGAATTGAAAAATAACAGGATACTTTGCAATGGCTTTTTATTATGATTTCGAAGTGTTGTAGGTTGAATTCAGCCCACCAGACTGAAATTTAAGTACCCGTGCTTAAGTAGTTTCTGCTTAGTAGCATGACTTGCAAACACACTCACACATTCACAGAATACAATGTTGGTACTGTATAATCTTATTTCAGGGAAAGTTCTCAAACCACTTTCTCAGCTTTTCTTTCTTCTCATGATTGAGGTTTCACTTACAGCTTATGAAGACATATCCTAATATTGACATTTAAGGGAAGAAGTGAGCCTTTCAAATCTGTCTATGATTTTCAAGTTTCTCAGTCACAAATTTTAAAAGTATATTCCAGTTAGTAATGATATGTAGCATTCTTTACTACTCTTGAGATGTAAATAAACTTTGTCACACAAATAAATTGAGAAGTTTTATAGGTAATATCAGAGTACGAAATGAACAAATAATTTATTATCATTATGAATTTGGTCTTCATTTCTGCTAACTGAAATGTCACTGATAGTTCTCATAGAATTTTTTTCATAGTGTATAAATTCAGAAATCTTCCATTACAAAAGGTTTTTTGAGAAATGTATTTAGAGACAGAAAGAAGAGTTAAAGGTCATTTAAAGTTGTGATTAATTGTGATGTGGTAGATAACTGCTATTATGCTCCAGTGGAAGTTGGAGCATTTACATGTATGCGATGAGAAATGAATTTAGTACTTGTAATACGTTCCTTTCAGCTTTTTGTGGGGTCTCAATCAGGTCTTGCATCCACAGGCAATTTATTGACTTATTGAATAAAGGATGAAAAATATGAAAAAATATTTTGTAAGTTAACAAAAATATAATATAATATGACATAGAACAACACCAAAACTAGTGACTTTTGTTCATATCTGACATTTAAACTAAAAAAGTCAGATATGACATATTTTTAAACCAAAAAAATTACATGATGCCTAATATTAAGTTGAAGATGGAAAACAAAAAGAAATCCACTATTTGAAAAGGCATATGAAGGTTTTCAAATGAGCAATAACTGTGTATTTACAAAAAGGAGAATAATTCAATAAAATGAGAACACAAAATTTTATTTGCCCTTATCTGTCAAATGTGACACTAGGTTTTCAAATACTTATGTGTTCTTTGCAGCACTGGTGAAACTTTCTCGGAAGATTGATGTCAGTGGTGAACACATAAAGCCAGTGTGTTTACCACACACCATGTTAGCTCCTTCTGCCTATGTGACATGTGTGGCCACAGGCTGGGGTCATGTTAGTCCCAGAGGATCTCTTACTGCAACATTACTTCAAGCTCGAATTCCTCTTCATGACAGTGCATTATGTAAAGCAAAGTACAAAGGCATAGTTACCATTCTTGCGAGTCACTTGTGTGCTGGTCAACTTGATGGCTCAACAGGTACCTGTGTGGTAAGTGAATCTTTGATATCTTGTCAGCTATTTCTAAAGTGGTAAATAAACTGTTCCAGAGAAAGAAGAGTTTCTGAACCACTGAAATGGGCAATAACGCACATGTTATGGGAGTTTACAAAAGAAATAAAATAGTATTCAACAAATTGAGAGGTAGAGCAATATTTATTCAGTTGGCTTTCAATATTCTGACAAAATTCAATAAGAATCTTTTAACACGTGAAACTTAAATTCCTTGTGTGCTTGCTTGGGATTCTAATGTTTCTGAAAATGAGTAGGGTTTAACTCAAAATTTACTTTGGAATAATACATTTTTCATTAATATATTTTCATATTATATTTCCCCCTGAAGATTGATAAACCTAACATTTGAATGTGACGATTTTTTTTCTTTTAATTGATAAAAAAGAAATCCTACAATACAATGAAGAGGATAAGTGTACTTCCAATTGATGTAATGACCATTAATACTCATTTCTGATGACATGAAATTGCATATTTCAGGGGGATTCGGGTGGCCCTTTGCAATGCAACATGCAAGACGGACACTGGTATTTAGCTGGCATCACGTCATTCGGCTCAGGTTGTGCAAAACCTGGTTACCCTGATGTTTATACACATGTACCTTTCTATATTTCATGGATTGAAGACAAGTTAAATTGTAATTTATATTATCATTGTATTCTTAAACATTGTGCAAGTTTTTTTCTATATGAATTCAATGACAACCGATGTAGTACAGAAATGCGCTTTCAGAATTAATTTAACTGATTATTAGAGTTTATTTCATACTATTATAATTACATAGAATCAGTATGACAAATAGTGATTGTAATGATTTGAAATGACTAAAGGAAAAGAACAAAAGGAAACCAGAAAATATTTGCCAACATGTCTTGTATTTATTTTATATCATTTACACATATAATAAAATCAGTCATTTTTTTTTCTCTGCAGGCAGAGAAAAGACAAAAAATTGTATGCCTAATGTTTATGAATTTCAGATACTATGTTCATGTTGTAAAATATTAATTTTCACCCAAGACAAAGGAAATTTCAAATATAAGTGTCTCTAATATATCAAACTATTCATTATAAATTTAAAGTATTTGGCACATTTTTTCTTTAAACATGTGTTATATTTTTTACTTACAAGGCAAATTGTACTTCCAATATCTCATATTTTGAAAATCATTTTGATAAAATGCTTTAGGTCGCATTGAGTTTACAAGAACATTTTGAGATAGGAAAGCTAGGAACATGAAAACTCGAAGATAAACTTCACAGCTACGGGGCATAGAGAATTCTGCATTCTTATCATGAAATTGAAATTAAAAAATGTAGATTTTATTGTGGAGCACTTAAAAGGTATTAACATGTGTTAAATTAGCCATACATTCAGTCATAGTTTCAGTAAGTAATATCATAAGTACTAGAAATTGAATATTTATATTTAAAAATTCTCTCAATGTTTTCTGCCCAAAAGTAGATATTTCATGCTGGTAATAATATATGTTTAACATTCATTTAATAATACAATTTAAGTGGGAAAATGTATAAAAGTGAAGCAGAATCCTTTCTGACTATATATTCTGGCTACAGTTCAACGAAACAAATTGCACAATTGAGTATTAAATACTAGTTTAATTAAAAAAAAATAATGCAGTAGAATAATTGCAGAATGGAAGACCACAAATGTTGGAAATTACTATTACCTTCTGATAGCTTGACAACCACGCTAAAATACATTCACATATGCTTTTCCTTCACGATGAAAGGAAACAATGCATCACTACCTTGAGGGGTATTTAAAATGAGAAAGAAACTGTTAGTAAGCAATTGCTCTTTATGCCTATGAAACTGTGTCAAAGACCTCTACAAAGAAATCTAAAAAGAAACTTGAAATAATAAATAATCTATAGATCTGGAAGAAAATAATACAGCAAACACCATGCAGCAATAAGAGAATATTATGTGAACATCATTTTAATATGCATCTGACAAAAGTTACATCCTAAAGCGAAAGATTACTAGAGAAATATCTTACATCATGGTTAAACTACTAATTCACGCACCAGAATTAACATACAAAATATTACATGCTAAATATTTTTCTTCGCTTCTCCTCCTGCTTCTTTGGCTCTCCGGAGTGCTTCAGCTGCTTCTTTAATTTTTCTTCATAACGTTCTGCTATGCCAGTAGGTCCGGTGAGCTTGCCAAACGTGTCCCTCCCAATAACAAACATATTGACAACAAGACGGGCCGCTTTACGCACTGGGTAAGAATCAGCCAATCGATTTATAAGTTGTTCATTGTTAACCAGATAATGAAACAGCCACCGAAACACCATTTTCGCAAATGTTATGCTTTAGGTATTTCAAATGTGCACATCGTCCGATACTTGCGCAATAATTCCTTTTTTAGATGGAGTTGTTTTCTCAGAGTTTTCAAGCTTTAATAATTGCTCTTCTTTGCTGTATTCTACTCCAGGCAATCTGCGAACCTGACTCGAGCTTCGTCGAATTTCTTCTGTAATTCCAAACTTTTTGGCTGACGTCTTGAGACTCGCGGTTTTTCTGTGTTGTATCGTGCGGATCTCGTTCAACACCTCTAATTATTTCGTAAATCAACGGAAGGAATTCAACATCCACCTCATCAACAGTAGAGGAGTTGAGAGAGAGGAACAGTTTTGGTCACCTCCATCCATTATAAAGCGTGTGCTTCTATTTCACTTCTACACACTGTCTTACTTTCTCACAAAACATGTTCTTGTTTGACAAACATTTTTCTGATGGTCACAATTTAGAAGCACGTTTGCGAGCTTCAAATATTAATAGATTCGGAAGAAAATTAATGTTTTAACGACTTACAGCAGTTGCCTTCGAACTAAATAATTGGGAATTATTAAATAACATAACACATCAGAAATTTCACTAATCACCAACATTGAAGTTCCAGACGGATGCACTCCACTGCTCACCAAAATAGACGCCGAAAATCTGAAGGAACATATAATTAATCGAGGCACTGCCTGCATGCACGAG